>CM043720.1:24853469-25259783 GCA_023969325.1 Oryzias curvinotus
TCGATGCAGTAGCTTTTGTGGAAAGATAGTTTGAAGATTACAGATGTAGCTCATGGAATTCACAAGTTCCATTTTGGAAGACACAGATGTCTCTGCTATGTTAGCTGTGCACTCTGACAATACTTTGCTTGAAACTGCAAGACTAAGATAAACAGAGGAGGGTAACTGAAGAGCATTAAAAGTCAAATGTCTCCCCAGTGCGCCCATCTTTGGTTTGTTCTTTCTCAGAGGGTAAGAGCTTCCTAAGAGCTTCAAGTTCCAGAAGTGAAATGTTGCACAGCCAATCTGGTTCTTAAAAAAATATCTTGGCTAGACGTTAGATGTGTGACGGTCCATTGTAAAAACCAATGTAGCAATGCAGAAATTCATATAAGTGCAGGGTCATGTGAAGTTCTGGGTGAGTTGTTGTGTGTGGAGAAAGGAAGGACTACGTGGAGGTGAGCTGAAACAAACTCCTGCTGAGAATTTTACAGCCAAATGAGACATGGAATGCTGCAAGGTGCCAACAAATGGAAGGGAAACCATAAAATTCAACAAAGTCTATATGAAGGACGGCAATGCAAAGAAGTGAGTACTTTCAAAAAACACGGTTAAGGATTTGAATGCAGAAGAGGATAAATAAACTACAGTAAATTAAAAAATCCTGAAAACCAAAACCTAGGCAGCTTTAAATTTAACCCTGAATGTGCAAAAAAAAAAAAAAGACAACAAGGCGGAAAATCTGACAGACTTAAGCCAAGGAGTTTCGAGACCAACAAAGGATAATCAAGGAAATTTGTACATAAATATTCTATTATTTGACCATGGTTACAAAATAAAACCAAAAGGACAACAACCAAGAAAACCAAGCCAGTGTCTCTGATGCTCAAAAGCTCCCCTATGGGTTGTGTTTTTTAGTTTCAATTCATCTGAACCTGCTGAATCCCTTTGGGATCATGGGTTGCTGGAGCTAACAGCTACTGTCAGATGAAGGTGGGGTACACCTGGACAGGTCGCCAGTTTGTTGCATGGCCACACAATCACACCTACAATTTAGACTCACCAATTATCATATGAAGCATGTTTTTGGACTGTGGAAGAAAAGTGAAGTGCCCAGAGAGAAGCCACACGTGCACTAGAAGAACATGCAAACTCCACACAGAAAACACCCAGCTGAACCTTCTTGCTGTGAGGTGAGAACACTAACCACTACACCACCATGCAGCCCTTTTAAGCTCTTGAAAAGTCAAAATACAGCGTAAAGCATCTGATTTTAGCAGCTCTTAGGTAGAAGAAAGCAAAACTCAAATAATCTAAAGATATATAAATAATCATTTGCTTTTACTGTCTGTAGTGGTTTCTCAGCAAAGCTCAGGTCCTTTACCAAAGGAGTCTGTCGATCCTCAACAGTAGTTTGTTGTTCAGCCCGGTGGCTATTTTCTGTCTCCCTATTTGAGACCCTCTCTGTGAGCCCCTTCAGCAATTGTTTGCTTTGGACTGATCTCTGGAAGGGAATTTTAAGAACTGTCATGTGTGGAACTGACAAGGTCCAATATTTGAGGCATGTTATTTATGAGCTACTTTGGGTTTGGCTATGTTCTTTATCTTTGGACACTTTTTTCCCATACATTCTGTTGACTTGGGCTTCACTGCAGTTGTAATGCCCATTGTCTAGTTGAATTATCTTTTTATCTTAAAACACTTCCTAGTAGAGTAAAAAGCCCAAGCAGTAAATAAATGTGAGTTATACAATCTGCACAAATACTCTGTTGGTAAAAAAAAAAAAAAAAATGGGCCAAATGTTTTTTTTAAATCTGCTTAGGAAGGCAGGACCGTTTCTTACAAAGATCATTCAAACCCAACTGTAATGTTAACAATAGAGCAATGTGTGTACTTCATTTAACCCTCTTATACAGTCAGAACGACTGTACTTGCAAGGATGCTTTGACTCTTACAGCTTTGTGCTGCAGTGAACAAAAGTGCTTGTATGGTAAATGCTGTGTACTTGTTACCTTCTAGGCAGCCCAAAGTCCTTTACAGTCACAGCCCCAATCACCTGTTCACATATTAAGTGGCATAAATTATTTGCATGAATCAAATTGTATTTTTATAAAACAGCCACAGGGAATCATGCATTCATACCTTTAGGTCCCAATCCAGGTAAATCCAGAGGCTCTTCTGTCAAGAAGAGCATCTAACCTAAAACATAAGCCATGTCAATCATGTGTATCACAGGTTCCCTAAAACCAGATTGGTCATGGCCCTGGTTAGCAATGACTGCCACAGAAGCGGTTAACCTACTGGGTCCTGGCGGAAATTGAACTCTTGTTGGTTGGAGGAGAGAAGAAAAGCAAGCGGGGAAAGTTGGAAATAAAAAAGGAACTTTGGATGTTCAGACTTTGACAGGGAAAACTCAGGAGTTGGCTGAAGTGATGGAAAAAAGACCAGACGGGAAAGGACCAAGGTTTACTGACTGGGAGCAGGTTGAAGCTGTTTTACCATGATGTGGACGGAAAAGGGAGTGGGAGTGATCCGAAAGGAGGAGTTGACTGAAAATGTTCTGATGAGTCAGAGGCTGGAAGTTGAAGCTGTAATGTTGAAGGTCATCAGTGGTTGTGGCCCCCAAGCATGATGTGAGCAAGAAGAAACTATGGAAGGAGGTGGATGAGGCCTTCCAGGGTATCTCTGGAAGTGCAGAGAAGTATCTCTGCTTTAACAGACACCAGGTTAAGGGATACAGAGGTGATAAGGAAGTGATGGATAGTAACCGCTTCTTCATGAGGTCTTTTTTTAATTTCAAACCTCCAAATATGTTTGAAGCCCTTGACAATAAGATTAGTTAAACAATAAATTGTGATTTAAAGTGGTGAATCGGTTTAAAAAGCTGAATACCACAACGATCTTTTCTGTCTTTTCGCTGCTGTGGCATCCAGGATCAATCCATTCTAGGAGCAGCAGCGAGGCATTTCGCTCAACATGCCAAATGAACTGAAGCCTTTAACTGACCTTTATGTTCATAAACAGAGTTCACTCCATTGGCACTGGTAAATAGAGTGTTAGACTCTCTGTGACACATAATGACTTCCTTAAATGAACCAGCATCAAGTCTTCACCTCTGAGAGACCTGAAGGGACTTTTATGTGCTATGTTGACCTGAAGACATACCATTTTCCTTAGGGCTTTTTAAGCCTAACAAATTGCTTCCTGGTCACGGTCATGGTTCAGATGAATATCAGTGACACAGCACTCCAGTTTTGCCATAAGTTATGGTGAAAACCAGATCTGCTGTTTTATGCTTATTAGGTATGACCTTTAGAAAGAGGAGGGAGACAGCATGACCGAGGAGCAACCCAGGGACAAGCTGAGGTTACAACACTCCTCGTATAGAGGTAACTTGCATGTGAGCCACAGCATACTGGACTTTCCTAAATGAACTGAGTTTAACACAGATAAAAATAAAGAAAAAAGAGCACTGATCTCTATGTGTATGTGGTTCAATGGAGTCACTGGTATCAACTAAAAAAGAATCTCTCATCTTTGTAGGTTAAACCTTTTGGATCTTTTTGTCAAAATTCAGGGTCAGAAACTGCAGCATGCCTGAGCCTTGAGTTTGTTAAACTGCACCAAGACAGAAACTATTCGTAGGTAACCCTACAGATTTTGTGAGGTGACGTCTTTTTTCTGAAATAATGCCCTTTAAAAGAGTTCTGACACAATAGCACACTAAAACGTTTCTTCATGACATGACCTACGAAACAATTCCTGTAAGTCAATAAAGTTCATTGTGCCTCAAACAAAACCATGTATGATAAAAAATAATCATTTAAGTTTAATCATAAAGTTTATTTGTTCCAACAGACCACATTGGTCAAATTCAGGCCCGGGGGTCAAATTTGGTGTAATTACACCTGAAGTCTGAACTGATCCCTTGTGAACAGCTAGCTTCTTCAATGTTTGCAGGTAATTATCAAGCTAACAGCACAAACTGCCATCGAACATGAACCGGTTTTGTTTTTGTTTGTTTTTCTCTAGCGGTGGTGACGTTTAGCAAACATTTTCTTGTACTTTACAGTAGCCAAAACCAGAAATACTGACGCTGTTAATGTTGTCTAAAAACCTGAATATGAAAAGCAACTGAGCGCCAATAGAGAACTAGTTACAGAGAAATATGGCAGCATCTGGTAACCAACGAGTATTTTGTGCTTACATTAGGCAGATCAGACTCAGCCATGGTGTATTGCAATCCATTAAACATGTTCTGATCGTAGTTCATTTACATATTTTCTGTTGTGAGGTCTGTGTGACGTAGCGCCGTTGAGACCTTAAATTTATAAAGAAAAAACATCCTAAAAAACACTACTGTTACACAGAATGGCATCCATCCATCTTCCTTGCTTATCCGGAACCGGGTCGCGGGGGCAGCAGACTGAGCAGAGATGCCCAGACTTCCCTCGCTCCAGCCACTTCCTCCAGCTCCTCTGGGGGGACCCCAAGGCGTTCCCAGGCCAGCCGAGAGACGTAGTCTCTCCAGCGTGTCCTGGGTCTTCCCCGGGGCCTCCGCCCAGTGGGACATGCCCGGAACACCTCTCCAGGGAGGCGTCCAGGAGGCATCCGGATTAGATGCCCGAGCCACCTCAACTGGCTCCTTTCGATGTGGAGGAGGAGCGGTTCTACTCCGAGCTCTCCGCGGGTGACCGAGCTTCTCACCCTATCTCTAAGGGAGCGCCCAGCCACCCTACGGAGGAAGCTCATTTCAGCCACTTGTATTCGGGATGGAATGTTCAGAATGGAATGTTCCTGACTTATCAAATTTATTGCAATTTTTTTTTTTTTTTCCAAATTTTTTTAAATCTATCAGCCTGGAAGCTGCACAAACACTGCAGATATAGTGATTGTTGTTTTGGTTGATCTTTGGATTCAGTCTTGTGATCATATTTTAACTAAAGTAATGCATAAATAAACATTACAGTTTGGATTTTTATAGCATAAGCGTCTTCCATTCCCCTTTCAAGTCCTATTTTCAAAGTCGTGTGTAGATTTTTTTCATGTAATGTAAATGTTGATTTGATTTGTACTACTAAACTGTTACAATTCTGGGTGAAGCATAACATTTTATTTTTCACTGTGCTTTGTAGTTATGCCTTGTGGGTAGAAAATGTAAAACATTTTGTCTGTTATAGATTGATAGATGCCACAACAATCTCATCTGCAATCAAGGACTTCATGAAACGCTGGACTGCACTATTTGATGCAACACAGGTATGTTTTTTGTGTGGTTAAAGGCATAACCATGTTACCATTTGTTTGGAAGCCAAGTGAATTAATTTCCCCAATTCTCCCATTTATATTTCTTTATTTTTTAAGAATTCAGAGAATAACAACGGTAAACTAAGTCTACCCTTATGACCAATCTTGACCAATGCATCCCAAAACTGATGGACATGATCTCCTCAAGAGGAGGAGCTACAGGAATGAAATCAAGGATATGCTTCTTGAGGTATGATAGTTATTTAGAATTTTCTTAAAAATGCAAGTTTCTGAACGTATCTAATATTATTTTAATTTAAGATCTTTCTTTTTCTTTTTGTTTTAAACAGAACAACAGTGTTGAAAGAGAAGTGAGGTGGCCGTACGTTGTCTTGTTGTGTACCTTGGAGAAAAAGAAGAGGACATTTTTTGAGGAGTGTGTAAGTACTTCAACATTTCGGGGAAAAAATGAAAAACTTCAATCAGTCATACGGTACAGACCAGAAGTTTGGATACACCTTATTTGAATGGGAAGGTGTGTCCAAACTTTTGGTCTGTACTGTAGATGAGGGCTGATATCAGTCGCGTTGTAAAAGACTTGTGGAATAAGCCTCCAAATTTCTTTAGTCTATTGTGCAAACCTTGGAAACATATTTAAAGGACATATATCATATTTTTCTTGAGCCTTTAAGAGTAAAAAATATCCATATAATAGTATATTACCTTTGGCACACTAAAGAAAGCATTTTTAATGTAATATGAGTTATTTTTGCTGTTCATTTTCCTATCCAGAAGTAAGACGACTTGATCTCTGAGGCTTCGCCTTTCGCCCCCAGCCTGGGGGCGGTGCTGTCAGCTCAGACTCTTCCTGGATGGGGCTGGTCCTCACTTTGTGATGACACAATGAGAGAGCCCACTTATTGTTGTGGATTGGGAGGGGCTGGTGCTCAGAGCGCAGGTTTTTAGAGAAATACTCAGAAATGGGTGAATGTATCAGAATGCCGCTTTGGGGTTGTTTATGGTGAGGAATAAACATTACAATACACTTAAAAGTTAAAAAAAGTAGTTTTTGGATGGTATAGGCCCTTTAATAAATATGTACAAATCAACTACAACAACTACTACTAATAGTAATAATAAGAAGAACAAAAAACTGGCATCAGAAACACCTGTTGTCACAGTCACTTGCTAACAAGTTGTCCTTGCATCAAACACATTTTGGTTGTCTTGGTAACTACCACACAGTGAAACTTCAGACAGGTTCACTCAGCACAGTATACAGCCTAAATGCAGTTTCTGTTTGATATCTAGTAATTCCTGGATTGTTTCCTGTTGAAGGTGATGTCACAAATATGTTTTAGTAAAGCTACCTTTAAGATTATTTTGGCTTTTGTAATTGGTAAAACATATGCAGTGTGTTCACATAGAGAGAAGTTGTGACTTCATTGTTTCTAAAACTCTACAATATCTTTTCCTCTGCTTTACAAGGACCGAGAAGAGTTCGAAGCAGGACTCCATGTTGAAATGCTGATTGCCACCATTGCTGACCAGAGCATCCAGTTAAACAAAAAGCAGCCATTGTGACAGAGGGAACAAAACTTCTGGAGGTAAACCACATCCCAAGGAGCTGCACTTTATTGATTTATGCTCAGAATCTGAGCTATGCAAAGAAACGTCAATGCACTCTTGAAGGATTTCTGAAGGCTTCTTTGGCTTTGATGGACAGGAACCCAGTGAAGTGAAAAGTGATGAGCCCCAAAAACAGTATCTTCTGAACACAAGACCCAGTGGTTTGTGTTGAAGTTGTCGCTGTTGAGTGAAATGTGTTCAAATGTGTTCAAAAATGTGTTGTATTCGTGGACCTTTTTGTTAAATATTAAAGATGGTTTACAATTGAAAAAGCACCCATGCTGTTGATCTTGTCCAGTTCCAAATGTTGCCCCAATATTTGTTCTCAGTAAAAATGTTTAAAATGACTTTACATCCAAGATTGTGTGGAATGCTAATTTAAAAAATCTCAAATCTAAAAGGCAGAGTTTTAACTAAAGCAACGCATTTGATACTCTGTTTCAACATTGAAGCTTATAACTTTGTTTAAACCTAAATATCACTGTTCAATTTCAAACTGTGAGCATGTAAGAGCAGACCTTTTTTGTTTTTTAGGGAGATTTTATATTTTGCTCTGAAATAAACATTAAATGGCCAAGCACATGTTGTAAGGTCATTTATTATATTAATGCCTTGAACAAAAGAAAGAAGTCAATTTGAAGTAACTTACATTTTTTAGAGGTGTCAACTTAAAAACTTCATTTCATCATTATCAAAATAAATTTAATATAACATAAAAATCCTTTCAACTAAATTAAAAAAAACTAGTTGAAACAATGTATTTAAATGAGTGGTCAACTTAAAAATATGTGTTTATGCTGTTAAATTGTATGTTGGTGGTAATAAAAGATACTCTAGACTGTAAAAGGAAATCTAATTCTCGCAACTCAACTCAAGGTGTTAGTTGAACTTAATTTCCTTAGAAGTTGACCTAACCAAAAAAATGACTAATGGAAAGCATTGCGGGGTTTTTTTTTTTTTTTGTTGACCTGATGCATTTTTTTAGAGTGTATGGGTAGCATCCTTTTTAATACTAACCGTTAGAAAATTGATCATATTGGAGAAATGAATAACTGTGATTTGTGTCTTGCCAGAATTATATGACACCAAGTATTTCATACATCGGAATATATGTGGGCCTTTATATTATTTCTCATATATGTGAAAGAAAAAGCCCGGAACAAGATTCATGAGATTTGCACCACTTTGAAATTTCATACCAAGCTTCTTCCAACATGCGCTAGTGTCGTGTAGTGACTGTCCAGAGTGAAGACCATACACGTTCAAAAGCCTGCGTTCAGAACTTTCTTGAACGCACATTACATGCCTGGATTAGCATAATTCATTGCTTTCCATTGCCGTAACCCTTGTTCTAGCCTAGGCACTTTGACATTGGGAGTGGGGTCATCTAGACCCACTAGACAGAGCTCTGAACCTTTGTTCTTCAATGATTTGTGATCTTCACTGGTGTCCATGGATTACATGAAATCCTCTCCACCTTTATCCACCTTTGTCATGGTAGGGGGAACACGTCAATGGAAGGGGGGGGGTCATAGGATAGGACAAGGATTCTTCACAGTTTGTGTGTTGACTTTTAGATCAAGTGTATGACTAGATACCTACGTTATTTTCTTATTGACTTTTTTTTTTAAAATCTCCATGATGTTGCAAACTCTGTTTAGACATGGAGAGGGAGTATTTAGTTCTGTGAAATACCATTCTAAAAATTATGACATTTATTATTCCTTACTATTTAGATTTAATTCTGCTTCATCATCATTTGTAAATTACTAAGTTCTTTAAAACTAAATTATTAGTAAAACGGTACAACACACAGGACAGTTGAAAGGTTGCTTATTCAGGTTGCTTCTGCAAAATTACATTATTTTTAATTTTATTTTTTCACTTTTTTGTTTGTTTTTTAACTTGTCCTGTCCAACAGCTGGGCAGACAGATGAGAGCTGAAGGCCTCTTGTGTTGGACATATTTAACTTTAACAACAGGGGTTATTAATCTACAGACAAACCAGAGGAATGTCTGAATAAACCCCTTTTGGAATCCAGGAAAAACTTTATTCATTTGAATCATATTTGAAAATCGTTTGCGTTGGACCGGACGGAAAAGGAAAGGAGGGAAGAAGAGAGAGGGATGTTAGAGGGGGGGGGGTAGGAGGGTGATCATGGGGGGGGGGGGGGGTGTAAAACCATGAAGCAGCATAAAGCAACAAGTTCCTGGATGGTTATAATAATTACGGTGAAGTTCCGATGTAATACAAATCTCAAAGGGCGGGGCTTGTCCACACACACACAAATGTTACAAACATACCTGTTGGCTGCACGTCAACATGAACACAGTACAAATATCGTTCACACACGCATACTCATGCCTTCAAACCAACTAGTGTGAAATATTTCATTCAGTCAATCATGCAAACTATTAGTGTAAAGGTGAGCTAACACCTGTGCTCAGGTGAGTGTTTATGTTCTTCTAAAATGGATGATGGAATGTGAAAAGAAGGAGGGAGAGTGCCCAGCCACCCCACACCAAGACCCCCGCCCACCACAGCAGCAGCAGCAGCCGGAACCCCCCAACACCTGCACGGTAGGAGATGAAGAACAACCGCCCCCCGAACACAAGGTTCAAGACTCGAGCCAAACCAAAATTAGTGCACTCTGTCCAGACCAAATGACCTTTCCAGTATGAACACACCTTTAATTGCTGCATAATGACTGTTACGAGGTTAGAGTTGAGTTACTATCAAGCTTTATGAAATCTATCTTCATCAATGAGTCTCTGACATGGAACTCAACCCACCACCCTGCACTTCCATTCAGACCCCCCCCCCCACCACCACCACCACCACCACCACCACCACCAACAACACATCCACACACACACACAAACTGTATGTGACTGTTTGCAGAGAGCACAGTCCTGTTCAGGAGACACGAAAAGCAGAGTCCAAAAAACGATATCAACTTTTCTGATAAGCAAAGGCAATTCATCACAGTCGACTGGATTTGGATTATTTTATGCAATATAGAATTTCACACAGATCCATTTTTCCCAATGAATTTACTCAGACAGACACATAAGGCAAGCACATAGAGTAAAATGAAACTAATCCCTGAAGACAAACTGCATTGTTCAGAGTAGTAACAGGATAGACTGAGGATTGTACCTTTACATAAACAAGACATAAATCAAGCCAAGAGAATGGAGGGTCACTGTAGGGTCAGACACTCTAAAGTATTACACTGCATATAGGATGCAGATTTTTTCTCCCTCTCAATTCAAGACTAAATTGTTTTTCAGTTAAAATATATCATCATCATCATCGTGTGTGGTTTCTACAGTATATGGAAAATGTCGAGGATGTTGGCCATGAAATATTCAACATCAATATATAACAATTTAAAAGTACTATTGTTGTCGCTGTTAGGGTTATGTAATTATCATTTGCTTACACGCTATTATCACCATGACATGTTTGTTTCAGTTCCATCTTTCAGTAAGAAAACAATGACCTGAAAAGTTCTGATTATACAAGAATATGATGTTCCTGTACTGCTTGATTGAATGACCCACTTTTATGTTATCAACAACTGCCACCAATAAAACCAGACTGGATACACTTGGAAGGCAGAACTCCTCTGTGACAGTTCGCGCTGTCACAGACCGATTTCTCCTTCTGCAGAAGTCTAGCAAAAGTTCTCATCTCCTGTGTGTTTCTTCTCTTTATTAAGGAAAAAGTCAGAACCCTGACATCTTGGTGCCGTGACCCGGATCTCAACATACCCACCGGTGGTGGACTGAGGATGACGCGCTGAAGCCGTGATCACGCCCGGACAACATAGGCCGTCCGGAAGAAAGTCCCGGGAGGTGAATTCTTCGCCGGGCCAGCGTCATAGGTCTAACCCTCATCTACCAGCGGTGGCTTGACGAGATCCGACCGGAAATGATAAACCACAGGACTGTGTGAGTTTTGCATACGATCACAGCGCAAAGAGAAAAATAGCAGAAAAGGTTTCTGGCTAAAACGGGTAACCAGTCCCAAGCGCAAAGAAAAATAGCAGAAAAGGTTTCTGGCTAAAACGGGTAACCAGTCCCAAGCGCAAAGAAAAATAGCAGAAAAGGTTTCTGGCTAAAAAGGGTAACCAGTCCCAAGCGCAAAGAAAAAATAGCAGAAAAGGTTTCTGGCTAAAAAGGGTAACCAGTCCCAAGCGCAAAGAAAAATAGCAGAAAAGGTTTCTGGCTAAAAAGGGTAACCAGTCCCAAGCGCAAAGAAAAAATAGCAGAAAAGGTTTCTGGCTAAAATGGGTAACCAGTCCCAAGCGCAAAGAAAAATAGCAGAAAAGGTTTCTGGCTAAAAAGGGTAACCAGTCCCAAGCGCAAAGAAAAAATAGCAGAAAAGGTTTCTGGCTAAAAAGGGTAACCAGTCCCAAGCGCAAAGAAAAATAGCAGAAAAGGTTTCTGGCTAAAAAGGGTAACCAGTCCCAAGCGCAAAGAAAAAATAGCAGAAAAGGTTTCTGGCTAAAATGGGTAACCAGTCCCAAGCGCAAAGAAAAATAGCAGAAAAGGTTTCTGGCTAAAAAGGGTAACCAGTCCCAGCATGCAAAAGTAAAAAAGCGCTAAAAATGAAGGAGAGGTATTTTAGAGACCCTCTCTGGAGTACTCCTGTAAAAAGGCAGTACAGGTGGCAGGGAACAAAATAAATAAATAAATAAAAATAAAAAAATTTAAAAATGAAAAATATATAAAATTTTATTAAAATATAGACACATATATAAAATATATATATTCTCACATAGATATCAAAGTGACCTTGGTGTCGGAGATTCGAGCTAGTTCGATCTCCCTGGACCAGGAACTCGGGACATAGCGTGCCATACCTCCTGGTTGGCCAAGGTCACCAAAGTAATCTCAGAGTTTTTTTTTTTTTTTTACATATCTTCGATAACCTCAAAAGTGTTGACTGTGGACGAACAAAATTGATTTATGTTTAAATTCACCGGCCTACAGTTGTGACTATGGGTCGTAACATGAGTAAATCCCCTGACGGGGCTCCTTTACAGGGGGACGAAAAATATATGGTGCAAAAAGACCCAAAACAGCCTACAATATATGTTGAAATAAAATATAAAGTATGGTGTGAAAGGACAACCAAAAAATAGAAGAATAGAAAGAAGTAGTTGTTAAACTAGAGACAGTATGAGTGAGATTATGTAGCTGCGCGTGCCTGAGTGAAGCTCTGTTGTCGCAGTGGCGTGCATGTGTATGTGTGTGTGTGACCATGAGAGAGAGATAAAAGAGGAATACAAATAAAATAAGGAAAACATGACTAGTCTTACATTAAAGGATTCATTTCAGTGAAATGGTTTATTTTACTAAGTGTTAATATACCATTAGTTGTTGTTTTGTGTATTTTATGCTTTTCTTTTAGTTTGGAGAGAACTGTTAATAGTAATTGTTTGTGTTAGCCTGTGCTTTGTCTGTGTTTTAACAAACCAGTTGTGGTTTGGTGTGTGAATGGTGTTTTTGTTGGACAGGCTTTTAAACTGTAATTCTGACATTAAAATATTAATTTGAGAGAACTTTTGTAGCTCAGAAACAAACAGAAGACAAAACAGAAGTCTTGGTTATCGGTTCTAGAGCAAAGAAAGAGATAACGTTTTCTTATCCATCAACCAACTGTACTGTATGTGATAGTGAGGAACCTTGGTTTGATTTTAGATGCTGACTTTAGCTTTGATCAGTGCTGAAATCTTATGTCATGCCTTTATCACATAAAAACAGATTTCTGTAATGCCCTCCTTTCTGGCGTAAAGAAAACCCCTCTTATCACATGCAGCTAGTCCAGAACACTGCACACCTTTAAACAAGAAACAGGAAGAGGGAGCACATCACACCAAGCTTAGAATAACTGCACTGGCTTCCTGTCAGCTCAATTATAAGATTTTTTTGATAGTTTTTAAGAGTGTTCATGTTCTTGGTTCAGTCTTGCTTTTAGCTTTTGTTTAATGCTAATATTGTACTTTTTATGTCTTACCTTGTTCCAATTTAAACTTTAGGTGTTTTAGAAATTTTAATGCACTTTTTAGCATTAATTTATTTTAATGTATATTGTCATATATTAGCTATTTTTTTTATATTTTAGCTCTTTTACTTACTACTTCTCTTCTTTAAGCTTTTTTATATTAATTTCTCTTTTATTTTTGATTGCTTCTGTCTATGTAATTAGGTGCTACAGAAATAAAATTCATTTTAATTAATGCAAAAACACAGAGCCATGGTCCACCCCCTTACATTTTACTCCAAAAAGTTTGATCCTGTCGCCCAATCTCTACCACCATGTGTACAGGTAGTTTGTGCTGCATCAATGGCCGTAACCTCCTCAGCAGATGTAATATTAATTCATCCTTTACAACTTTTAGTCCCTCATGCCAGAGTGTTTAGATCTAGTAAAACTATACATGAGAATCACACCTACATCAGATGGTCTAACACCCTTTGAAATAGTCTATGGAAGGCCCTATAGGTTACCTATAGTAGCCACAGACTTGCAAAAAGCAAATGAAGAACAAACAATGGCAGACTTTATCATAAAAATGATAAAGCAGAAGGAGGTGTCCAATGCAAATTTACTGCCATCTGACTCTTTATCTCCACAGGAAAGCACACCAGTGAAACCAGGCGACTGGGTGTTCATCAAGGTCCTAAAAAAAAAAGAAGAACTGGGCCAGCCCACGATGGGAGAGACCATACCAAGTCCTCCTAACAACACCCACGGCAGTAAAAATAGCTGAACGCCCCAGCTGGATACATCTCAGTCACTGTAAGTTGCAGCGTGCACCAGAGGCCTAAAGGAGGCTGTTGTGGTGAAGTCTGACTACAAAGGGGTTCCGTCTTTTAGTGGCGGTTCGTCTCAATCGTCAGTGAAGAAACCAGCCGAACCCAACATCCATTAGAACTTGGATCTTTGAAGTGACTTTGCAACCTAGCAGCGTGGAAGGCCCACTGCTGGGAGACCGCAGCAGGTGGGTGCGGAGCTGCGCTGTGACTGTAGCATGTCTTCTTGTCGCACTGACTTTCCTAGCAATGGAGAAACCTGGAGAAAGCGGTATCAACCTTGCCCACCGCTCATGGGATCTGTATGAAAAGACAACTCACCTCAATATTGCCACCCACGATCATTCCTACAGTACCAATCTCTGGTGGTAACTGATGAACAGAACTGCACACGACAGCAACATCACCAGCTGTTATGTATGTACTTTCATGTCGTATGCTTCCCACAATACAGGTCTCCACCCAGGCAATATCACCAAAAGATTGCCTGTATGAACTTAGCACACACCCTGGCTAAAACCGAACTAAATGGATGACATTCAACTTGAGCAAAAAAAAATTACTCTGAGCGGTTTTAGGTTCCTCCCAATCACACCTGTGGACCGTGTGGCCCAATGAGAGACCTGTTGCCTCTACCACAAGACCCCATTAAGCTCCCGGAGGTAATATCTTTGTTCGATCTAACTACTCAGCTTGTATGCAGAATACCAACATGATCAGAGGAAGCTGTGGATTATTCCTGATCAGAACTGTCCCTACACCCCACCCCGCACGACGGAAACATGCTGCACCGGAGTTCCACATGAACACCCTACAAATGACTACCAAGACTGGAGTCCCATGGGAGTTCCGCATCTGGGGTGGAGGAGCAAAATTCGGACAATCACTCTTTCCATGGATCGGAGTGGCAGAAGTAAGAGACCTCATCGAGATCATCAGGAGGTGTGTGCAAAATGGTTGGAGACACCTGCTGCATTTTCATCCCGGACGGCACCAGTGATGGACAGGACATTTCTACCGTACTGCACGACTTAACAGAGCTGCAAGCCAACGTTTAGTCTGCGACTCCTGGTGCCAGTCCCACCAGTGACATCTGGTCTTGGCTTACATCCGGCCCATGGTGGCACCTCCTGCTGAAATTATTGACCCCTATGCTCATCGTTTTGTGCATGTTTTGTCTTTTAACAACACGCGCTCTGCCTTGTGTCATGTCCATGATCACAAAGGCCACTACGCAGACTTTCATTCTTTACCAGCTGATTCAACAAGCTGAAGAGGGCCCCTCCCCACGTGAATGCTCCTACTCCAGGGGCATCGTATGAATCTCTCACTGAAAGTGCAAAAGCAAGTGGTGAAATGATGTTGTGATGCCCTGTTCTTATGATTAAAAACCATGTTTCACGTTTGTACCTTCCATTTATCTGTGTTTACTTATGACGTGTTTTAAATGATAAAAAGGGAGGGATGTTAGGGTTATGTAATTATCATTTGCTTACACGCTATTATCACCATGACATGTTTGTTTCAGTTCCATCTTTCAGTAAGAAAACAATGACCTGAAAAGTTCTGATTATACAAGAATATGATGTTCCTGTACTGCTTGATTGAATGACCCACTTTTATGTTATCAACAACTGCCACCAATAAAACCAGACTGGATACACTTGGAAGGCAGAACTCCTCTGTGACAGTTTGCGCTGTCACAGACCGATTCTCCTTCTGCAGAAGTCTAGCAAAAGTTCTCATCTCCTGTGTGTTTCTTCTCTTTATTAAGGAAAAAGTCAGAACCCTGACAGTCGCTACATTTTCATTGGTGGAACACTACATTTCTCTAGCTCAAAATAACTGCTGTGAGAATTTGCACAAGACAACCCAAAGGTCCAGAAGAAGAGAACAGCCATTACTGCTAATAATCTTTTAAATTTTAGGTTGTTTTGTCTAAATAACAATAAACAAGTCTTGCAAAAAAAACAGAGAAGGCTGCTTTTCATTGGACGTCCCTGAATGTTGCTAATATTCTTCTCAAATACAGTGGCTAGATAGCTCAGTTGGTTAGGTGCAGCACTGACACAGGGCACACAATGAGCTTCATCCAGCTTGGGCAAGACCGTTCGCGCCTAACTATGTAGCCACAATGGGGCTGTAGTCTGGGTCTCCCAGTGCCTGGAGAAAATACAGGGCTGTGTCAGGAAGAGCATGTTGCATAAAAATCTCTGGCAAACCAGCAGGTGTGGCAACCCACCACCCTGCACGTCCAGGTGAACAACAACATTCTTCTGAAATGTCAAAGTTATTTCTGACTGACAACATTTCTGCCAGAGTTTGACTATCATCTTAAGTGAGCAATGATCTTAGAGTGTGATGCTTGATGATCAGAGGGTGATCTTTGTATGTTGACTGCATTGTTTTTATATTTTGTTCAAATAAAGAGTAGTGTCTTTTCCCAGTAATAAGAACTGTTCCTTCTGGGAGTGAGACCCCTCCTGTGTGGACTACCTCTTTGTCACCATCCGACTGAATTTCTCGAGCGTGAATGGCATCCCAATGTCAGTACAGTAGATCCTGGTGTTGTGGTTTAGGAGGTCAGTTTGCTCTTAGTGTGCAGTATTGATATTGTCCATGTGCCCCATTTCTGAGTCGGTATCCATAGCCAGTCATGTTGATTATTTGGCTGAGGGGGTTCAGACCTATGCAGAACAGCAGTGGGGACAGAGCATCACCTTGGTATATTCCACATTTGATGGACACTTGTGCAAGTGGTTTCCCATTGGCTTCAACTGTGGTTTTCCACAGCTTCATTGAGTTTCCTATGAAGGCTCTTAAGAGTCCTGTTGTTTTTGTACAGCTCCAAGCATTCAGTGATCCACATGTGTGGCATTGAGTCATAGGCTTTCTTGTAAACAATCCAGGCTGTGAAGGCTGTTGTATCGTGACCTGCAACCACCAATGACTGTTCTGTCAACTAGGAGTTGGTGTTTGGCTCCCCAGGTATTTCTCTCTCGTTAAGGCCAGAAGCCTTTGTTTGGCAGTTTCCAGTGCTTCAGGTATGGGCACTTGCTTTTTCAACTCACCTCTCAGGGCCTCTCTCAGTTGACTCACTTGTCTCAGAGTTGCCTTGATTTTATCCTCCAACTATCCACAGTGGGAATTGTTTTATCCTGTGGTTGCTCTTATAACCAGGCATCTCAAGGATCACTGCTACTGACATGTAAACTTCACTTCATTGGTTTCAGTAATTGTTGTGGTAGGAATTGCTGTCAAAGCCTCAATCATTGTTTCCAGAAGACTTTCAGATGGTACTTCAATTAAATGTTGTAGTTGACATCAAGGAGAATAGACATATTCTGGTATTTTATCAATATACATACAATATATCCCTGGGACCAGGTGGTGGTTGCAGCAGCAGTTTAAGCAAAGATGCTTAGACCCTGGACTTTGTTTCTGCCTCCAGCTCCCTTGGGGGGGGGGGGGGGGGGGGGGGGGGGGCTGAGTTGTTCCCAGGCCAAGTGTCCAGGAAGCATCCAAACCAGATGTCTCAGCCACCTGAACTGGCTCCTCTCGATGATGAATGGATCTTTCTGTCTGCAGGTGGACTCATCAGAATGGAGCAGAGCAGAGAGTTTATGTCCCACTGATTCTATTTTGTAGGTGACAACTACTGTGGGCAGAGAGTGATGGTGGGTCACAATCATTTGTTTTTTAGGGCAGGTCATTTGTACCACATATGTTGAAACAGCTGTAATCATATGGGAACCATACTGAGAGATCCACTTTCTCTGATAGGAGTATTTGGAATAGTTACCTTCAACTTCCTGTATTTTCACAGTTCACACAAACAGAATTACTGTGTCTGTCTCGTGGCATAAATGAAACTGTCCTCTGTGGGCAGACAGCATTGTTTCATCAAAGTAACAGGATGCTCTCAAGTCTATAGCTCATTATAAAAGAAGTATAAATAAAGGTTGGAGCCGAAAGGGTCACTTCAGGGTCAACAAGCTCAAAATCCTGTTCTAAAGAAAGTTCGGTCAAACAAACCATAAAGCTTGAGATGATAAATGTAAACACTTATTTTCATCGCCCACTACTACTTCTAGCTTTGGGAGGGAGCAGTTTCTGGTTACACACTTCTGTTAAACGTTATGAAACATGACAGATAAGATTGTTTAGCAAAATTATAAGAGAATGTGTGTATGTGCTCTGTGGGTAAATGTACTGGTTTGACAGATGTATTAGGACAGATATGTGTAGTACTAATAAAACTGTGTCAAAAATGTAAACAAATCTAAACATTTAAAGCTAGTCCTTGTTAATGTGCAAGCTTTAAACATGTTCCACTTTAAATTTGAGTACATTTTATTCCAGTATTTTTCCAACAGTCAAGGTCAGAATCAGCCACTTACTCTGTGCCCCCAACTACTGGAGAGCACACTCAATTCCCAAGAAACCCACTCAAATCAGCCTTTTGGTTTTTGTAAAACTTGCTTTATGTCAGCTGCATATCTAACTCATAATTTTCATTTAGTGAAGTAAGAATAGAACTTATTAAACACTCAAGAAGGGTCCAGTAAGCAAATGGTCCAGTGACAAAAACTACTGAAAGTTCCTTTGGATTCAATTCTGAAAATCCTTTTCGCCTTTTACGCTTCAGAAGCTGATAGTCTACTTACATTTATTTTTACAGGATTTTGCATCGGGAAAATGTTTTCAAAAACAGCTGAACACCAATAACATTGGGCTGCACGGTGGACAGTGAGCACTCACCTCACAGTTAGAAGGTCACAGCTGGGTCAGTACTGTGTGGAGTTTACATGCTCTCCTCATGGGTTTTCTCCCCGAAAACTCCAGTTTCTTCTCACAGTCCAAAAATATGTACAGTATTGCAGCCCAGTCACTCAAAATTGTCCCTAGGTGTGCTGTTGTGCAAATCTTGACTTTGTGACTAACTGCTTTTGAAATTCTGTGAATTGAGCTGAGGTGTCATCACTTCTCTGCCCATCTATCGTATTATGAACATCACCTTGATTAAAGAAACATGAGCATGTTGTTTGAGAGTAAGAATATGTAAATCTACCAGTACAAATTGTTCAGAAGTTTCAGCATCTGCAGAAAAGATGTCCACTTTTGGCATCACAGTGAGAGACAGTGAGGAGTTAAATAAATGGATGTAATCATGGAAGCAGCAATCTGAGACAACAAAAGGAAATAGGAAACACAAAGAAAAGACTGACTTTTTCATTCAAACTTCCTCTGGTATACTTGATCAAGTTTCCAGTTGTGGCTGTTCTCCTCTTATTTCCTTCCCTCTCTCTATTTCCCACCACTGATCACCATCCCAATCTGTAAAGCCCATCACAACCTGAAAGGGGGAACCCAGTGACACACTCACACAGACACACAACTGGCCCTTGAAAAACAATCCACCTGAACCAAGAAGAGACAGCTGGTGAGGAGGAGGGAGCTTCAATAAAAGAGAAGGGATATGTGGCAGGGTCGGGGTTCCGACTGGAGGCTGAATCCTCTCCCCACAGTCCTCCTCTCTTGCAACAAAGGACTTCCCGTGTATTTTATAGCATGATGGGGTCTGAAATTGTCATTGTCATCTTTAATTCTACCATATGTGAGAACTGTTAAAGAAGAAAAACATAGTCTGTCAACACTTGAGTGAAAACAAAGAATAAATAAAGGAATAAAATAACAGGCACTGCTTAAAATTGAAAAGAAAATGTTTGTATTTTATTTTGTAAGAACCAAAAAGTTATCCTTTTTAATACTAAAGATGTCGCAGTCAACACCAAATAACACACACTATTTGAACAACCGTAACTCTTCGACCGTTTATGCAATCTCTGTGATTCCGACGGATTCTAAACCTGAGAAAAACAGCGCTGTGCTGACATGCAAAGCAAAGCTGCTTTTCTCTGCATCAGGACCAGGTGGTTCACGTTAATTACATAAGAATCTCACTACTCTAAAGAGTTGCATTTCAGTACAAGACTGCTTTTCTCCATTTTGGAAATTTTGTTAAATGCAAAACTCTGAAGAGTTAAGACAATTGAATGGGTTAGTTCAAAAGGGCCCAAGTCCAAGAGGTTTGTTTTTCCAGGAAATTATTTTAATTGCATAGCTTAAAGGGAGGCTACAACAAATGATTAATACTTTACCCAGATCTAGCACCAGTTCATTGCTTACAAATGCTACAATATGAAGCACCTCACTTTTATCATTTCAGACGACTAGCAAACAAAAGTCTCTGGACTTTGGCCCATCTAGAATTAAACAGGGGCGCTGCCATGTTGGATAACTAGTGCTGCCATCTATGGGATCAAGCAAAACCCATGCAAGAGAGGCCCAAGTCCAGGAATGTTGCACTTACTGCATTTTAAATGTCAAGCACAGTCAATACATTACAACGGACTTGGGACTTTTTTGCACATAATCAGATAGCTTTTCCCTTGAAGACCATAGAACACATAATATCTCTATTTTGAAAAATTGTGGACTTGGGCCCCTTTTGAACTAATCAATTCAATTCAAAGAACCCCAGCATTGGAGTTGAAGGGTCAAAACTCATCTAGAACCTTCATTTTATTCAGATTATTTACAAATCAAAGTTTTTAACCGGGTTCTCTTAACAACCAGCAGACCCTGGTAACAAGACCTCAGGGACCTGCTGGGGGTGTACGGCTGCACAAGGTATTTTATGGTGCTTGGTTATTAAGAGCTGTGTATGTTAAAACCAGAATTTTAAAATGCGCTCGGAAACGGATGGGCAGCCAGGACAGCTGGATTAACAACGGGGTGACGTGTGACAACTTGGATGAATTAGTTAAAAGCCTTGCAGCAGCGTTCTGGACAACCTGGAGCCGTTCTAAAGATTTTTTGCTTAAACATGTGAAGATAGAGTTGCAGTAATCAAGACAAGATGATATAAAAGCGTGGATTAGCATCTCCATCTCAGAATGTGACACAAGTGGACTCAGTTTTGCAATGTTTTTAAGATGCTAAACACAAAAATGAACAAGTGACCTGACATGAGAGTCAAGGGATAAAAACATCCTGGGGTTTAAAAGACACATAAAGCTGAATATCATCAGCATAAAAATGATAAGAAATGTCGTTAAAAGAACTTAAAATATGCTGCATAGGTAGCAGATATAAAATGAACAATTAAGGTCCCAAAACTGAGCCTTGTGGCACACCAGAAGTGAGGGATGCAGAGGAGGAACTAAACTTGGAAAAAACAACAGAAACAGTCAGAAATGAGGAGAACCAATATAGAGCGTATCCGGATACCCCAACCCAGTTTGTTAGCCTGTCCAAGAGAACATAATGGTCAACAGTGTCAAAGGCTTTGGTCAAGTCCAGTAGCAGTAGCACAGAGCAGTTTCCTGCATCAGGATGTCATTACTGACTCTGAGAGGGGCTGTCTCAGTGGAGTGAGCTCTGCGGAAACCTGACTGAAACTGGTCAAAAATGGCATGACTGTTGAGAGCAGTTGTAAGTTGGTTAGCCACAACGTTTTCTAAAATTTTGAACATGAATGGAAGATAAGAAATAGGTCTAAAACTGCTTAAGAGGGAGGAGTCAAGCCCAGTTCTTTTAAGGAGAGGAAGAACGACAGCTTTCTTGAAGTGCTCAGGGACTTGACCAGACACTAAGGATGAGTTAATTATTGACAGGACACAGGGACCGATGGACTGGAAGACATCTTTGAGCAGAGATGTTGGCAGCACGTCCAGAGAGCAAGAGGATGATTTCATTGGTCTGACTAATCTGACCAGCTCAGGGAGTGAAACAGGTGAGAACATGTCTAAAATCACAGGCCGAGGTAGACTAGGGAACAGAACCACAGACCAGCAGAGCTTCTCAACGATCTGACTTTTTCAATACAAAATGATAAAAACTTTTCACAATCGTCATGTAAATGGGTGGGAACTGCAGGTGGACTGGGCATCACAATATCACTAATGGTGTTGAATAGCTCCTTAGGAATACCTCTGCATTTGGAAATGAGATTGGTGAAGTACGCAGCCCTCACATCTCAAACAATATTGTTAAAAGAAACTAAAAGATCCCTAAGATGAAGTAGATGAACATGTAGGTGAGTTCTTTTCCATAAGCATTCAACTTTTCTATAAGATTGTTTTAGACGGTAAATAAAAGTTTATCCAAGGGGAAACCTTAGTGACAGGGGCCAGCCTAATTTTAATGGGACAGATTTCATCTCAGATGGAAAGACAATAGCTATTAAAAATGCATAATAAGCCATTAGCATCAGTGCACAGAGAGACCAGATTAAAAGCGTCAGAAAAGGCCTCAGCCGAGGAGGAATTAAGCATGTGACAGCTAACTTCTCTGTGTGCAGCCAAGAGCGACATAGAGAAAGATACGTTAAAAAAATACAATGATGATCAGAAATAAAAATGTCCTCAGCAAAAATAGAGTCAATATGCACACCTAAGGGACAACAAGATCAAGTGTTCCACCTTTAACATGTGTGGACTCAGACACATGATGAATAAAATAAAAGAGTCCATGGCACTGCTTAAGCCTCTGGCAAAGAGATCAAAGTCATCATTAATGTGAATATTAAAATGGTGGAAGATTAAAAGTCACTGAACTCATTTAAAAAGAGGCTGGTCCGGGTGGATGACAGACAACAGCAAAGGACAGAGGGTTCTTGTCCCCGACTTTGATCACCTGAAGCTCGAACGATGAAAACTGAACGACGCTCATCGAGCGGCAGAGGAGACAACTCCGAGGGACCACGGCGACTCCACCTCCACGACCTGATGGTCAAGGCCGTCCGATGAAGGAGTAACCAGCCGGGCAAAGTTCAATGAGAGACGAGTGATCGGAGTCCCACTGCCAAGTTTCAGTCAGAAACATAAGATCCAAGCTCCTGGAGTCTATAGTTTCATTTAACAAGAACGATTTGTTGACCACGGAACAGTCTTTGAAGAGCGCCACGCTCAGAGTGGAACTGTGAAACTGTCCTCAGGTAGCACGGCCTCAGGAATCCAGACCCTGTGTGTCAGAGCAGGGACTCAGAAAAAACATCTGGGTCGATGGAAGTCGTCAGATGACAGCTGGCCAGGAACACTCGACGCCATCTACCAGAAACTCCACTTTTTCCTCTCCTCTTCCACCGAGACCTGCATAACACCGGTAGGCCTTCAGCCAGAACACCTTCTGGGTTCTTATCCTGACTGGGATGTTTTTTCCTCAGATTCAGGTGAAATGCCAGTGATCCATGCTCAAAGTAAAATGGAGAACACCATACATGAGTGAAATTTAAAAACAAATTAAATTTGAAAAGGTTAAGAGTGAATCTCATAGTGCAATGAATACTTCTGGACAAATTTCTGAAAGGCTCTGAGCGTCCAAAGGATAAAACAAAGTTCTGCACAGCAAATTGTGAGATTTGGAAGGTTGTGTTCAAAGCATGCATTCCTTAACTTAGTTTCTTCTTCATTTTGTGCATTTACAAAGATGGGTCAAACAACCTAAAAGGAAAGCAAAGAAAAAACACCAAAGACGGTTTCAAAAACACCTGGGGGTCAATTAGCATCAGATGTTGTTCTAGTTGTGTTCATGTGTCACCCATTTAAACAGAGCACCTGCTTTTAAATACACTCTGCAGTCATTTTTTTCTCATGTAGAAGGTTAGAGCGGCGCTCACTAATTACGGGTGTAACTGCTGGAGCTCATCACAGAAAACATTTACAAGCAGGAATCTTAGCTGAGTGGTGCACGGAGGGCCTTGTTAGAACAAGCAATCTGGGCTAATCTGTGTCTTTGAGGCAAAAGCCGGCCTGGATGCCATGTTGTTATGATGACTATCAGCTGTGCAGCATCAAGTGAACTCGCACAATACTCAGCCTTAAGCCGTGTTTTTATCTCTAAAAAGATGTAGCTTTCCTAAGTGAATTGTTACCAATGAGATGCACTTGTTTCAGATAATTCTAAACAGTATTTTTGGAAAAGTTGTAGGTGAAACATCCGGTGACTTCTTTTTCCATCATTGACGGCTTTTTTGATCAACATTAAAACACTTTTCACTAACAGCAGATGCTGTTTCCCCCCAGTCAGCTGCGGCTGCTCGCCAAGCCATGTGCTTCTGATACAAGCTCTGCCCCTCCTTCAGACCACAGTGGGACACAGCAATCCCAAAATAATTTCTTGATCCCACTGTATCTTTTGCTATTACAAGCACATGACCCAACTATGCAATTATTGGTCTAACACCAGCAAGCAACTCATGGCAACTCCACCAATTGACCACAGAAGTGCTGACACTTACTATAAAGAAGTGGGAGGTTGTAACACATTTCAGCTTAAACATATTAGGTGCTTAAATTCTACATTTTGTGTTAGAAATACTTTGTTTTAAACATTTACATATCAATAGATGGAAAAATCTGAATAGGCCAGGACAGTTATTCAATTCACTAAACAGACTCAGTGAATGTATTGTATGTTTGTTTCCTGCTAAAACATAACTTTTGATCAAAGTAAAGATCTACTTCAAACTAACCTTTTTTTTTATATGAAATGTTTAGCATCACAATGACAACCATAGCTTAGTATGACGATCCTTGAATTAGAGTTACAGCAGGGGTCAGGAACCTATGGCTCACGAGCCATATATGGCTCTTTTGATGGTCACATGTGGCTCACAGACAAATCTTTAATTTTCTTTTTTTCATTAGACCAGTCCTTCTCGGGCGCGATGCGATGCCAGAGGGGCGTGCAGTAGTATCTGTGCTTGGAGAAAAAAATCTGCGCCAGAACTATCAATTTACTATTATCTATTACTTTACAGAGTTTGCAACATCCTGAAACCTGTGAATCGCCGTCCCTGTAACTGCGCGCTCCTGTCTCTGAGAAAGAGCTGGAGTTACAGGGATGGGATGTGAGGAAGAAAGGGGGGGGGTGTAGTGGGCACATTGTCATAACTTAGAAACACACAACCCTTCACTCACTGCAGAGTGTGAGTGTGTGTTTGGCTCCACGTCTGCATGTGAGCAGTCTTTGTCACATCTAAAGAACATTCAGACCTACGATCACATTTAACGGATGGAAGTCTCAACGCCGGCATGAAGCTTAAACTCACCACGTATCAACCGGTCTAGACCATCAGCAAATCCACGCGGAACCAGAAGTCCTATTAATGCTAGGAAATACTCATCATTTATTAGCAACAGCATAACAATGTTATTAAAAAGAATCCACAGACTTATTATACTTTAAAAGTGTTGAAATTACATCAAATGCTCACATTCACTTGTATGTTTAGTTTTAAACATATTGTAGTGGACTGAGTTGGACTGGGTGGCTGTTGGGTTGCGTTATAAATTCCGGAGTTCAGTGAACACATCATGGAGAGATAGGGATGGGTACCGTGCCCCGGTATTGGACGCGGAGCAAACAACAAACAAGTAGAGAGGCGGGGCTTAGACTCACCGCTTATGATTTCAGACCCGCAACAATCAGCTGCTTCCTAATACTCAATAATAATTAAGTAAGGGTTAATGGCCGACGAAGTGTGCGGTTACTACTTTTTAACGCACGCCGTGGAAGCCTGAACCGTCCGACGCGAAGTGCGTTAAAAAGTAGTAACCGCACACTTCGAAGGCCATTAACCCGCTTATACCATGGTCACTTACAAAAGAAATACATATTAACCAGGTTTTAGTCCTTAATTCTTGTTTTTTTTCGATTTGGATAACTTTTCTCATAAGCAGCGGACTATATGTTACGTGATGCGGCGCATCGTCGCGCAGCACCACTGCTGCAGTCAAGATTCGGCGATTTATATATGCTAATCGTCGCGATGGGTTGAATAAAGCATCATTTCAGAGGGAAAGTTAATCGCTTACCGCTTGTTTTTGCTCAGATGATGAAGCAAAAGGTTGTTTTACAGAAGCCGGCGCAGTGATACAAAACATTTAAGCTAGCCGACCGGAACTTCTTTTTTCACCGTGCGGTTATCAGATTTTAATGCATACCGAGCAGCCAATCAGAATCGAGTATTCAACCGGACCATGATATAATAACTAATAATAGTTGTCATCTGTAAATTAATATCATTTATTGGGTTTATTGGATTTAAACAAAAATAAATAGAAAGGAGTCTGCATCAAAGTGAATTTGTATTCATCATTTCACTCAATCATAACTCTGGTGTTTGACAGACAGAAAAGTCTATTTAAGGTTGTGGAAAATGGAAAAAAGATCAAAGGAAACATCAAGCTCATGCAGAATGAAAATAATTAGATTATATAATTAAATGAATATCCTGTCTGGAACATTCTCATGTATAAAGTAAAATGTTTTGTTAAAAAAAAAACTATGTTGTTGCACAATGAGGAAATAAAAGACTTTATATTCTTAATTTGTTATTTATTTATTTATTTTTCGTCCTCAAAGAGTATCGATAAGAGTACCGTTAAAATACCGAATCGATAAGCAGTATCGATAAGAGTAGTAGTACCGTTAAAACCGTAACGATACCCATCACTATGGAGAGATCTGATTGGCTCTCAGTTCTGTCGCTTAGCCTGTCGTTGGGGAGTTTGGACCAACGGGGTTCAGCTATGGGCCGAATAAGGGAAATAGCAGGCCTGTTGGGGCAGTGAGGAAATATAAAGTTGGGAGAAGCGCTCTCGTCTCGTCGGGAGAGATTGAGGAATAGCTGAATTAATTGTAGGGCGTTTGTTACGGTCTACAGAGGGGGGTCTCAAACTCGCGGCCCCCGGGATATTTGCGGCCCCCAAGATGATATTTTGCAGCCCCTGCCTTAATATGAAAGTTTAATGTTAATGCGGCCCGCCAGTCTGTATGAGTGACATGTTTTCAGTTTTGTGCGCGGAGCTGACGAACCAACCAATCACATGATTGTAGGGAGGGGGACACTGACCGGGCTTGAAAAGCAGGAGAACATTTAAGGCAGGAAACCTGACTGCCCCCTCCCCGGACCACATTAAGGAGTTCCTTACTTTACCTTAGAACGTATCTAAATACATGCAGTCAGTGCTGAACCTTTCTCTGGGCCGCACAGACCCGGAGGAGGGCTGAGGTTATGGTTACGGTTACACGCGGCGGCGTATTAATCCCGACCAATCGGTTCTCTCTGCTTCGGCAGGAGGAGGTGGGTCGCTGCGGAGAATAAATGTCCCACACCGACATGCGTGACAGCTAAAGGGGCTCTAACATTAAACACGCGCGAGCGACAACATGTAGTCTTAGACACACTGGAAATACGTGGGGAAAATGCAACGATAGACGTGAGATGAACCAGCGCCGCGGCCTGGGGGGGGGGGGCTGCAGCGAGACTGAAGGAGAACAGGAAGTTGGAGTTGTTGTTAACATTCAATTTAGTTTTAGTGTGCCTCTCCCCCTCAGTATGGTCTGTGCTATTATATCTTTTATATTTATTTGAATGTTTTGTAATGTATGTAGCCTTTTTTTAATCAATAGGTATTTTCAATTATTTTAATTGATCACTCAACTACAAAAACCATCAGGACACATTTCCCATAATGCATTGTTTTGTAGTCATTCGGGCGGTTTGCAGTCAGGGCAGTACTAAGTTTCCAGCTGTGATCGCTCAGGTTGGGGCCTTGCTCCGCCCCTTTCTGATGATATTTTTGTGATGATTGACAGGTGATGTTGGTGCAAAATCATACGTCACTCACCAGGTGATCAGCGCAGCGTTGCGTCCACCTGGGTGATTTCAGAAACGCTTAGTGTGCATCTTGGCTGCACATATTTGGTGTCGCCAACATGAATTTCCATCCGTTTTTTATAAAAATATAGGAGTGGACTGACCGGCTGCTCTACAATAACTTGTGACCGCGGTTTAAATGTACAAAAAGTCATAAGAAAGAAAATCCAAAAATGGTTACTGAATTGTGTTTCTCCTTTACTAATTTGTGTTTTAAAAAGTAAACAAAAAAAAAATTCAACACAGATTCAATATTGGGAGCACATCCTCTCTGACTTCTCCACCTTCAATGTCAATCAGTCCAAGTTCAGTCCAGATTTACAGACAATCATCTTCATCCACACTGAGGGTCTCAGCTGTTTGGGAGGAAGTGCTGCCAAGTGTCCATCAGTAAGAAAACAAGAGAACCGTGTTCAGAAGAACCATTGATGGATTTACAGAACTGTAAAATTTAAGTCTTCTTTTGTGTTTAATAGTTATAATTCAACAGTGTTAACTAAACTGTGTTGATAGGGACATTTAAATTAGAAAACAGCAGATATAGAAGACTAAATAAACAGAAATGTATTACTCATTTATTTACTTATTGATTTTTTATTTACGGTTTTTATTTGAATGAGAGTTTTATGAGTACATTTTGTACAGAAAAAAGTTAATAATAGAGTATAGTTAATAGTACAGTATATGTTCCATACAAATTAATTGGCTCTCGGGAACTCACAAGTTGTGTGTGTTGAAGTTGCGGCCCTCCCTCATCTAGACCCCGCCTTCAGTGGCCCCCAGGTAAATTGAGTTTGAGACCCCTGATCTACAGTAGCCAGAATAAAGAACCTTAAAAGAGGTTAAGTCTCCGTGCCTCAGTGTGGGAAAGGGACGCGACATTATTGTATGACTCTTTTGAAATTACATTTATAAACATGTGGCGTTCATGGCTCTCTCGGCCCAAAAAGGTTCCCGACCCCTGGGTTATAGTGTAACAAAGTCAACAGATGTCATTTTGACACCAGTAAAGCCCACAGATCTCTCACTACACTGTGGAAATAGAAAACACCTATAACTATAGATGTTCTTACTCTTTCACAAGAAGATGATGAAAGATTCAAACATGCTTGTGTGACTTTGCAAAATGACATTTGTCATTATTTCAGCTGTTTCTGGAGCTTCAGTACAGCAGTATTTTACGCCTGCAGTCTACTCTGATGTTACAATATTTATGCATCAGCACATATGCCCCTTTCCATCCACACATGGACAGCAGATGTTACAGGCAGTGTTCACTGAAAATTTGAACATTTTGTATAAAAACTGTGTTTTTATGGGTAAGTGGTATTACTTTTCAGGGTTTTTCTATGTGGGAAAGTCTTAGAAAACCTGACAAACACCCCTATGAGGTTAACTTTGCTGTTAAGCCTCAGCCTTCATTTCTTTAAATGCTTGATTTTAATAATCATTTTTGGTTTATCTTGTTAGTTTTAAAACATTTAAATGGCAACAAATTGATTTGTAATTTGAAAACTAATGTTTGCTTGGGGTTGTGAGGGGCTGTAAGCTAGCAGGAGAGCGTGTAAACAGATAGATGTCAGGAAGTAGGGGTTCACTTACTCTGTGCCAGCATTCCCGCCCACAACTCAGAGGTAAATTTCTAATGAACTCTTGCTGCTCTGCAGAAACTATGTCCTAAAAAACAATGTTTTTATGTTTTATTTTGGCTAATCCAGCACAATGGTAATTAAAGAACACTGGGAACACCTTGAAAATAGAACAAAAGATGATCGGAGTGAGACTTCAAGGGGAGCACAGGTGTGTCCTGTAGTTCCCTCTGAGGCTCGTACAGCCGCCTCAAGAGACGTCATGAAAATGGAATATACCATTGCCATGTGTGTAGTGTATTCAGAAGTTTTTGTGAGAATAACTGTCAGATACACAAACTTATGTCCCATGAGTAATGCAGTTGTACAGTGCCCTTATGCCACATTCCAGTTGTTAGTAGGTGCGAGTATTGGCTCTTTAATGACCCCGCTCAAATGATATAGTTTGCATAGGACTATCACTAACTAATCTATAGGATTACCACACAGACTACACTCTGTCTAATTTCCTCATTTCTAACGGTCAGTCTGCAGGAGCGCATCCTTGAACATACATGAACAGAACTAACGGGCCCCTTGCGCAGTATTGGTACAACGTGTCTGACCTACTTAACCCTAACTCACCCCTAGGTATTGTTTATGTGTTCGCAATGACCTGTTGACCACAGAATGCCCGTAGAAAACATGGACATTTTCGCTTCACAGATTCACCAAGCGGTCAACAATCTCAATATTCCTGTGGATCACCTGCATGACCCTTACAGGTTTCCCCATTTTTCACGCACAGACAGGGCAGTTGTGACTAAATATAATCTTAAAGCCAGATACAAACCAAATGCCGCTGAAAGCTTTAACAACAGACCTAAGTACAGTACATGGGTAAATACAGGATATCTTTATTCTTAATATAATAAGTAAACCTATTTAGTGACAGGTCTAAAAAAAAGTCACATATCATCAAATGAACAAGACTGATGGAAAGAATATATCTAAAATATAGAGTGGTGAATTTTCTCAGAACCGCAGGAAGGAAAAAGCTGCTCTATAGTTTTTCACACACCTGCTTTTGTGTTGTTACACAGCCCCATGGAGGGGGTGGGAAGGGCTCTTCCGCAAGGATGACAGTCACTCACCACCCCCTTAGGACAATGGCATGCAAACATTTTTTCCATTAACTGAAGATATTCAGTGACATATTTATGGTAGTTTGGGGGATTTGCTAGACTTTGTATGAACAGAGTTTTAAACAGTACAATGATCATATATGTGCTACAACCTTTAAACATTCAGATCCCTGTAACGTGTTAGAGAGCCAGACCAGAGAAAGGCAGAATGGTAAAGCTGGACCTTTTTGGGGGGAAGCACTCCGGGTGACCCAAGTCTGGAAACTGAGTCAGAAGATCCAAGACTACTGTCTGCCTCATCTATCATCCGTCCACAGCAAACGACTAAGATACTGCAGGACACACTTTCACTCTGTTTCCTCATCCTGATTCACTGCAGGCTACAGGCTATTAGAGGCAGATGATATCATGTTTTCCCAAATGTTATTTAACTCAAGGAAATGCAGGTTTAACTTTAGTTCACTACGTGTAGGATGAATGAAGCATATTTTGGCTGACTATGAATGGCAAACCTCCAGCAACTGTGGGAACTGTGGCAGGAAGTCTTAACCACACAGAGAAAGTGAGGACTGAGGTAGGATGGAAAGGATAAGGATTGTGGTTTATTGTTATGGCTATTTTGAGATGTAATGGCAGCCATTTAATGGGTAACACATGCAAAAATATTTAATATTAGTTCTGCCAAAGAGTCATTTAAGGAAAGGCAAAGTGGCAAAGTCTAAACAAGAGTCAAGCTTGTCGTAAGAACCAAAATATGATCCGTTTTCTGTATAAATCATTGAGTTTCATGTTCGTGTGACTAGATTGACAGCAAAGAGAAAAAAAATTAAACAATGACTGGAAGATATTTTTAGGTGCAGCTGCATTTGAAGTTCTTTTTAACTGCCTTTTGTAAAGATATATTGACCCAGCCTTCCAAAAAAGGGGTTTTATATACTTTTATTCAGCAAACTATTGCCTTACTTGTTGAAATGTTTATGTATTTCAGAATTAAACCTTAAAATAGTCAAAAATTCTACATTTTTTTGTGAATTGAGGAGAAAAAGGTTTTGTGCTTCTAGGAAACCTACAGAAACTTAACTGTCTGGTACAATAACCAATTCAAAGAGGGAAACAGCATAAGGTTAACATGTTGGCTAACACAGCTAAGCTGAGTAATATGACAGACCAAACTGAGAAACATTTGCTAAAAATGGCCATTTCCTAATGGTGAAACCGACCCACAAAGTAAACATGAAGTGACAGTGTGTGCACAACCAATAGAAGAGTCAGTACCCGGCTAATACCACACTCTCACACCAGATGAGACAAGTTCAGATCTAGGAAGATAGATACGACCTTGTTTGTTGTGAATTTCTAGCTTTAACATCAAGTCCGCAGACCACCCACTGTTTTGGAACAGATACTGCTTTCAAGGATTGAAATGATGTGTTTTTCTCTATTACTACCACTACTGTGACCTTTTCTTTTGAGTTTTTCGTTTAAGAACCAAAGAGAATTGCCGGTACTGGATTGGACCGCCTTTTACCTGCAGAACTGCCTTAATCCTTGGTGTCACAAATTCAACAAGGTACTAGAAACAATTATCTGAGAGTTTGGTCCATATTAACATGACAGCAGTTCCTGCAGATTTGTTGGCTGCATATCCATGATGCCAATCTCCCGTTCCACAACATCCCAAAGGTGATCTTTTGGGTTGAGATCTGGTGACTGTGGAGGCCATTGGAGCCCAGAGAGGTGATTCCAGCTTTAGGACATGGAGCCTTATCCTGCTGGAATTAGATGGTACAGTGTGGTCAGAAAAGGATGCACATGGTCAGCAACAGTACTTAGGTATGCTCAATTGGTACTGAAAGACCCTAAGTGGCCCAAGAAAATATCCCCCACACCATGACACCACCACCAGCCTAAACTGTTGATACAAGGAAGGATGGATCCATGTTGTTGACTCCAAATTTTGACCCTACCACCTGAATGTGGCAGCAGAAATGGAGACTCATCTGACCAGACAATGTTTTTCCAGTCATCTATGGTCCAGTTTTGGTGAGTCTGTGTGAATTGTAGCCTCAGTTTCCTGTTCTTAGCTGACAGGAGAGGTACACGGTGTGGTCTTCTGCTGCTGTGGTCCATCTGCATCACGGTTGGACGTGTTGTGCATTTAGAGATGCTCTTCTGCAGACCTCGGTTGGAACCAGTGGTTCTTTGAGTTCCTGTTGTCTTTCCATCAGCTGGAACCAGTCTGACCTCTGACCTCTGGCATCAACAAGGCATTTCCATCCACAGAATTGCCGCTCATTGGATATTTACTCTTTTTCTGACCATTCTCTGTAGATAGATATAGAGATGGTTGTGGGTGAAACTTCATAGATCAGCAGTTTCTGAAATACTCAGACCAGCCCGTCTAGCACCAACAACCATGCTGCGCTCAAAGTCACTACAGTAGTGTGTAGTGAGGTAAAGTTGGAGCTGTGGCTGCGTCGTGATCTTTGGGCTGCTTGGGGCGGGCACCGGGGCTGGCCTGAGGTGACGAAGCTCCGGCTGGGTGGTGGGCGGCTCCTGGGCCCTCTGGATCCTGGCTCCGTCTCTGGCCCGTGTCTCGGTGTGCGGCACCCGGTGGCTTCAGTGGCTACTTCCCGGTATGCCCGGTACCCTAACCCTGTCCTGTGGCCTTGGGGCCCTGACGCCGGGGTCGCCGATCCTCCTCGGTGCCGGAGGGGCCCCTGTAGGGGGTCCTCCTCTTCACCTGGCAGCGGGGGGTGGGTCCCGTCGCCGGGGGTGCTCCTGGTGCGGGGGTCTCCCCCTCTCTCCTGGTCTGGTGGATCGGGCTGGGTCGGGCTGGGGAGGATCTGCTTCCCCTTATGAACCCATGGTCCACTTTGACAGTATGCATGTATCTCCAACCCCACGTGCACACGAGCACTGCTCCCAGTCTGCTTTATCCCTCCTCCTACCCATAGTGTATTGACGGACAGATATCTTTTGCTTATCTTGAGGTCACATGTTTCCCTCTTGGAAGTAACATTTTTCTTTCCAGCAGATCTAGCATGGATGTTGTGAAGTTTAAAATCATAACCTACTCAAATTAGCAACCTGGCACTTGTATCCCCCCACTCCCCCCCTCTTTATTTCTCGTACCCCCCCTTTCACATTTTTCCCCTCTCTCTTCCCTCTGTAAAAAAAAAATATATATATATATATATAAAATATATATATATATATATATATATATATATAAAAATTTATATATATATATATGTATATATATATATATATATATATATATATATATATCTATATTATATATATATATACATATACATATATATATAAATTATTTTCTTCTTTTTAAACATAAAATGTAACAAATAAATAAAGAATAAGCCATCAAAAAGCCATCAGCTCTTATATGTTCACTCAGTTGGACAGAACAAGTTAGAAAAAAAAAAGTTACTTCAATCACATTTCTTCTCCATTCTGATGCTCGTTTTGAACTGCAGCAGATCGTCTGGACCATGTCTACATGACTAAATGCATCAAGTTTCTGCAATGTGATTGGCTGAAATGTGCAGTCATGAGAAATTGGACAGGTGTGCCTAGTAAAGTGGCCTGTAAGTCCTGAATTTCTAATCTTCAAGCCCTGTTTGAGCTCCAAGCTATTCCAAATTTTGGCAACAGATCTTAAATGAGTTATACTTCTCCTTCTGTTTTGTTTGTATCTCAAATCTGTGAAATTCTGTTTTAAATAAGATGGCCTTTGGGTTAGCATTGTAACTATAGAAACTTCACGGAGAGCTAGGAGATGGATGTCTCAGAATTTGTACTTCGGACTGTTGCCCCTTCGACCCTTTTCTGGATAACTTGGGGAAAGTAGATGGAAGGAAAGCTCAGCATTCCCCCATGTAAACAACCTTCCTGTTGTCATGGGGATTCAGTCTAACAGATGTCAAAAATTATTCAACTACCATAAGACACTAACTAAAGTAACATTCAAACTTAACATGCAATGATTCCTCATGGGAGCAGTACCCAAGATTTCTAGTTCTAGAGTTTTTTTTAATGTCAGAAAGATCCTATTCTGGCTTTAATCCTGAAAAGGAGTTATCGTCTTTCCGTATCAGTGATTTTCAATGAATGGCGTATGCAGTCTTTGTCACACTGTGAGGTTCGGCAGGGCAGTCTCTATATGGCAGATGCACAGTGGTATAGAGTAGCTGAAAAGACCTGCACAGCTTACTCAGTGACATGTTATTTCTATGTGATTTATCAGCTTTTGCTGCACGTTTTGATGGTTTTAACAGCATGATTCCTGTTTTAAGTCAGAAGAAATGCAAAGAGAGTTGTTTTTAAAACCTAATAGTGATGGTTGTTGGTCAATATATGGAATTTAACAGAAATGTTGTTGTTTTTTATTTTTATCTTATTTAATTTTGCTTCTGTCTTTTGGTAATACAAAAAAGGTTGATAATGGTTTTATATAATTACCACATTAAAACAAAAATGTATAATAATAGCTTAATTGTTGCAATTACTACATACTTAAAAAAAAGTACATCCTGGTAAATAATTTTGCTTTTTTATTATTGTGGTGCTGCATTTTGACACTCCATACATTGATGAAACTAGTGCAAACCTCTGCAGGTCTTCCTAAGGCCTACTGTTATCACACCTATTCCCTTTACTCTGCAGGGTAACACATCACATGCTCCATCTGCAAAAACAACTTCAGTCCTGTCACCCACCATCATGTGATTCAAGGAGATCTGCCAAAACTCTGGTGAGACACCATCCTTCAGGCTCTGGCTTTTCTGCATAAAACCCGACTGGCCAAGTTTCAATTAAGAACTTCGGTCATTATTTTAGACTGCAGAAATACCAACATTGGTTAGTTATATTCACCACAAACCGCACAATTGAAGACAATTGTGTGCCTGCATATGGCTGACACTAGATAAAAACACTTTTTTAAACCCGAGGTTTCTTGGTTCATATTTTAACAAAGGAAGCAGAGTTCCTCTGTCAGTAGCAATTCTACAGTAGCAGTTCTAGATGCAATGGCATCAGAGGGAAACCCCCCTGTTGGCCTACAGTAGAATGCAGTAGATGAATTAATAAAGTTACATTTATTAGGCAAACTGAAAACTTGTCATCTTGTGAACACAGCATCAAGAGAAGTCTTCAAAGGTTTTGATCTGCTGTTCCTACAGTTTAGCTCATCTCTAGCTTATGTTTTCCTTGACTATGAAGCTGCGCGAATTGGATAATAATGGAAACGCAACAATTTCCAAATAACTCGCTAAGTTTTTGAGGCGTATTGAAATGGACATACAAAGGTTTGGACACACCTTTTCATTCAAATGAATGGGAAGGTGTGTCCAAACTTTTGGTCTGTACTGTATTTCAAAAAACCGCAATGGTAACACGTTCTTAGAATGAAATGAGTAGGATAGTGACGGCAATGCGCTTCCTGGTAGAGACTGGCTGCCTTAGGAAAAGCACAGCGGGCGCCACAAGACGTCCCACAGCATCACAGGTCATCAAAAGTTGAGCGTGTCACACAGAATTGTTGGATTCACAGCTCCTCTGTAAAATCCCCAACCACCATTTCCCAAAATGGCTTCATCCACGTGCATCCCACGTGAAAGGCTCGAGCTCACTGCTCCAAGGCCTGAATAAGACGCCAACGTCTCCTTTGATAGATGATGAACGCTAGTGCTGTTTGCCATGTATCTGCTGTCAATCATTGTTCACATCCATCATCTAGTTTTTGAATGACTTATCGCGTGAGTTGGTTTGTGTTTACTTGCATAATTATGATTAAATGGAAAACAAAGAATTTGCGAAATTGTGTTTTTTCGACATTTATTGAATTTTAATAAAGTTTTGCTCATGTGTATAATGGAAACGCAGCTATTGACATTTTTCAAACAGGCAATTGCAGTTATGATAATCAATTTCTTTGATCACTAACCTTGAAAAACAGGAACATTTTGATCAATATCAATCACATTTCCTGGAAAATGTACACATTTTCAGAACTCTGATCAAGCTATGCTACCTTATGACTTGTCCTTGTAGTAGTAATTTTTTTGTCTCTGTCAGACAAAATGCCAAACTGACTCTGGGTACACCTTAACTTAATTATTACTATATCATTTAATAGAATAATAAAAATTTGTGTTATTACTATAAAATGAATTATGTTGAAAGCAATCAGTTTGCTTTTGAGTTCCCAGGAAGGCATGTTATATACACAGAAGTAAAGTCAAGGCCTGCTTTTCTCATCTCTTCATCTGAGGAGATATTCACACCCTCTTCAAGGACTTGTTTGGTATGTCAGACATGCTGGCTCTTCAAAGTGCTGTCTGCTGTCAGTGCTCTAAATCTTGCAGGAAGGAACGATCATTGACCTGATGTTCTTACAATCAGCAGTCCAGCTTTAAAAGTTCTTCATTTGGATCCTGTTTCTATATATTGTACAAATGCCTTCGTTATTGACATCAAACTACCACAGCTTCAATGCTTACCTTTACCTGTTACCCCTCTGCAGCACAAATCTACACTGAATACATTTTTGTCACGGACAGCAGCTTTTTGTTTCTTTGAATTTGAAAGCTCTTCTTCAGTTTCCTCACTGGCTTTTTTCTCCCCAAAGAAATTTTCCAAACACGTCTTTTTGTTTGGTTTAGTTAACTTTTAGCTTTGGGCTTTTAACTTAGCTAGCGTTCCGGGTATCGTTGCTCTATGTCACATGATGTGGCGAGACAGGCGGATGTGGTGAACAGAAACCAGTTGGGGTGTGCCTCCGGAACCAAGCGGCCCTCGGACGGTGGACCGGTACTGGTTTGCGGCCTGGGGGGTTGCTGATCTTTGATTTAATGGTAACGGGCAAAAAACTAAGAATTAGGGACATCCAAAACATCAAAGCGATGCAGAGGGGGCCCCAAAAATAAGTCCATATATGACAAGTTGGGAGTGAGAATGTGTTTGTTGCAACAACAAAAACAAGAGCTGCACTGTTTAAAATAGGTTTGCCAATCGTATTAGTAAAATTAACACTTTTTCCCCCTATTTTTTATGTCTTTGGTAGTTAATACATAAAATGGATGTTTTTAAATATATTTATCCAAACTGCGCTCAATCATTTGATTAAGGAGGTGAGTAGAGGGTCTTAGCACTGTTTTTGCAGATATTGTAACAGATATTTCAGCCTGTTTTCTATCAATTTTGATTTAATCGGATTCTTTAAAATAAACATTATTTTATGAATAAATAATAGGAAGACATGTAGGACACCAGCCCTCAAGGGCTAGAGTTTGACACCTGTAATCTGCAGAAAACAAATCGGTTTAATGCTGCCTAGTTGATGCCTGCCCAGACTATAATACCTCCTCCACCAAAGCCAACCCTGGGGAGCATGCTGACCTCAGCGTATCACCTCGCCTTCTCCAGCAACACTGATGACCGTCATTTCTGTGCAAGATAACCCGACACTCATCAATGAACAGGACAGTGGACCACTGCTGCATTGTCCAGGTCACATGGATTTGTTTCCACTACAATTCACTACATTCACAGTGGTGCTATGGTTTCAGTACAGGTGGTCTGTCAGTCCAGTTGAAGCCGTGGATTTGGTTGTGAATGGTTTGTCTCGAAACCTTAGTACCCCTCACATCTGGTAAACAGGCCTGCAACTGTGCTTACTAAACCATGTCTGAGTGCAGAAGACCTTCAGTTCTGGTCATGGTTGTGGTCTGTCACTGACGGGGCTCACAAACTCAGCCAGTAGTTCTGTGTCTTGTACAAGTCTGTGACTCACCAGTGCAACGCAACATCTAACTCCCTGCTACCAACCTGAAGGCGCTATGACCAGATGATGCTGCTCGTTCGTAAAGCGATGTTGTGTGTTTATGTCTGTTTGAATGATGAAGTTGGAATAACTGACAGGTAAAATCAGCTTTTTAGACCCACAGAATGTTGACATTGATGCCACATGGAAAAAGATTTTTCTTTTAGAATGATTGATGATGGTTTGGGTCCTAATAAGTCAAGACACAGTGAACGCAGTGAGACCATCATGTGGAAAACACACAATGAGGTTTGTCTATCTCCACGATACAATTGTCTTCCAATCCCCCAAAATCAGTGAAGTGAAAAAAACGCAGTGTTTCATATACACAGAGTTTTTCACAATGTCCCTAATTTATTCTGAGTAGTGTTTTTCTGTTTCAAGACTAAAACGTTTTTAAAAGAAGACAAATGCCTTAACCAGTTACAAACATAATAATGTATAATCAATGTGCTGGAAGTGGACTTAGGTTTCAGAAAACCAAGGTTGTTTGTGTAGTTGCAAAGTTTTGGGGTTTTTTGGATCAAAAAAAGCTAACATCTGTTAAGATTTTGGAAAAAAGAAATTTAGGGATCTGGTTCTGGTTTTCAAGCATATTTTAGGATAAATTATTTGTAATCACTTCCGTGGATGACACAGTGCAGCGTGCTGCTAACAGTAATTAGGAAACTGGGTGTTCAGGGCGGAAGCTGCAAAGCACTTGACCTCAATGATAATAACCATGGTTGCATCTGCAAAAAGAATCTATTATTAAATCTATTATTTTCATCAGTGTTCCTGAATGCAGTGGCATCATGCAGTCATCTGCAGGAGTTCATATGCAATTGTTCTAACATCTGGGGCTAATGCAAAGGTTTTTTGGTAGCACTGCAGATTTCCTTAACCATGGGCCTGTTGGACTCATTTGGGGCTGGGGGGGCACAAATTGAGGCAAATAAAGTTAAATGTGATCCAGATTGACAGGTCAAAGAGGCAATTACAGCAGTAAAGTTAAAGCCATCAGGCTGTGTTTTTTCTGGAATCAGATCAGTCAGAGGCAGTCTGTTTTTTTAGTTTTCAACCATAAAGTTTACATCTTTAAGAAAGTTTTATTGGTTTTGTGAAAGAAGCCAAATTCTCAAGAAACTCTTAAGTAGGAAACCATTTCATTAAAATTCAAAGCAGAAAAAAAAAGCCTAATTCTGTCATGTACTGAAGAAAGATCAAATTCATTTATACCTTTAAAAAGGTGTAGACTGCTTTGCCCGAAGTCTGTAAAAGTAAAATTGACGGGACAGTGAAACTTTTGCACAGCTGTGTGGGATTTTAGACCGTGAACTCTTTTTAAGAAGAGGAGATGATTTGTACAGATGCTCCAGAGGTGAAATCGGGTCAAAAAGTGCAGCTCCAAAGGCTCCTGAATATTTGTTTTTGTCTCATATCAGAAAAGTTACATAACTATAACCAGATAGATTTCAGCCTGAACCCTAATCAGTTTCTGCTGTCTCATTTCCCTCCATCAGGCTGCAGAGGAAGACGGCAGCTAGTGCCACCCACCGACAGAGTCAGCATGAAACTGCCAAGAGGCCATGAGGAGGCGGGGTTTGCTGAGTATGGAGGCCTCCATCGAAGTCTTTCAGAATTATATGACAGCTGCTTGATGCATTCAGATATCCACAAGAGTCAAACCCATCAATTACAAAAGCCATGACAGAGAAGAGAAGCGTTTTAAGTCATTTTGAATACAGTGTCTCCTCGTATATTGCAGGGGATACATACTAAAAACAACCCGCGATAGGTGGATTCACAGAGTGGGATTACAGATGTTATGAGACTGTAAAACTTCTCACTACACTCTTTATATACTTTTCTCAGACAGAAATGAACATATTCACACTTTTTCTCTTGTTTGAACTCTCAAAGTTCAAACCTTCATAGAGAAATAAGTCCAGGATTATAGAATTTGAAAAAAAGATCTGATCGGGATCGAGGATTTATGCAAACTGATCACATTCCGTACAGGAGGACATTAATTAACAAGGTCACCGGCCAATTATGACGCACAAAATAAGTCAAGAGATGATCGGAGTGGGACTTTAAGCACAAACCTGTTGTTTGTGATAATATCTGATTCAGAGTAAACATTAGAACATAGGTGTTGTTTTCCTCTGGAGCCTGCTGTGACGGCGTCTGTGGCCTCCGTGCCTCACAGAATAAAAACATGCAGCATTCATCCTGAGCTCAGGGAAAGTTGGTTTGATCTTTGCTGATGTTAGCCTCCAGCCAGTTAACATTGACTCAATGACAGTGTCCGACACGACTTTTTAGTCAGAGCTGCTTTGATGAGGTTGGTGAAGCCACAGGGGGAGAGTCTGAGCAGTAGTTGGTGGTTGTTGTGACAAATAATAAGCAATTGGAGCTTTTTTTTTCCAACGTAAAGAGAGACTTGTGGTAAGTAATGATGTCAGGCCAAAATGATGCATTTAAGTGGAAATTGTGTTTGAAGAAACCCTTTTCATGTAGGCCGTTTTGCTCCTTCACAGGGGCAGTGAACACTGGAAATGTCAGCATTGGGGTTTTTCAGTTGGTCCAAAACATTATAATGTTATATCAAACTTTGATGTCATTTCTGTTCATTCTGCTTAGTGTAAATAGTTTTAATATAGTTGATGATACCACTAAATCGATGAGAAAATTATTTCAATCAACAAGAAAATAGAAATAATCTGTATTTTCATGAACGTGTACTGAGGTTTGAGAGGCAGACAAGAGATACGAGTGCACAAGGAAATGTCTCCGAGCATCATGGGAAGCAGCAGTCTTGGTTTTTGCATAAAATCAGCTGTTTGTCACATGACCATTGACAGGGTTTTTATTATGGCCCCAAGCAGACCAGGGGGGTATTCCAAAAAGAGGTTATGCTAGTTACCACGATAAGTTTGAGGCTAAGGAAGCGGATAATTTCAGCTTTTGGTTCCAAAACTGGAGGTATGTTTGAGGGTATGTCAAGTTGCCATAGCAACTCATGCTCTGAACATAACCTGGTCTGGAGCAGGTTTAGTTGAAGGTTAGTTTGTTTTCAGAGAGGTGCAGCAGCATGGCGTGTCCATTTGAAGATGATTTAGTGGATGAAGAAGCTCAGATAATACTTTTTCTACCATGAGAGGCTGATAAGACCATATATGAATGATATAGAGATAAACTTTTTACATTGATCTAACGTAACTATTTGCTTCAGTTAAGATAAATCATTTTTTGGAGTTCTGTCATCTTAAAAATAACACTTAGTTTTCAGAAAGTTATTTTATTTTCATTCAAATGAATTCAATTAAGTGGGTGTAACTTTGGTGCTGCTGTCAGATCGGCACTGCAAGGGATTGTGGGATACCATTCCCTTTGCCTGTCTGGATGAATTTGGGTTAAGTGTGGGTTTTTGACCAAATGTGTTTAGTTGTTTAGCTGTTTTACTGTTTTGTCGAGTTATTCTGTCCTGTTATGTTTAATTCTTTCTGCACCATGAGTGAGAGGATGATGAGGTTATTTAGCACCAATAGTCATCATCAGCTTATAAGCACTGAAGTTAAAGTCAGAGTTGTGTTTAGAAAATTTCACTTTTCATGTTGCTAATTCACATTGTATCATTTATTTTAATAACATAAAATGAGTATATCTGCAGCCTCAAACTTAGACATATGAGAGTTCAAGAAATACAATAATTTAAGATGAAAAACATTTCATTAAATTGGATTAATATGACATTTAGTTAGATAAATGTGTAAATTTGAGTTGTATAAATACTACTGAGTTGGATAGATACGTAGATCAATTAGGTTGAATAAATTACTTGTTACCAACTGAAGTAATCCATTTAAGTTGGATAAGTTATATATATATATATATATATATATATATATATATATATATATATATATATATATATATATATATATATATACCGGCTGGGTAGCTCGGTTGGTAAGGTGCAGGACTGTCATGCTGGAAACCCGGGTTCGATTCCCACGGCGGAATGAACAATTAATGGTGATTCATGGATTCATGGGGCAATTACCATAACAATGGAAATGGGGCAAATGCCTTAACATTGACGGGCAATTAACATCACCCAGTGAGGGTCCTTGGGCAAGACCCTTCACGCTAATGCCTACCTCACTACATGAGAGACAACGAACCACATGTCATGCCGGCTCCAACGTCGCCCGGCCAAACAAGGTCTGCGTCAGGTGCTGGGGGACCAGAGCACTCTGATGGAAAGTGGGCTACTGGAACAAGACGGAAATGGACTAGATGCGAGAACAAGGATCTGTTAGGATGCTACTACTCAAGTAATCCAACCCAGAGAGGGTACATGCAGAGAATGTGGAATGAATGGATGCTTCGAAACCCACAATCAAGGCTAACTGCCAAACAACTGGTAGCCCAATGCTCGAATATCCACAAACGCCAACTCCTATCACAGCTTGAGATTGGAGTGATACAGTACAATGCCAATACCACGGGAGAGCCAGAACAACAGGTCAGAGAGGAGGTTATACCACACTCACACCCTGAGATTGGGTACACAGCCCCAACAACCACAGTTACGCTGAGTGAGGCAGCAACTGACCTGAAAAACAAGATAATGTCTACAATGAACACTAGGCAACCCCGACACCAGCTACAACGGTTAAGTGATGTACTGCCTGAAAGTCTACTGGAAACTGTGAATGAAGCATTGAGGGCAATTCCTACCACAACCATCACAGAAACCAATGAACTGGTTTACACTTCAGCAGCAGTGATCCTTGAGATGCTTGGCTATAAGAGCAACCATGGAAGAAAACAATACCCACCATGGAAGCAACGGTTAGAGGCCAAAATCAAGGCAACTCGGAAGGATGTGAGTAAGCTGACAGAGGCTCAAAGAGGTACAATGAGAAAGCAAGTACCTAAGAGATACAGCCAGATGCCCATACCTGAAGCCCTGGAAACTGCCAAACAAAGGCTCCTAGCCTTGAGTAGCCGCCTAAGGAGATACACAAGAGACAATGAAGCCAGACGAATAAACAGGCTGTTCGCAACTCAACCAGCGAAAGTGTACGCTCAGTGGCAGGGTCAAAACAGCCGAGCAGACCCACCAAGGCTAGAAACTGAACAGTACTGGAAAAGTATATGGGAGAAAGAGACAGCACATAACAGCAATGCCCAGTGGCTGGTCTCTCTGAGAAAAGAACACAGCAACCTCCCTGAACAGAATCCAGTAACCATCACAGTGGCAGACATCCAAGAAAGAGTCTCAGGTATGAAGAACTGGACAGCACCGGGCCCTGACATGATACATGCCTACTGGCTAAAGAAGCTTACCACACTCCACGAACGCCTGGCAGCACAAATGAACCAGCTGCTAAGAGATGGGACTCACCCCGAATGGCTAACGGAAGGGCGAACGATCCTAATCCAGAAGGATCCCTCAAAGGGTGCAGTCCCATCCAACTACCGGCCAATAACCTGTCTCTCCACAACATGGAAGCTCATGTCAGGCATCATTGCAACCAAGATAAATAGGCACATGGATCAATTCATGAGTAACACACAGAAGGGCATTGGTAGAGACTCCAGAGGAGCCAAACACCAACTCCTGGTCGACAGAACAGTCGCCCAAGACTGCAGGTCACGACACACCAACCTGTGCACAGCCTGGATTGATTACAAGAAGGCCTATGACTCAATGCCACACACATGGATCACTGAATGCTTGGAGCTGTACAACATCAACAGGACTCTAAGAGCCTTCATAAGAAACTCAATGAAGCTGTGGAAAACCACCCTTGAAGCCAATGGGAAACCACTTGCACAAGTGTCCATCAAATGTGGGATATACCAAGGTGATGCTCTGTCCCCACTGCTGTTCTGCATAGGTCTGAACCCCCTCAGCCAAATAATCAACAAGACTGGCTATGGATACCGACTCAGAAATGGGGCCAACATCAGTCACCTCCTCTACATGGATGACATCAAGCTATATGCTAAGAACGAGCGTGACATTGACTCCCTGATCCACACCACCAGGATCTACAGTAATGACATTGGGATGTCATTCGGGCTCGAGAAATGCAGCCGGATGGTGACAAAGAGAGGCAAGGTAGTCCACACAGGGGGGGTCTCACTCCCAGAAGGAACAATAGCAGACATTGAGGACAGTTACAAGTACCTTGGAATTCCCCAGGCAAATGGCAACCTGGAGCAGGCAACAAGGAAAGCTGCAACAGCTAAGTACCTTCAACGAGTAAGGCAAGTCCTGAAAAGCCAGCTCAATGGCAAGAACAAGACCCGGGCAATAAACAGCTATGCACTGCCAGTTATCAGATACCCTGCAGGAATAATAAGATGGCCAAAGGAAGAGATACAGACCATGGATGTTAAAACACGGAAGCTCCTCACCATGCATGGAGGGTTCCATCCCAAATCCAGCACTCTGAGACTGTATGCTAGCCGCAAGGAAGGAGGCCGAGGACTAGTGAGCGTAGAAGCCACTATCCAGGATGAAACATCCAAGATGCATGAATACATCAAGCTCAAGGCCCCAACTGACAGTGTGCTCAGTGAATGTCTCAGGCAATGGAGAGCAGAGGATACAGTGCTGGAGGACAGATCCTCATGGGAGGACAAACCCCTCCATGGGATGTACCACCGGACCATAACTGAAGTGGCTGATATCAAGAAGTCCTACCAATGGCTAGAAAGGGCTGGCCTACAAGACAGCACTGAAGCGCTCATCCTGGCAGCTCAGGAACAAGCCCTGAGCACCAGAGCGATAGAGGCTCAGATCTACCACAGCAGACAAGACCCAAGGTGTAGGCTGTGCAAAGAGGCGCCTGAAACAATCCAGCACATAACTGCAGGATGTAAGATGCTGGCAGGTAAAGCATACATGGAGCGGCACAATCAAGTGGCTGGAATAATATACAGGAACATGTGTGCAGAATATGGACTGGAAACCCCAAGGTCAAAATGGGAAACACCTCCGAAGGTGGTAGAGAATGAGAGGGCAAAGATCCTGTGGGACTTCCAGATCCAGACTGATAGGATGGTAATGGCGAACCAACCAGACATCGTAGTGGTGGATAAAGAACAGAGGAAAGCCGTTGTGGTGGATGTGGCAGTGCCAAGCGATGGGAACATCAGGAAGAAGGAACATGAGAAACTGGAGAAATACCAGGGACTCAGAGAAGAACTGGAGAAAGCCTGGAAAGTGAAGGTGAAGGTGGTGCCTGTGGTAATTGGAGCACTCGGGGCAGTAACCCCCAAGCTGGAGGAGTGGCTACAACAGATACCTGGAAAGACCTCAGACCTCTCAGTCCAGAAAAGCGCAGTGCTAGGAACAGCTAAGATACTGCGCAGGACCCTCAAGCTCCCAGGCCTCTGGTAGAGGACCCGAGCTTGGAGGAGAAACCACCCGCGGAGGGTGAGAGGGGCGTTTTTTTTTTTTTTTATATATACCAGAACCCGGTGAAAAAGTATTTTGGGAATAGTGAATGATGCCCCCCCAAAAAATGATTACATCACAACAGAAGAAAAAAAAAACATGAATACATTGAAAAATATGATACACATCTACACCTGACAGTTGTTTCACTTCCGGCCTTTCCCATCAGGGGTCACCACAGCAAACGAGTCGCATGGTAAATTTGGCAATGTTTTACCCCGGATGCCCTTCCTGACACAACCCTCTCAGGGCAACCGGGCTTGGGACCGGCACAGGTAGAGAAGGAAACAGGGAGCAGCTCGGATTTGAACCTGGGTTTCACGGAGGGAAGGCACCGCAAACCAGCACGAGCTACACCGGCTTCATCTACACTTGACAGTAACGATGATAAACTTCCAGCATCCTTTGTGATTCTGCCACTAATTCTGTAATCCTCCTTCGGCTTCCTTAAAACTGCGTTTCTGAGTATTTCTTCTTTTAAGTTCTTGTGAATCAGGGGTGGATGAAAAAAAGTGTTTGAAAAAGCTTGTATGTGTGACGTAGAAGCTGAAATCAGTGGGCCTTAGGTCCCCCCCCCCTCCCGCTTCATTCTGATGCATCCACTTGCAGACCAGTAGATCCATGAACGTCTTTGTTTTCCTCGTCTGAGCTGGTTGACGGGAGATGAAGGCAGGCTCACTCCATGCCAACAGTGCCGCCCACAATTCAGAGGTGAATTTCTATTAAACTCCAGCCACGGGGCAGAAACTATGCCCTAGAAAACGGCACAATTATTTAATTTTAGCTAAAAATGACACAATCATAATTATGACTACTGGGAACACTTTTCCAGGAGATCTAAAGATGATCAGAGTGGGACTTTAATATGTAAAAGTTACTTAAAATATTACATTTTGTGAAGATAGTCTCATTCTAAAATATAATGCTGTTCAAAGCTAGTAAAATAAAGTAAAATGAAGTGATCTTCTAAAAATGTTTAACATAGAGACTTGTATTATTTTCACAAATATTGTCCAGCTTTGTCTTTGCTGTTATTTGTCTTTAAAATTCCAAATAATTGGCAAAATGTTGTTTCCCTGAAGTGCCTTCCATCAGAACAGTGGCCTCCTGACCCTGAAGGTGACAAGGGGACATTCCTGCCCAGGTTAGCACAAGGCTCTTCAGTGTGCCAAGGAAGCAGTGATGAGGAAAGGACAGGTGTCTTTATCACCAGTACACAGCTGTATTCATAAATCAAGAGCAACTAAGACCCCAGCGACCACAAGTGAGGTAGCGGGCCTGTTTTTAGAGTAACACCAAAGGGTGAACGTTCCTAGTGTAGGGGCTAAAGCATAGGCATGACGCGCCGGGCCGCGCTGTGCAAAACCGCAATACCAGCCCCTCATCACAGCCATGCAGAGGGGGGGAACATGATCAGGCTGAGGACAGGGGGGCTTAGACAGACCAAAGCGGAAGCACTCTTCATGTCAGGCTATTAATTCTGCAGGGAACCAAATAATCCACAAACATTCATGAAACAAAAATGCAGAAGAAATGCGGTACCGAAAACGTGTACAAGATGTAGCAAGCAGTGTCTCGTTCCTAAAATCACCAGTCTTAGATCAACATCAGGTGCTGCAACAAACACAACAATACTTGCTTATTCCTTAAACCATTTATAAAGGACTTGAGGAGGATAATAAAAATAATTAACTGTATTCGCATTGGCATTTTTCATAAAATATACAGCTTTTATTTAGAAGAAATCCTTAAATAACATCGAACCTTTAACACCTGGACTTTCTTTTTTTTATTTTTCGAGTGTGATTACACAGACTTTTCTGATGCTGATTGAAAGAGAGTTGGAATCTGGATCTAAACTGCACAGCTGGATAGCTCCAATATTGCTATTTGTGTTACACTGATAATGTTAGCTTGGGGTTATGAGGGCCTTTAGAGAGTGTTAACAGATGGGCGACGGGAAATGGGGCGGCCTTACTCTGCCTCAACAGTCCAGCCCACAACTCAGAGGTGAATTTCTTATGAATGCCTTCTGCTCTGCAGAAACTATGTCGTAGAAAACAACACAGGTTTTGATTTTAGCCTTCAACTTTAAGTCATAATTAAAAGAGTTGGGACACTTAATAGAATAAAAGATGAATTAAAAAATAAAAGATGATGGAGCAGGACTTAAAAATGAGCGCATTTATTTTCAAAGGTTTTGTTCAGTTACATCAACTTCCCAGCTGTCACTAAAAAAGACAAGATCATTATTTCTTAGCACCTGTAAAGTCAGATGGCAGAAAAACCTGCTACAAAGATAAAAATAAATTAAGTTATTATCTTCACCGCACTTTAATAGGCCTAAACAATGCTTCTTAAGCCTTTGAAAGTAAACAATATCCATATATATGATAATATATAAGCTTTGTCACACAAAAGAAACATTTTTTATTAAATATTAGCTATTTTCAAGAGCTTTTTTCCAACCCGGAAGTAAGATGACTCGATCTCTGAGGCTCCGCCTTTCTCTTTGTGTGTGTTCCGCCCATTTCATGACGTTAACCTAGAGTCGGCCTCAGCACCGTGTCTGCATTTCTTCTGCAAAAACAAACAACATCCAAATTTCTGCAAAGATGGATGTGCATATTGCGCATAAAAAAGAAAAGTGTTTTTGCTGATCACTGCAAGTTGGGTGTGTGTTAGCCTTGGGGGCGGGGCTGGCAGTGCAGACTCTTTCTGGTAAGGGCTGTTCTCACTGGTCTACGCTAAAATGTGAGAACCCACTCATTTTGGGGGATTGGAAGGGGGTGGTGTTCAGAAATGCGTGAATGGATACCGCCTTGGGGTTTCTTTTTGTGAGGAATGAACATTATAATACACTTAAAAAGCTCAAAAACTGATTTTGCAGGATTTAGGCCCCTTAAAACAGCTTTGTACGATTTTCTCAATACATATTTTGCTTGCAGCAGAGCTTTTAACACAGCCAACTGAAAAACAAAATTCTATGCATTTCATTTTAGTGTAAAATGTTTCATATTATCTAGTAAAATTCAATAATCCAATGTTTTAAGCTCTGCCATCCCCGAGTACAGTATTATCAGTTGACCCTTACCAATAACTTACTGCAAATACAAAATAAAGTCAAACCTTTAACTACAAAGGTGGTTTAATGGGCTTAGGTGCTCTGATCACGGCCTAATGGACAGTGATGATGTGATAAATGAGCAGCTGTACACCTTTTTAGAAGACGTAGTCCACAGTCTTCAAAGTAAAGCTGAGGAGTGAATGATGATCAAAATCCTTCAAGTTAAAAAGATTGAGCAGGAAGTGGAGGCTTTCCTCCACTGCACCTCATCTCTTTATCAATAAAAGCTAATGTTTCTCAACCTTTCTGCTTAAAGCTCTAACTCTGGATAAAACGCTGAACTCTAGCCCCTTGAGTGAATTTTCCCAGGTATTGTTTGTAAATGCAGCATGTGGCCTTCAAAGACATGCCCGTGAGGAGCCTGGCATGCTGGATAAGCTTTGAAACTCAACACTGTTTTGTGATGTTGTTGGGGCGACTGTCCAATGTGACGCACTCATAAACAAGTACCCCCAAACACACACTGAAAAAACCGGACAAGTGGGGTTGTTCAATTTACAAATACTAAACGTGTGTGTTAAATATAAACAAATTATGTTTACATTCAAAACATATTATAATCTTGAAAATCACACCTCATTCCTTGCAGTGTTACATTTATATATTTAAGTCATGTTGACCAGTGGCGGTTCTACCCTGAATTACTCCCTGGGCAAGACCCTCCCCAGGCGCCCCCCCATTGAGTCACTTTGTCAACTGACATGTTTTATTTTCATTGAAATTAAGAAAAATATTTAATCAAACACAATACTGAATAAATAATATAAATAAAAAATTAAATAAATATTATAAATATTATAAAGCACAAATCTTTTATCATACAAACAACACTAAATATAACTGTTAAGCCTTAACTGAAGTTAAGGCAGAGCAAACGTTAAGGAAGAAAATCTTAAAAATGATGTTATTTGCAACATTTGGGCCTCCTTCAGTTTATGTCATCAACCAAAATAAAGTTTTCATCGACAACGTTGTTGTTGCAGGGCAGGTAGCATTAGAATTTAGAAAACATGCATCTAGCTGTGAGGACAAACCCTTTTCTTTTTTCTTTTCTCCTCTTCTTCTTTTCTTTTTAAATTGGGCCCCAGCTTTGACCTTTTTTGTCTATATTTCAGATGTTTTTGGCATTTAGCATAAATGTCCTCATGAAGGCATCAAGTCCATCGACTAAACCAACTGTCACCTTAGTGACAGCATTGTTTTGTTTTCCCATTTTTTATTTGGGCATTTCACTCAAAAATTAACCCAAAAAAGCATTATTCTTAAAGTTCTTAAAAATTTAGGTAACTAAATCAATCTGGACAAAGATTGCTGCCTTCCATTTTTATCAACTTTTCTGCCCACCCAAGTGCAAACCAGACTCCGGTCAGTGAACCCCATGGCAATATATTAAACAGATACATTCTAAAACCTTTTTTTAGTTTATATCAGACAAGTATAAAGTTAAGGAGATGTTGTTTATCGTCACATGCTGATTATGATGGGCGTGACCTGTCAAATTAATTTGTCAGATCTGTCCAAATGGCCATGGCTCCTCTTTCTTTTAGGATGTGATCTTTGCAGTAAAACATTCTAAGTGAGGGACTGCATGGATGCGTCCTCATGAACTTGTGGTTTTGTCTCCTTAACTCTCTACCTTTATGGTTCCAACTTTTGGAACCTTTACATGTCTGTTTGTTTACTTTTGCATTGTTCTAGTTTATAGTTTGATTGATTATGTCACACTTCAAATTTGGTGGTCTCTTTTTCGTTTGACGTTTGTCTGTTAAAAAAGAAAAAAAAAACTCACTCATACACATAAAAGACAAAAACAGCTTTATTTCCCTGTCAAATTAAACTTTTACAAACAAGTTGATTAAAAACAGGTGATATTTACTTTTCTGTCACATGTTCCAGAATGTCATTATGTCCAAGCTAGATAAGCCTTGTAAATTTATCATTGCATCACTGACTTAAAAAATGATCTTAATAATAAATAGCAAAGTATTGACTCTCTTGAAATGAACATTCTCTGAATGTTTCTGTTTATGCAGATGAATGCTTGCTCTCTTTGCCACTGAGGGAATGGAGTCGATTGAAGCTACTGAATGGAGTCCTTTATCGGGACCCGATGATGAAAGTATTCGCACTTGGATCATGGTAAAAATATGCATTTTCTTAAAACGTAATGGATTTTTTAAAACCTAATTTATACCAAATATTAGGCTGGATTTGAATACACCAAAGAGTACATACCCTCTCTGTACGGGGATATTTCTATTCACTGAAAGCATAGAAAGCTTCTTCTCTTTTGTTTTGGCTTATGTTTTATCTGTTTTATCTTTCGTTTTGCTTTCTCCCTGGTGTGGTCTGTGCCACCAAGAGGAAGACGAGTCGAACCTTACTGATGAACATGCTTTGAGTGTGCTCCTAAACATGTTTATGTGATTCCATCAGAGGAAGAAGGGTCACCACGGACTTTGGGTTGGCTTTCTCTCGTTACATAAGGGAAATTTCTTCTGCTTTGTTCAGATTGAGCATGAACACTTACAGTTAAATCTCCGATCATCTTTTGATCTAATGTCGAAGTATTCCCAGTGGTCTTTTAATTATGATCATGTCGTTTTTAGACAAAATGTAAACATCTGTTTTTTAGGACATAGTTTCTGTAGAGCAGCAGGAGTTCTTTAGACATCTACCTGTGAGTTGTGGGCAGGAACGGTGGTGTGGGTACCAGATCGACTCGGGCTGCCGGATGTTCTTGACGGTAACACCAGTTGGACAAACTACTTAGCGAGCAATTTTATGTTTAGCAGTTTTACTACTTAGCGACGTCGTACCCATTTAAGGAATTTTTAAGGATTCATTTTGGGTTTGAAGAGAATGACTGCAGTTTTTGTTTGAATGACATTGAGACGGTGGATCATTTATTCTTTAACTGTGGAATTGTAAAAACATTCTGGGATGAGTTCTTCTTTTGGTATTCTTCTTCCAAAATTGCAATGCCAGTTCATTTACACTCAAACAATGTTCTATTGGGTGTGGTATCATATAATAGACCAGGAAATACAGTTCTTAATATCCTGATATTGCAAGGAAAGTTTTATATACACAAAAATAAATTTTTGAAGACCAAACCACTTTTTATAACATTTCATAAAGAGCTCTGTTTTTACTTTGAATCACTTCATTATATGAAAAAGAAGAATGGCTTGAAATTAGTTTTGTTCAGAAATATAAACTTCACGAGTACCCCTAACTTGTATTAGACTATTTAGATTGGTTCTATTTTACTTATGTTTTTATTTATTTGTGTGTTATGTTCATTGTCTTTTTTTCCCTCTATTCTTTATTTTCTATGTTAATATGTTATGTTTGGCAATGGTGATTGATTTTCGAGGTAATGTTGATTATATTGTTATTGTTCGTTATTTAATGTATGATACCTCAACTGTCAATAAAGTTTTAAAAAAAAACTTAGCAACGTTAACTCATTGGTCGTGGCAACTTACAGCCAATCAAATAGTGTGACGTCATTATTGGTCGAAGGACCCCGAGAACATCCGGCAGCCCGAGTCGATCCGGTACCCACAGTGGCACAGAGTAAGTCTGTCCCCATGTCAACCATCCATTTACACTCTCTCCTGCTAGCTTACACCCCCTCACAACCCTAAGCCGACATAAGCGAAACAATTAAATGCACAGAAAATTTCCAGAGTTGAAAAATGTGGAGTTAGGCAAAAAAGTGTGAAAGAGTTGGATTTCAGGAGTTAATTTTTTAACTGTGACTATACTAAGTGTTATTCTTCCTCTTTGGAGTTGTCACATTTTGAAGTTCATTCGTGGGTGTTCAGGAACCTCACGTTAACAAACTGTGGAGTTGATGGCTGGGTGTGGTTGGGTGGGGCTGCAGTGAACGGCAGAGCTCTGTGTTGAGGCATGCCCAGTCCTGCAGAACTCGTCACAGCACGCATTTCAGCACCAGAACTTTGAGGCAATATGAGGTAAGTAAAATAAAAATGTAAAAATTAGTTTAATAAATGTATCTTTGTGCATTTTGGGAACATTTAACTTTCCCCTTAATTAGAGCATGTAGCACGTGTTAGCATATTAGTATAAAGCGACCGTGATTCTGCGTTTAACCTCTCCATTTTGTTTTACTATGTGTGGCGGGTTTTTTGTTGGGACACAGCTAGGTTTTTGTTAATGTGGGTTCTCCATAAATATAATCTGACAGCACAGAGCTGCTTAGTTTACAATATGTTAAAAAACAATTCTGTTTGAGTGTGCATTATGCATGTACTACTTGCCTCGATTTAGAGTTGGTGGTGCTACTTTATAGTTAACAAGCTTACAGTTGAGTAAGAGATGTTGGTAATCATGGTTTGAACAGCTATGCAAATCATTTTAGTAATTACAGGTATAATCATAGAAATGTCATAGATTTGAGATGAACCCTGGACTGGAGAACCCAACACTTCTGTTCAGGGCTTTGAAAGTTAATTAAACACAATTGCTTGTTTGTTTTTTGTTCATGTTGGAATGCTGCAAATAACAGCATCAACATAAAAGAAAAACAAGGGCCAGATTTGATCCCATGGATTCTCCAGGGTGAAATATGTTCATTGGTCATTCATGGTGAAAGCTGCTATAATCAAACAAGTTTTTTTTATTCCAGGCCATCATGTTGGTAAAAGTAAACTGTGGAGGAAAGAAGAAGTACATTCAACTTCAGGAGGCATGCTTCTCTGCTTTTCTTTGTGCAGGTAAGAATATTTCAAATTAAATCATAAATAAAATGTTTGCCTTTTTAATTTTTTGTTGTTGTGCCGATATAGTTCAGCAGAAATTTCTCATACCAGAGACTGCAGCACTAAATTTCACAGATGACCAGGGTTTCGTAGTTGATGAAGATGTTTTTCCAGAAGTTGCTACATCTACAGAAGCTTGTTTTCTCATGTACACTCCAAATGGTAGGGCTATCAAAAACCTATATTTTATTGCAGACACATTTGCTGAAGTTTATTGATTTAACAGGCAAAAAAGTTCTAATTAAATACCACCTAGATGAAAAGAACCAGTCTATTTCAGGGCTCCAGACTAACATTTTTCACTAGGAGCACTGTGGCCTCCAACTGAAAATTTTAGGGGCACAACCTGAAAATGTAGGGGCGCATACCATAAATCAACATGCTAACCAAATCTACTAACTTCCACTGTATTTTTAATAAATACTTTAATAATAGATGCAGAAATTACAATGTGCTGTTTCACATTCAGTGTCACTGTCATGGCTAGCGGCTTAGCAGACCCAGATGCTGGAACCCGGAAGGATACTCGGCAGACAGAATGGTAAGTTTTAAAGGTTCTTTAATTCTGGAGGCAGAATTAATAAGGAGGGAATCCACAGGAGCTGGTTGGAGGTTCTTGAGGGCGAACACCGTGATCCGAGGATCTTCCAACGGAGAGTCTAGACGGGATGCTGCGAGAGGTGAGTGCGACCGTAGGTCCAGATGACGGCAGGAGTCCTGAGAGGCAGACAGACAGGGAGTTAGACTAGGCAACGAGACAAGAGCTTGATTGTGCATGAGCGGCCAGAGAAGCACCGAGGAGTACAACGAACTAGCGTCGAGTACAGGTCCTGGTCCTCCTTAAGAGCCTGGATCCTGATGGCGCTGATGAGGCGCAGCTGTTGTCCACAGGTGGATGAGATGACGAGGGCGCAGCCGGGGGCACCGTGACAGTACCCCCCCTCAAACGACCGCCTCCAGGCGGAACAGGGCGGCGACCGGGGTTGGCCCGGAGGAAATCCTCAATGAGGGAGGGGTCCAAGATGAACGAGCGGGGAACCCACGACCGCTCCTCCGGGCCATAGCCCTCCCAGTCCACCAGGTATTGGTACCCACGACCCCGGCGCCGAATGTCCAAAACCCGGCTGGCGGTGTAAGCCGGGGCGCCGTCGATGAGCCGGGCGGGTGGTGGGGAAGCGGACGGCGGGCAAAGGGGGCTTTGGCGGACAGGCTTGAGTTGGGAGACATGGAACGATGGGTGGATCTTGAGTGCAGCAGGGAGTTTCAACCGGACACAGGAGGGGTTGATGACGCGTTCCACGGGGAACGGACCAATGAAGCGTGGTGCCAGTTTCCGAGAAGTGGCCTGGAGCGGAATATTCTTGGATGACAGCCATACTTGCTGACCTGGCACATAGGTGGGACTGGCAACACGGTGTCGGTTAGCAATCTGGCGGTTACCTTCTGCAGTCCGGAGGAGGGCAGCCCGGGCCTGGCGCCAAATGTCCTGACAGCGCTGCAGGTGGAGTTGGACAGAAGGCACCGCCAGATCGAGCTCCTGTGAGGGGAACAGAGGTGGAGAATACCCCAATGAAGCCTCAAATGGGGACATGCCTGTAGCTGAGGCCGGGTGGTTGTTATGGGCATACTCCACCCAGACGAGGTAATCTGACCAGTCTTCCGGGTTTTGCGCCGCCAGACAGCGGAGGGTTGCCTCCAACTCCTGATTAGCCCGCTCTGCCTGGCCATTAGATTGCGGGTGGTACCCAGAGGTGAGACTGACGGATGCTCCGAGGGCGGAGCAGAAAGCTGTCCAGACCTGTGAGGTGAACTGTGGACCGCGGTCAGACACAATATCAGCAGGGATGCCGTGATGACGGAAAACATGATTGACCAAGAGGTTGGCAGTTTCAGTAGCTGAGGGAAGTTGGTGCAACGGAATGAACTGAGCAGCTTTGGAAAAGCGGTCAACAACGGTCAGTATGACGGTAAACCCATGCGAGGGTGGCAGACCTGTGACGAAGTCCATGGCAATGTGGGACCAGGGTCGGTGAGGCGCAGGCAGAGGCAGGAGATGGCCGGCAGGAGGCGAGTTGGAGGTCTTGGCTCTAGCGCAGGTGGAGCAGGCGGCGATGTACTGCCGCACCTCCGTGTCCATGGAAGGCCAGAAAAACCGTCGTCTGAGGAGTGCGAGGGTCCGGCGCACTCCCCCATGACAGGCAACCTTGGAGCTGTGACCCCAGGTGATGACATCGGACCTGAACCTATCCGGAACAAACAGAGAGCCAGGGGGACAGGTAACTGCGTCGGGTTTCTCACCTTGGACCTGTAGGAGCTGAGTCTCAACATCCCAGGTGAGGTTGCCCACAAAAAGGGAGTCCGGAATGATAGGGAGAGTGGTGTTGTCGTCCGAGGTGCAAAATTTACGAGACAAGGCGTCGGGTTTGCCGTTCTTACTGCCCGGGCGGTAAGTGATGGTGAACTTGAATCTATCAAAGAAAAGACACCAGCGGGCTTGTCTGGAATTTAGTCTTTTAGCGGAACGTAGGTAAGCCAGGTTTTTATGGTCGGTCCATACTACAAACGGTTGTTCTGCCCCCTCCAACCAGTGTCTCCACTCTTCGAGAGCCAGCTTGATGGCCAATAGTTCTCGGTTGCCGACGTCGTAGTTTTGCTCTGCCGGGTTCAGTTTCTTAGAGAAAAACGCACACGGCTTGAGTTTGCCTGATATAGGGTCACGCTGGGACAACACGGCCCCCACACCGGAGTCCGAGGCGTCAACCTCCACAGTAAACTGCTTGTGGACGTCAGGTTGGATGAGAATAGGCGCCGAGGTGAAAAGTTCCTTGAGCCGAGTGAAGGCAGAGTCAGCAGCAGAGTTCCAAACGTAAGGTTCCTTGACAGAAGTGAGGCGAGTGAGAGGGGCGGCGATCTGGCTGTAGTTGCGGATGAAACGCCGATAAAAATTCGAAAACCCCAGAAACTGCTGTAGTTTTTTACGGGTTTCAGGAATTCCCCACTCGGAGACGGCTTGTATCTTGGCCGGATCAGGTTTGATTTTACCGGCCTCGAGGATGTAACCTAAGAACGAGACGGAGTCAGCGTGAAATTCGCATTTTTCGGCTTTTACAAACAGTTGGTTCTCTAAAAGCCGTTCGAGAACCAACCTGACGTGGTGGCGATGTTCGGTGGGGCTGTTGGAATAGACCAGAATATCGTCTAGATAGATGAATACAAAACGGTTGAGGTAATCACGGAGCACGTCATTTACCAGACGTTGGAAAACGGCGGGGGCGTTGGTGAGGCCGAACGGCATGACTAGGTATTCGAAATGTCCAAGGGGGGTGTTGAAAGCCGTCTTCCATTCGTCCCCCTCCCGGACCCTAACCAGATGGTAGGCGTTCCGGAGATCTAATTTAGTAAAGATGGTGGCCCCCTGGACAGAATCGAAAACAGAATTGAGGAGGGGAAGTGAGTATTTGTCCTTCACAGTTATTTGGTTGAGCTCCCGATAATCAATACAAGGTCTGAGGGAACCATCCTTTTTTTTAACAAAGAAGAACCCGGCCCCTGCAGGAGAGGAAGAGGGTCGGATGTGCCCAAGGGAAAGGGCTTCCTGAATGTAGTTCTCCATGGAGGTTTTTTCAGGGCCGGATAGATTATATAACTTCCCCTTGGGAAGGGAGGCACCGTTGAGGAGTTCTATTGCACAGTCGTAGGGTCTGTGCGGCGGTAAAGCACACGCCTTGGATTTACTAAATACGGATCTAAGATCGTGGTAGCATGACGGTATCTTGGCGAGATCAATGTTGTCATTTACGGGAAGTTTAGTCGAAATGGTAGTGGGAAGGGCAGAGTGTAAACAATTAGCCAAACAATAAGTACTCCAATTGGAGATCCGAGAGGCTGACCAGTCAATTTGTGGGTTATGCAGACGTAGCCAGGAATACCCCAAGATAACAGGAGTCTGGGGGGAGTCCGTAATAAAGAATTGATGGTACTCACGATGATTTCCGGATGTGATTAAAGGTATGGGTTCGGTGCGGGAAGTGATCCTGGACAACAATTTCCCGCCTAGTCCGGCGGCTTTTACAGGCGCGGTGAGAGGTTCAACGGGTAACCTGAGCTGGTGAACCAGACCGGAGTCGATGAGGCTGTGTTCAGCTCCAGAGTCTATGAGGGCAAAACATTCATGAACTTGGTTAATGCTTGGAAACTTGACAGGCATGAAAAGGAAAGGTTTACTTTCAGACGGGTCCCCTCGCGACCTGTCTCTTAGCGAGGGGTTCTGGGGTTTAAACGGTTCTTGCACTGAGAAACAGTGTGACCGGGCTCTCCACAATAAAAACACAAACCCTCATTGCGACGCTTGAGCCTCTCTTCGGGAGAAAGCTTCGAATGCCCGATCTGCATAGGCTCCGCAGAAGGCAGGTTGGAATCTTCAGCGCTGGCAGATGGTTGTGGGTGGTATGGAGGAGAGTGAAAAGCGGTTTCTGATGGTGTTCGCCGGGTGACGCGACTCCGTTCTGCTTGGCGTTCACGGATTCGTATGTCTGAACGGAGGGCGGCGGTAACCAATCCTTCGAAATCACCGGCTTCTGGTTGTGTACACAGATGATCTTTAATTCTTTCGTTCAATGACTGATAGAACACTCCCTTGAGCGCGGTATCGGGCCAACCAGCTTCGACCGCTAAGATACGAAAGTCTATGACATGGTCGCTTACCGGTCGGTTATGTTGCTTGAGGCTTAATAACCGCCGGGTGGCTTCTTCCTGTTTCCGTGGCTGGTCGAATACGAGCTGGAATTCACCCACGAACCGCTCGAAGGTGAGATGGGAGACAGGATTTGAGGACAAAAAGGCTTGAGCCCATTGAAGTGCTTTGCTGCGGAGTGAGTTGACGATTAGAGAAATCTTCCGTTGATCTGATTGATAATACCTGGGTGACTGTTGAAAAATTAGGCGACATTGTAGCAGGAAGCCACCGCAGATCTCCACGTCGCCATGAAACGGCTCGGGCAGAGACCGGATGTTTTCATCTGAAGAGGCGGAAGTGACGGTGGCGAGGTCGCCGGAACTCGGAGATGCTGCGGCGCCGGAACTAGCTGTTTGGCTAGCCATTCCGGCTAAAGTTTGCGTAAGACTGTCCATCCGACGGAATAACTCCTGTTGGTTAGCAGACATTTGCGTGAGAGCATCGGCTTGGCGGGAGAGTAGCATACCTTGTTGAGATATGATCAGGCGGAGTCCTTCCGGGTCAGCTGGGTCGAGGTTCTGGCTAGTTCGTTCTGTCATGGCTAGCGGCTTAGCAGACCCAGATGCTGGAACCCGGAAGGATACTCGGCAGACAGAATGGTAAGTTTTAAAGGTTCTTTAATTCTGGAGGCAGAATTAATAAGGAGGGAATCCACAGGAGCTGGTTGGAGGTTCTTGAGGGCGAACACCGTGATCCGAGGATCTTCCAACGGAGAGTCTAGACGGGATGCTGCGAGAGGTGAGTGCGACCGTAGGTCCAGATGACGGCAGGAGTCCTGAGAGGCAGACAGGGAGTTAGACTAGGCAACGAGACAAGAGCTTGATTGTGCATGAGCGGCCAGAGAAGCACCGAGGAGTACAACGAACTAGCGTCGAGTACAGGTCCTGGTCCTCCTTAAGAGCCTGGATCCTGATGGCGCTGATGAGGCGCAGCTGTTGTCCACAGGTGGATGAGATGACGAGGGCGCAGCCGGGGGCACCGTGACAGTCACATTTTATTCTGCACTTTTGAAGATGCAACAACAGGTAAACTGACAGCAGCATCACTGTCATGACAGTAGAAATAGTAAAGAAAACAGATGGAAATTTATCTTTGTGACACCAAATATGTGCAGCCAAGATGCACAAAAAGCGTGTTTGAGATCACCCAGGTGGACGCAACGCTGCGCAGATCACCTGGTGTGAAATATATATTTTTGTTTTTGCTCCAACATCACCTGTCAATCATCACAAAAATATCACCAGAAAGGGGTGGGAGCAAGGGGCAAACCTACCCGAACACAGCTGGAAATTTAGTACTGAACTGACTGAAAGCTGCCCTACAGACTACAAAACAATGCATTATGGGACATGTGTCCTGATGGTTTTTGTAGTTGAGTGACCAATTAAAATAATTTAAAATACCAATTCATTAAAAAAAGGCTAGATACATTACAAAACATTCAAATAAATGTAAAATATATAATAACACAGATCATACTACGGGGGGGAGGCATATTAAAGGACTAATCCAACTTCCTGTTCTCCAGTTTCGCTGCAGATCCACCTTCAACCACCCCCTCCCCCCGCCTGGTCTCTCCCCAACGATCCAGGCGAGGCGCTGGTTCATCTCAAACACGTCTATCGTTGCATTTTCCACACGTGTTTTAAGTGTGTCTAAGACTAAATCGCACGTGTTTAATGCTAGAGCCCCTTTAGCTGTCACGCATGTAGGTGTGAGACATTTATTCTCCTCAGCTGATCCGACTCCCGCGGGAGCGGTGTGCTGCCGTAACAGCCGTGCATTAGAACGATTTGTTCAAATCAAACTTTATTTATAAAGCACTTTTCATATAAAAATATAACACAAAGTGCTTTACATTAAAACAACAAAATATAAAAACAAGCAAGCATTAAAAAATAAATAAATAAATAATAGGGCCCCCCTCCCCGTACCTAGCCCCCCACACCTTTCACACCTCCCACCCTCTAACTGATGGGAAATGACAATGAAAAATACGACACAGCGCGCCTAACCGTAACCTTAACCCTAAACCCTCCTCCGGGTCTGTGCGGCCCAGAGAAAAGTTCAGCACGGACTGCATGTATTTAGAAAATTACGAGCGAATAAAAACGTTCTAAAAAGGAAAGTAAGGAACTTCTTAATGTGGTCCGGGGAGGGGCTGTCAGGTTTCCTGCTTTCAGGCCCCTCCCCCTCCACGCATTTTAGCCACTTACAGCGGCTTTCCCTATTCTTCTCACACGCATTGACCGCCTCACAGACAGGCATCTCTCAATGAAACGGGAGTGTGTGCTCGCGTCTCATGAGTGTGTGCGCGAGTGTGTGTGTCGGTCTGCGTGCGTGTGGGCTCGCGTCTCATTGATTATTTCATTGCTCATTTCATTGATCATTGACGTGCCCGTTCCTCGTTTAATGTATAAAAAATACGAAAGGTGGGGGAGGCAAATTTACTGGTAGCACATGTGCGACTGGATGTAAAATTCAGTCGCACACTCTCAAATTTTGGTCGCAAAATGCGACCATTTGGTCGCAGTCTGGAGCCCTGCAATGTAATATTGTATTCTTTTTATGCAATGGTAATTAGTATTCATCTGAAGAATCATCTCAGACCTTTGGCTGTTCAGACCAGACAGAGTATGTGACTCTTTCACCATGCGGTAAGCTAGCCTTTCTGTAGAATTCCACTTTTTGGAAGAGACATAATCATTTAAGATTTGATTTGGGGATTCTATTAGCCACATTTCCAAGTTTTTTTTGTTATTTTAATCTTCAGATTTGACTGTGCCACAAGAAGAATATGAAAGACCAAGCTCCCTGAGTCTCACAAACACGTTGTCGCTCTCAAGCAGTCTGAGCAGTGACACAAGTCATTCTGGGGGGAATCAACCAATGGACAGTGTTTTTGCAAAAAAAAAATAATTGTTTTTCCTTACATGATTTTGACAGTTTTATAAAAAAAAAAAAAAGATTATATGAAGAATACAGTATTTGTTTGAAAAAAACTTGTGATTGATTCTTAATATTTTTAAATATTCTTTCTTTTTTTAGACTGTGGAGCAAAATTCTAACTTCAAAACCTGCCGGGATCGCTGTGATCTAGGAGTATGGAAAAAACTGGAAGTCTAAAAGATTCGACCAGACGCTTGATGGTCAACATTACTGTGGCTCGCATGCGTGAAAAGAAAGGGTAAGAAGCTTCAAGAATCTTTTACTCTTTTTTTAAATGAGTCAAAATAGTTTAACAGTGTTTTGTTCTTGCAGGAGAGCAAAGCTGCTAAACAAGCATTAATTGGCCTAATTAGCCAAAATGTTACGGTGCTTTCTATGTAAGTCAAGCTAGTCATGGAAAGAGAAAGATTACTTCAAATGTTTTGATGCACAGATGTCACATGGGTTTGATTCACTCTTTTGTTGTGTCAAAGTTTTAATATCTAAAAGGATTTGTATTTCTTTGAGTATTCTACTTTATTTTCTATTGTCCTGAAAAGCCAATTTTAAGTTCTGAACGTGTGAAACAATGCACTGTTCACTGTTTTTTGCACTGGCTTTTATTGCAGTTTTTGCAATGTTTTTTGTGAATTTGTTACATTTCACAACAGCGTTTTATATAAGGTGTGTATGAAAAATAAAAAAACTAAATAAGTTCAGAGTATTTGTTTTATTGTATATTAAAAACAAATATAAAGAGTTAAAAGTCTTTTTTTGTTAGTTTATCTTTTAACTGGTAAGAGTTACTTAAAACTAAACTCTACAGTTTTATTTTACTCAGGGTAGGATTAAAACTTTAACACTATTAAGAGTTCAGATTAACTCTGGAAATTGAGTTAAAATATTAACTCTAGCAAGAGAGTTACTTTAACTATTATTTTGAGGGGTTTTTTGATAGTCACCTATAGTACATATGTACACTCAGATTGAGTTGATTTTAACTCTCGTGGAGTTTATTCCAAATACTAAAATTTGCTGTGAATAAACAAAATTTTAATCTCTATTTTCTTTATGTATCATCAAATAAATGCAACAAGAACAGGTTAAAATCACCAAAAACATTATTTATATTGGAGTGGGTCTTTTATAAAATTCTGTTAGGTGTATGTGACAGAAGCATCATCTTGATTCCTTGATGCCTCTCTTGTCTTGAGAGAGTCTTGAGATGTGGAGTTCAGCAGGAGTAAAAAGTAAATGTATGAATAATTCCGCTTTTGCTAGGCTAACCAACATTTAAACGGCTTTTTTCTGGCCACTTTTCTATCAAGCCATGCAGCTGCTTTCTGTACATTACAGCACATACATTTTATTTTAATTATAAGACATTTTCTTTTACAAATTTACATCTTTACACATTGGAATTGTAGCTAAAAGTGTTTGAAATCATGTATAAATAATGTGTAATGGTTATCAGGTGTTGGTCATCTTTCAAAACCATGTGTCCTCATTATTTTATGCAAAACTAAAAACCTGACCGTAAAGACTGGAGTAGCAGTGACAACACACAGACTTCAATTGCATGCTGCTCTGCATCCAGGTCAATGCCATGCACAGCAGTAGCTTAATTAGGTAGCACTGAGTAAACGCTTTCACAGGCCGCCTCCTGCCTCACTGCTGCTGCTGGGAACATGGATATTTGGCCTGTCTACAAACATCTGTATTTGTACGAGCACAGTTCTGTATGTCACAGCTGTAAATTCCTTTTTTTTTCTTTTGCATTTACCGGAGTCAGAGCACTTTGCCAACCCATGGTGCTGCGTATTCTGATTTATGAGCATGACTGCTTTTCCAGATGGATTTTTGACTGCTTGAGGATCTTACCTGCTAAAGTTCTGGCCACCACTCTGAAGGCTGGAGCAGCCTCAAACCACTCCTTCAAAGTGAACGTGCTTCGCCCTTGTTGACCAGCAACCGCAGCAGCAGGGTGGTGGATAACTTAGAGCGATGAATCCTTAAGTGCCTCTATCATGGAGACGGTGGGAGGTATATGACGGATCAACTTTCACAAAAAGCAGATGTTAAAAGGCAGGAGATAAAAGACTCGTAGCTCTTAAATCATATGGGTTGCAATAAGTAACAAAATTAACTAAAGTGTCACTTGTGAATAGCTTCTTTGTAATGAGTTACATTGAAAATGTATTCAAATTCTTAAACACTAACAGTTTAGTGAGTTTTCATTCTGGGTTCAGTTCAAACTCAGTGACCATCGGTCCAACATTTAGTTTCAAAGATGGGCATCATATCATTTTCTTTTTTCTGCTCCAGAATCCACTGGAATTATTTTAGTTTAATTATTAAACTACACATCTACTTGCAGAAAGAAGAGCTGAGTTTAGTGTGAATACACATTTGCAGTGAAATATGTATAAGATGATGTCTGATTGGCTGTCTTGCATGTCCATCAGGTGGGATACTTCCTGACCAGGGTGATGATTGACTGATACCCAATCTAAAAATATATACATTTTCCTTCATGAGCGATTGATGTATTGTTCTTGTTGTGGTTCTGTTGGGCATGCCTCCTCCAGGGGCACAACACCTTCTGGCCATTAAGGACACTATTTATTCCTGAGGAGGACCTCCAGCCGGCGCCAGATTATTGTTTACCTTGTGGTAACAGTCCTCGGCTTCTAACATTTAGTTGCATCAAAGAGCTACTAAAATTTAACTTCTGCACAATCCCTTCCAGAAAGTCCATCCTATTAGCCCGCCTGTCAGCCTGTTTGACCACCTGCAAGTCCCTCTGCCAGCCGTGTCTCATACTCTCTACAGCTAAGACATAATGAATCAATTCACTTCTACCAGTTTGTGTCCGCACTTGAAATCAGTCATCCACCACCTTCTCCTCACAGGTCTGAGCTTATCTCACGCACATCAACGTCTCAGAGCCTAACCGCCAAAGACTTATGAAATAATTAGTTTCTTCACATCTTTCTGTATCACAAATAGATCATTCAATAGATCAAATTGTGATACTAAGATCTTCCTATTGAAATATATTGAACCCAACTTAAAATGCAAAAACTGTGAAAGAGAAATATTTTCTGCAGTTTTTAAAATCATCGTGAATGAAAGCTGCTTTTATCTGTTACAGGATTTTTCATTTAGTTTTTGATAGAACTGGACCTGCATTGTGTGAAGTTTTATTCATCAGTCTAAGGCCATGCAGGGATCACACTGTTGCTTGTCATGACCTGTGCTTAAAACCACACAACAGAAGAATCCTCCAACACCATGTCCACTTGACCTTTATGCTCTCTGGAGAGATGTTAAGCATACAGGTATATAACCACAGTAGGCTATGGAGAACCGCCATCTTGTCTCTAATTAATCTGTGCTGTGGAAAGTAAAGTCTTTGAAAACAAGCTGTCGACACATCAGATGCTGACTGGGAGCCAGAAAGTCCGGCTGCAATTCAAAAATCTGTGACACTCAAAAAGTGTTGTCAAAGCAGTCATCCTTAATTCAAATGGCCTAACTGGAAGTCTGTTTGCCTGTGTAATCTGCCCTCAGATCTGCTGTAGCCCTTAATGTGGCACTTTGCAGGAAGCAGATGAAGTAAACACAACACATCCTTCGTTTTAAGATCAGTGCAGCGGAATAAACAATCCCCGGCTCCCAAAAGGGACTCACAGTGGCATCACCGCATGAGCTAAATTCCACTTCATGTGACCGAGGAGGATTAGCGTGGTGTTAGTTTGTCATAAACATCAGAGAAATGGACGCTGCTCTTCAGTTCTATAAACATGGCAAGTCAAAAAAAGTCACATGGAAGATCAAGGGGAAGGTGGAACGTGGGAGGGTCCTAAGCGGCGCAGGCCTAAAAACAGGTAGGAAATGTGACATTGAAAGTCACTCATTTGGAAGACTGGGAAGGTCCAGTTTCAGCTTCATGTGCAAGACCAATCAAAGATAGTTTGATTGAAGGTTTTCTAGTCGGTCTAAGTAGCTGACCAGGGATTTGCTTGTTTAATCACTCATCACCGATTTGTTAGTGATTTAAATACAAACATTTATTATCTTATATGATTGAAGAAATGCATCTGGGAAAAAACTTAAAAGAATTCACACAATAATTCTTTAAAGATGGTCAGATGACTGTAACACTGAAAAGAGGAAAGGAAGAGTGTTTGAAAGACTTTACAAGGTGAGACGAAAAAATCAAAGAACACAGTCATTTCAACAGCACTGTCTGTGCAACATTTAAAGCATTTATTTGTTGGTAGCTAACAGACAGAGCTTTCTTACCTTAAAATGTTGCATTTCAGATAGCTGGTGTGGTCAAGCTTAATGTCAAAAAACAGGAATGCAGATGGCAGTTTTGAGCTAAATCCTTTGAAGATATAAATTACTGTGACAGACCAAAGCCAAATAATTGAAGGTTTGCAAAGCATCAAAGGGAGCAGGAAAAGCAGGGATTGAGAGCGGTATTAGCCAGCATAGAGAAATTAATTAGAGGTGTGAGGAGAACCAGTGCAGAACGAAGCCACTGTGTTGATGACTTGCAGATGTCAGAAAAGTCCTGCTAATGCTGCCTTCACATTGATTTTCTGATGCTTACTTTGGTGCTGCTGCTCTCTGCTGCCAGTCACAGAACAAAATCTGATCCAAAAGTTGCTGCTAAAGATGCAACGGTAAAGAAAACCTTTATACAAAATCGATCCTGCAACCAGGTGAAAAGTCATGAGCCACTGAAGAATTCGACAAACCTGTGAATACACAAGTATTCACAACATGAGGCAAAAAAGGGATCCTGGAATGGATCTTATGTTCTGTATGAGCCCAGAAATCAGAATGTGAGAAAAACAATCATCTGATTACTACATTTTTAAATGTCTAGGAACTGTGTGATAACAGAAAAAAAACGTAGGCATGAATTTAGACGAAATACAAAATAGTCACAGTTACTAGATTTACCTTTAATATAGATTATCTTAACCAATAATTTTAACAGATATGTCTTTTTCAAATGACAAATAAATATGCAATTCCATTTTTTTAGTTGATTTTAGATTTTCAAACTGTACATCCTCCTTAATCCATTTACACCAGAACTTTGGCTCCATTGTTTACATTCTTTTGACCGTAACTCTTTAACCTTTCACTAACGTCATTGCAGCAGATTCTGAGGTAAAGAATCCACTGATATGCAACACTTTACAGTAGTGAACTGTTTACCTGATCAATGTAAATCAGCTAATTTTGTTGAGGAGACAGATAAGAGAATCCTTTATTCGTCTCACAATGGGGAAATTTCAATGTTGCAGCAGCATTACAGATAGAACTAGAATATGATACTGCTAGTGTAAATGCTTTTTGCAGAACATGGTTGCTGAAGATGCTGTAGCAATTTACTTTATTGGCTGAAAATGCAAAAGCTATTTGCAAAATGCTAAATGTGCTGAAACACTTGAAGTTTTCTTAAAGAACTACGATCGACTGCCAAAGTTTGCCAAAAGTTTTTGAAGATTTGTAGGAAATTTTCTAAAAAAATTATCCACACATGCCAATTTTGCCAAAACATTTAGTGTGTTGCTAAAGAGTTAGCTAAACTCCAAAACAGCTTAAAAAGCCTCAAAAAGATGCCAATCTAGCCAAGAAATCTAGCATGTTGCTAAAATATTAGCCTCACTCTAAATTTGTTTAAAATACCTCAGTAGAATAAGCCAAAAAATGCTTTTATGTTGCTAAAATGTTTTCTTTACTCCAATAAAGCTAGCATGTTGCTAAATATTAGTTAAATGCCAAATTCGCCGACAAGACCTCTGTAGATGGCAAACTGGCAAAATGAGCTAGCATAATGCTAATACCACAGCTCAGTGCGAAATGATTTGAAAATTACTGTAAAAGATGTAAACACATGAACCTCAAATGACATAAAAATCCAAACCAGCAGCTGTTTTCTATTTAGGAGAACCTCTTCTCTCTTCTCACAGTGAGGAGGCTGTGGTTTAAATCTTACCTGGGTCCTTTTTGTTTGCATGTTTTCCATGTTCCCCGGGTTCCTCCCACAGTCCAAAAGCGTGCTTCATTAAATTGTCCCAAAGTGTGCACGTGAGTGTTTGTGTGGACCTGTTCAGGGTGTACCTCGCCTTTTCCTAGCAGTAGCTGGACTTGTTCCAGCAAGCCCATGACCTTGACAGGGATATTGCGGGTTCTGAAGATGGATGGATCATGGAGATGGCTGCTTCATGAACTTCCTGAAACAATGAGAAAAGTTACAGTTCTATGCAATCAGTATGCTTTTTAAATAAAGCTGTTAGTCCATTTTTTTAATTTGTGCTGTTGTGTTTTTTAGTCTTTAATTATTTATTGAGACAATACATTTTTTTAAGGTTACAGAGAAAACAGAAAGAAAACTCTTTATAATATCAAATAAAAGATATGTGTAGACTCTGCACTGATTCAACAAGCTACTTGTTTTAAATTACTTGGTTTAGAATGAAATAAGCTCATTTAATGAAGAAAATATATGTACTAATAGTTCATCTTTGTGCTGTTGGGATCGTTTTGGGTAAAAAGACATGTATTCACTAGAGGACAGTGCAATGTTCTTGTGTGCCCAGACTCTCTTCTTAGCAAGGGTCTAGTTACATTCGTGAGATGGCTGACATGTCCCGCTGCACATTTGTTTGGGTGTCACTGCATTCCTCTTTTATGCTGCAGGAGCATAAAAAGCAGCAGCAGCAGCCACTTCAGCTCTACTGACCACACGCAAAACTCAGAAATGGGTGCTTTCCTTTTTTGTGTTTGATTTGTAAGGCTATTAGTTATTTTTAAAATGGTTTTATCTGCATTTTTTTTCTTCAAAAGATCAGAATATAAATATCAAAGCTCTTACATCCTCAATTCAAACAGGGTATGAAAATGTCTGTTTAAAATTACAATGAACAGAAAATAGATTTTTCAATTAAATAAATCGAAGAGTTTCTTTGTCTTAAATCTCTAGACAATCTGACAAAAACTAGAAAAAGAGATCCCCTCTTTTAAATCATTACATCTCAAATTCTTTCTGACACTGTTTAAGAATTACAACATTTTTATTTTGACTTCCCATTTGTAACAAAACTTTTGCTGGCAGAGCTCAAAATCTTTTGATTTGCGGAGGTAGAATTGGTGCTAACACTGACTTCACAGCCCTGCAGTTTTTGAAAAACCAATAAACATTTTCTGTAGATTTATATAAAAAAATAGTTTATGAAATTATCCAAAATGTAGACATGACCTGATGCACATTTTCCTAAAAATTGGTGTGGTGTGCGTCTAAATGCCCAGTTCAACACAGGAAGAGGAAACGCTGCAGATGGCATGGGTATGTAATGTGTTGCCAAGTTTAAATGCCAACGCTAAAAATACTCTGCTGGAATGCAGGATATGGCAGTGGCCGGTTGGTGGCTCGGCCTTTGTCGCCACTCTCAGGTCCCGTTTGAACTTAAAGGCCCGTCTGCTTGAAACCTGAAGCTGGCTCCTTGCTTGAGCTCTGCTTTAATCTTCTATTTTGTTGTAGGAGAGTTTTCAGGGTAGACTTGCAGAGACTCCACCAGCAGACCAGAGGGAGATTGGAGTTGCTATTCCTGGGGTCCTTGGGGGAGTCTTCTAAAAGCCTATTTATCTGCCAGGCAGCACTTCTCAGCCGTCTGGTGACTATAAATACCTAAACGATGTAGCCAAGCATGACCCTGTGGCAGATCAACTTGTTCTAGGTGCAAATTAAACATCCTGTTCCTTCTACTTCTGTCAATGAGATATGTTTGGAAATATGTCCCCATGATTATTATTTTGCCATACATGCTACGCACCAATCGGTACCCATTTTAATTTGTCCAAAATACTATGGCATTATATTTATGATGATAAAACCCTTTAACTTTGTTGTTTTCATAAAATTTTAGTTTTGTTTTGGGAATTCTAAACTGTGCTTGAAGCTAAACTAAAGGAGCCATGAGAAAAACCAGTGTTAAATTGAAAAAAGTACAGATTTTAGTCACTTTTAAGTGAGACAAATTAATTAACGTTAAGCTTTTCAGAAATAACATTTAAAAAAAAGTAGATCAGTTAAATGCATATAAGCATATAAGGTAAATTACGGACCGGCAGCCTTATGGCGTAAAACTAATTAATCTGGAATGCCAAACTGGAATACATTTTATTGATAATCCTTATAACAATTTTTTTCGCTGGTGTATAACCATAGATGGTGCATAACAAATACATTGATTGATATTTGTTTAGGTGCAGAAAGAAATCCTGCATTTATGTGGCACTGGAAGACTTCGTTTTTCTGACTAACGTGTGTTTTCTGAGTCAAAGAGAATTTTTTTCAAACATTCCAGCATCACATAAACATGAACAAAGTTTGAGTTTTTTCTGTGGAACATCAACCCATTGGTGTATTCGACAGTAAAGTTAGAACAAAGGTAGAAAAAAAATATCCAGAGATAAATGTTCTGTTTGTATATATATATATATATATATATATATATAAATAAATGTTTGTATATATATATAAATATAATATATATAAAAAAAATAAAAACGCCCCTCTCACCCTCCGCGGGTGGTTTATCCTCCAAGCTCGGGTCGTCTAATAGGAACTTTGTCCGCCATGACATCGTCTCCTGGCTCCAGCAAGGGAACTTGGCTTCTAAATCATGGATGTATCCAAAGCCTCATCCAGAGCACCTGTGAAGATAAAGAAATTAAAAACCAGTCTTAAAATATTTTTGATACCTTTCAACACAACACAGTAATCATGTTTTGAAAAGTATGTTAAGTATTTAATTACAAATACATTTCATTTATTTTTGTTAAGGAAAATACAAAATAGGATAATAGGTTAAGTAGGAAAATAGGATAATACAAAAATGCAAAATACTCAAAAGTAATAAAATACATGTAATTAAAATAGGTGAGAGCGTGAACAGCTTATATTATAAACATTAATTTGTTAAGGTAGAAATGCATTTATCCAATAACGGTACACAAAGTTGACTAACGTTATCTAAACACATTATGAACAACCTTACCTGCAGGTGGGTGTGTCACGTAGTCGTGATCCATCTTTACTGCCTTAGCTTAGCCACCATGTTGCTATCTTCACAGCGTAGCTGCATAGACTGACGTTTGAGGTTCTGTCATTCACTGACTCCCTTCTCAAAGGAGCAGTAAAGTTGTTCCAAGGGAAAAGGCTCGGGACAGCACCACTCTTCAGGCGACAAACGACACAGCCGCACCACAATCCGGAGCGAAGTGCCGGCAGCAGACGGTGCTACCTGTGTTTACATTAAAACTATGTCCTTCCTCTCTTCGGATCGCCTGTATCCATTTGGGTTTCAGGTTTGGATCCACAGGAAAAAAATGAAATGAAAGGTTGGGCTGTTTTTTGGTTGAAAGACGAACAGCCTGGAACACAACAGAAACTGTAACTCTTTGACTCTGCCATTCTTCATATCTGCTGCTATGCTAACAGGAAGTTGTTTTACACGTCAATGACGTATTTCCGGTCGAAAAATGCGGAAGTGTGAAAAAGGTCTATTGTGTGTGTGTTGGGGACCATGTGCTTGTGTGAGCTGAAGAAAAGAGAGGAGCTGAGCGCCTGCAGCAACAGAGAGCACGGAGCGGAGTGTGCGTTAACACTAGCCGCGTTTACATGGGCAAAATATCTCGATCGGATCAATGGTCGGGTTAAAATTTACCCGTGCACATGGGCCCAGAAAACCTTTTTCCGATTAGAACAAACGTTCCCATGGGTCACTGTTTCGGTCAGAATAAATCATTTGGGCATGCGCAGTAGTGCTGAAAAAAACCGGAACAAGAGTCCCACAGTAAACAAAACTTCGCTGTACATTTATGCAGCAGCTCAGTAATATACGAGGCGATCTTCCAAACGGGCTTTTATCAATCAATGTTAGGAATATTATGAAGCGCCTTTTCGTTCATCATTTTATATTTAATCCGTGTGGTTGGTGCTTTTTTTGTGGAAAAACTGAGCTCCCAGGAGAGGCTGACAGCGCTAACAACATTAGCCTTGTTTGATAAACTCATGCCGGAAACGCAGCAATCTGCATCTTCTTGGCTGCACGTAAAAATATGTGGGAATTTCAGGTTCTAAAGACTGAGCGACATTCTGCTTTGAAAAGTTCACCCGCCGCTGTGTGAGCTGGAAGTCCGAGCTCTGCTCAGAGTGAGTGAGAGTTATTGTGTTGTGTTGTGACTTATTGTGTTGTGTTGTGAGTTATTGTGTTGTGTTGTGAGTTAATGTGTTGTGTTGTGAGTTATTGTGTTGTGTTGTGAGTTAATGTGTTGTGTTGTGACTTATTGTGTTGTGTTGTGACTTTTGTGTTGTGTTGTGAGTTAATGTGTTGTGTTGTGAGTTAATGTGTTGTGTTGTGAGTTAATGTGTTGTGTTGTGACTTATTGTGTTGTGTTGTGAGTTATTGTGTTGTGTTGTGACTTATTGTGTTGTGAGTTATTGTGTTGTGTTGTGAGTTAATGTGTTGTGTTGTGAGTTATTGTGTTGTGTTGTGAGTTAATGTGTTGTGACTTATTGTGTTGTGTTGTGAGTTATTGTGTTGTGTTGTGAGTTAATGTGTTATGGGGTAAGTTAATGTGTTGTGGGGTAAGTTAATGTATTGTGGGGTAAGTTAATGTGTTGTGTTGTGACCCTTCTGGGCCACCGTACATAGGGCGCACCGGATGATAGGGTGCGGTCTCAGTCACGGAGGATTTTTCCATCTTTGACACATACAAAAGGCGCACTGGGTGTCTCTGTTTTTTTTAGAAGAAACATTTTATTTTGTTACTGTTCTCCCTAACTGAATAACACAAACCGAATGGTCGCTCACTTGCAGGCTCTCCTACTACACAAGCGGCGCTAAAGACACACAGCACAGACACAGAGGTAGTACGCAGCGCGTGCCATCACGTCTCCTTTCTTCCTTTTTTATGTGCTAGAAAACGCTGCTGCCTTCAGCACACACACATGCACACACACATACACACACACAGACACACAGACTTACGCTCGCGTGCTGTCACAGCTCCTTTCTGCTCCTTTCAGCAAGAAAGAAAATTTATGACTTTTAAGTGCGCCTTATAGACGTAAAAATATGGTATATGTATATATATATGTAGCTCAGTTGGTAAGGTGCAGGACCGTTACGCAGGAAACCAGGGTTTGATTGCTTGGGGTGGAATGAACAATATAATGGCAATGGTAAAGGGGCAATTACCATAACAATGGAAATTGCGCAATTACCATAACAATAGTGAGCAATTAACATCACCCAGTGAGGGTTCTTGGGCAAGACCCTTAACGCTACTGCCTACCTCACAACATGAGAGACAATGAACCACATGTCATGCCGGCTCAGACGTCACCCGGCCAAACAGGGGAAAGTGGGCTACTGGAAGAATGCTACTACTCAAGTAATCCCACCCAGAGGGGATACATGCAGAGAATGTGGAATGAATGGATGCTTCGAAACCCACAATCAAGGCTAACTGCCAAACAACTAGTAGCCCAATGCTTGAACATACACAAGCGGCAAATCCTATCACAACTTGAGATTGAAGTGCTACAATACAATGGCAATACCACGGGAGAGCCAGAACATCAGGTCAGAGAGGAGGCTATACCACACTTTGTGGTGAGCAGCTGGCTAAAGAGGTACACAAGAGAAAATGAAGCCAGACGGATAAACAGGCTGTTGGCAACTCAACCTGCGAAAGTGTACGCTCAGTGGCAGGGTCAAAACAGATGAGCAGACCCACCAAGGCTAGAAACTGAACAGTACTGGAAATGTATATGGGAGAAAGAGACAGCACATAACAGCAATGCCCAGTGGCTGGTCTCTCTGAGAGAAGAACATAGCAAACCTCCCTGAACAGAATCCAGTAACCATCACAGTGGCAGACATCCAAGAAAGAGTCTCAGGTATGAAGAACTGGACAGCACCGGGCCCTGACATGATACATGCCTACTGGCTAAAGAAGCTTACTGCACTCCACGAGCGCCTGGCAGCACAAATGAACCAGCTGCTAAGAGATGGGACTCACCCCGAATGGCTAACGGAAGGGCGAACGATCCTGATCCAGAAGGATCCCTCAAAGGGTGCAGTCCCATCCAACTACCAACCAATAACCTGTCTGTCCACAACATGGAAGCTCATGTCAGGCATCATTGCAACCAAGATAGATAGGCACATGGATTAATACATGAGCAACGCACAAAAGGGCATTGGAAGAGACTCCAGAGGAGCCAAACACCAACTCCTGGTCGACAGAACAGTCGCTCAAGACTGCAGGTCCCGACACACCAATCTGTGCACAGCCTGGATTGATTACAAGAAATCCTATGACTGAATGCCACACACTTGGATCACTGAATGCTTGGAGCTGTAAAACATCAACAGGACTCTAAGAGCCTTCATAGGAAACTCAATGAAGCTGTGGAAAACCACCCTTGAAGCAAAGGGTAAGCCACTTGCACAAGTGTCCATCAAATGTGGGATATACCAAGGTGATGCTCTGTCCCCACTGCTGTTCTGCATAGGTCTAAACCCCCTCAGCCAAATAATCAACAAGACTGGCTATGGATACCGACTCAGAAATGGGGTCAACATCAGTTACCTCCTCTACATGGATGACATCAAGCTATATGCTAAGAGCGAGCGTGACATTAACTCCCTGATCCACACCACCAGAATCTACAGTACTGACATTGGGATGTCATTCGGGCTCGAGAAATGCAGCCGGATGCTGACAAAGAGAGGCAAGGTAGTCCACACAGGACGGGTGAAAGGGGCAAGTTTTTTTTTTAATATATGTATAGTTTTCTTTATTTTCAAAACTATGAAAATTGTAGTCACACTGATGGCATCAAAACTATGAATTATTATTATGTGGAATTTTATACATAACAAAAGTGTGAAACAACTGAAAATATGTCATATTGTAGGTTCCTCATAGTAGCCACCTTTTGCTTTGACACAGTTTTGATGCCTTCAGTGTGAATCTACAATTTTCATAGTCATAAAAATAAAGAAAACTCTTTGAATGAGAAAGTGTGTCCAAACTTTTGGTCTGTACTGTATAAATATTAACTTTACATTGAAATTAAAACATGTTTTCATCCAGATTCCATGTTATTTTTCCCGTATGAAGTAGATTATTAAAATACTCCTGCATCTGTTCCCGGTCCGGCCGAGCCTACTGACAGGTTTTAGAAACCTTTGTGACGTGTGAGTAAAAACCTTTGCAATATTCCACCCCTGTGCTAGATAGTGCATTACTATTATTATTAGAAAGAACATTGAAGTGTAGTGGAAATAATATATTTTTGTTGGCACCTAAAGTTTTTAACACTTTTTTTTCTAAACTTCGAACTATTCCTACTGTGAGCCTCAAGTTTTTTTTAGTGCATTTGTTTTCTGTCATACTAACTGCTCATCAACGGTAACAGGTTTAAAGCCGTAGTCACAACTGTCCTTAAAAGTGGATCCTGAATATTGGCTGGCTACAGGTGAAAAATAGACAAACCATTGATGAAATAAAGAGAACTGGAATGAGTCAGTGTTGCATTACTCAGAGAAAATGGCTTACTTCTGATTCCGACTTAATTAAATCAATTCAGTCCTCATTTATTGTGATATGAACGCAACCATGTTGGAACCAGAGAACTTTAGTGAGAGGTGAAATGTCCTGAAATCTGTCAATCAAATGTTTCAACCGTTTGTTGAGGGTCCAGCAGACAGCACATGCTTTTATAGAAACATTGTAACAATTAGTCAGTTTATAACAGAAAAAATACAGTGAAAGAAAGAGGATTATCAAGAAGATGTTAAAAAAGGTATCAGAGCAAGAATGGTTATTCTCATAAATAGAAGGATTAAGTAATGGCTTACTGTCTCCATACCATAGAAGTCAATGGGATTTTAGTTTCTTGGAGCCAGCAGGTACTTCCTGGTTAGGGGAGGGCTTACTCAGTCAAGTTCTTACTGTCAACGAGCGAACCTGTTCTGGGCAAGCAGGTGATCTGCAAAAAACAAACAGGATTGTAAACCAAACAGTGAGCCCATAGAGCAAAAATGCACCCAAAACGCAAGGGCAAGTAAGGGTAAAGCAGGTGAGATGCAGGTGTGTCACACAATTTTTTTTTCCCTTTTCTAACCCACCAAATCCTGCAGACTGCTCAAGAGGTCAGAGTGTGCTGTTCACATGATAAGTATGCGCTCCTTGTGTGCAGCCTGACTGTTAGAAATAGGGAAATTAGACAATCAAAAGTGTAGTTTGTGTGGACACCGCAACCCTTGTGCTATCCTAGGCACTTTAACATTGGGAGTTGGGTCATCTAGACCCACTAGACAGTGTGCTGAACCTTTTTTCTTCAATGATTTGTGATCTTCACTGGTGTCCATGGATTACATGAAATCCACTCCACCTTTATCCACCTTTGTCATGGTAGGGAGAACATGTCAATGTGAGGATGGGGTCATAGGATAGCACAAGGGCTACAATAGTCCTACAGGCATCACCCATATTGCATGAGTGCATTCAACTCGCGTCTAATACTAGCGACTTTCTTATTCCAAATGAATTCCGAAATTTTGGTTGTAAAGTCCTTTTACCGATGAGGTAACTGTAACTCCCAAGTATTTAAATTGGTATGAAATCTTGAAGGGAAGTCCAGATATGTTGACACGGGTGTCATTAATTGGAAAAACTATACTTTTATTTATATTTGTCTTATAGCCAGATACGGATCCAAAGAATTCTAGTTTTCTCATTATGCTTGGAATAGATATGCTAGGATTTGAGATGTATAACAGCAGATCGTCAGCATAAAGTGAAACTTCATTTAGCTCTGTCTAAATGAAGGTCTTTCACATTTAGCTCTTACAATGCCTGTATTTTCTTCTAAAATGTGTAAAGAGATTGCAAGTGGCTAAATTGTTTTTACATTCATTCATTCTCTATTCCATTTAGTCCCAGATGAGAGAGGGGAGGGGGAGGAGACTGCCAGAGGCACCATGACAGTATCCCCCCTCAACGACCACCGCCAGGCGGTCCAGGACACCAATCCGGGTGAGCACGGAAGAAGTCCTCAATGAGGGAATGGTCCAAAATGAGGGAACTGGAGATCCAAGACCACTCCTACGGAACGTAACCCTCCCAGTCCAGCAGGTAGTGAAAACCCCGACCCCGGCATCGAACATCCAAAACTCGACTAACAGTGTAAGCCGGGGCGCCGTCGATGATACGGGCAGGCAGGCGGAGGGGCAGCGGACAGCGGGCAAAGAGGACTCTTCTGAACGGGGTTAATTTGGGAAACGTTTAATGAGGGGGTGTACCTGGAAGCCATAAATGGACACAGGAGGGGTTGATGACTCATTCAATGCTGTAGGGTCCGATGAAGCAAGGTGCCAGCTTACGAGAGGAAGCCTGGATCGGGACGTTCCAAGAAGAGAGCCAAACCCTCTGACCGGGCTGGAAAGTGGGTCCCACCACCCTGTGATGATTTGCAAGTCTGCACTTGCTCTCCCTGGTGTGCAGGAGAGCTGCCCTGGTCTGGTGCCAAATGCATTGGCACCGCTGGAGATAGTGCTGGACCGAGGGCACTGCCAACTCGATTTCCTGCGAAGGAAACAGAGGTGGTGAGTACGCGAGGGTGGCCTCAAATGGAGACACCCCCGTGGCCGAGCACGGATGGTTATGGTGGGCGTATTCAATCCAGACCAGGAACTTGGACCAATCGGCGGGATTCTGAGCCGCTAGGCAACGAAGAGCGGCCTCCAGCTCCTGGTTGGCCCTCTCCGCCTGGATGGTTGCCGGAAGTAAGGCTGACCGTGGCACCCAAGGCAGAACAGAAAGCCTTCTAAACCTGGGAGACGAATTGGGGTCCACGGTCTGAAACAATGTCCTTAGGGATGCCATGATGACGGAAAACATTCTGGACCAGGATTTCAGCCATTTCAGGGGCTGTAGGCAACTGAGTGAGAGGGAAGAAAATGAGTGGCCTTAGAGAAGCGATCAATAACGGTGAGTATGACTGCATTACCCTGAGAGGGTGGTAGTCCGGTGATGAAGTCCATGGTGATGTGTGACCAGGGGTGGCCAGGTATGGGCAGAGAATGTAGTAACCCAGCTGGAGGAGAGTTAGAGGATTTAGAACGGGCGCAGGTGGTACAGGCCACGATATACGCCCTAACATCTCTCTCCATGGATGGCCAGAAAAACCGTCGCCGTAGGAAAGTAGTCCATAGTCCTATGGATTCCAGCGTGGCAGGCTATATGGGAGGCATGACCCCAGGAGAGCACATCTGGTCGAAGAGACGAGGGCACATACAGTGTGTTATTGGGAGCAGGAGGATTCCTCAACTTGAACTTGTATAACTCGAGACTCGACATACCACGTAAGATTTCCCATGATGCAGGTAGGAGGGATGATGGTGGAGGTCTCAGCGGTTTGGACCTTTAATAATCACCACGGACACGCTCAGGTTTGCGCTACTGAACGCGCGGTCCATTTCAAACAATTCATTCTATTTGAATGACACTTTCACATCGGAGCGTTTGGACTTCCTGTGCCTCACGGAGACATGGCAGCAGGAGACGGACCACATCCACCTGAACAAACTGTGCCCCCCGGACTGCTCTGCGCTAAGCATCCCCCGCTCCTCTGGATGGGACGGGGGTGGACTGGCTCTCATCCATCTGGACCGTTTCCCCAGCACCATACAGAGCTTCGACTCTTTCACCTTGTTCGATCTTCAGAGTGTCAAGGTTGGATCTAACCTGCTGTTTTCTTGCATTCTAGTTTACCGACCTCCTGACCCTGCACAAGTTTTCTTGGATGAGTTTTTATCTAGTATTATCATATTTTGATAAAGTGCTTTTAGTGGGTGATTTTAATATTCATATTGATGATTCTTCTTGTGTTTTTGCATCAGAATAATCATTTTTAACTGAGTCATTTAATTTTTTCAGCATGTTACAGGTCCCACTCATATCAAAGGTCACACTTTGGACCTGGTCTTTTCTCTAGGCCTAGATATTGATCAGCTCTGTGTGACTGACACTCATGTCAGTGATCACAGTTGGATCTCTTTTAATTATGACATTCCCTCTTTCACCCTCTCAGTCTCATCTTATATCTCAGTGTCGTGTTCTAGGTCAGAATGTTGCTGATTGTTTTATTGACTTGTTTGACATGAATTCTTTTAAGAGTTTTTATGATGTGGATTCTTTTATGCAATCTTTTAACAGTCACTGTGAGTCCATTTTGAATGAGGTTGCTCCTGTCAGAGTGAAAATTGTCTTTTCTAAAATTTCTTTTCCACGGATAAATGTAGAAATCCACTGCTCCAGAAGGCTTTGTCGGAAGTTGGAGCGTTTATGGAAATCAACCAATTTGGAAGTACACAGGTTGCATCTTAAAGATCTGATCTGTGCTTTAAATGAAATGATAAGACAGGCCAGATCAGCTTACTTTTCCAAACCTATTTCTACAAATAGGAAAAATCCTAAGGTTGTATTCAACAGCATGCTTTAATAAATCCTGTTCTGAAAAAGCCTAATTTGGACCAGTCGGATCCCAAAAATTTCAGACCAATCTCGAAGCTTCCTTTTATTCCTAAAATCTTGGAGAAGTGGTCGATGTCCAACTAAATATGTACTTGGAAGAACACAATATATCTGATTCCTTTCAGTCTGGCTTTAAGAAGAATCATTCCACAGAGACAGCTCTCCTAAGAGTTTCAAATGATGTTCTTATGGCAGCTGATTCGGGCCAGTATACTGTCCTTGTGCTTTTATACTTGAAACCTGCTTTTGACCCTGTGGATCATAACATTTTAATTGAACATCTTCACAATGACTATGGTCTCTCTGGGTCATTTTTAAATTGGTTTATATCATAAATTGGTTTATATCATATCTTAGTGGAAGAACATTTAATGTGGCTGTCAGATCTTCAAGCTCCGAAATTAAAGAAATAACTTGTGGCGTCCCCAGGGTTCTGTACTAGGCCCTATTTTATTTATTTTATATATAATTCCTCTTGGGAAACTTATCAGTCAATTTGGCCACATCTCATATCATTTCTATGCAGACGACATCCCATTCTACTGTTCTTTCACGGAAAATGATTACTACAGACTACAAAATTTGCTGAATTGCTTAACGAGTATTAAAACATGGCTGAACAGTAATCATTTAGTTCTAAATACCCAGAAAACCGAGACACTTATTTTTGCCCCTGAACACAAAATACCTTCCATCAGACAACACCTTGGGTGTTTGAGCTCCTCTGTCCAGTCAAGCCTCAGAAATTTTGTGGTATTGTTTGACAGGTCTATGTCCCTGGAAGGTCACTCAAAACAGATAGTAAAAAACAGTTTTTATCATCTGAGGAAGGTGGAAAAATGAAAAAGTATCCTGTCTCGATCAGACCTGGAAACAATTATCCATTCTTTTATTTCCTCTCGTTTAGATTACTGCAACTCTCTTTTTACCTGTTTTAACAAACGTTCCCTAAACCGTCTTCAGCTTGTCCAAAACTCTGCAGCGAGGGTTTTAACAGGAACTAGTAAACGGACACACATCACTTCTCTCTTGTCTGCTTTACATTGGTTACCTGTCAAATTTCGAATTGATTTTAAAACTCTACTTTTAGTTTTTAGAGCCTTGCATAGTCAAGCTCAGACGTACTTATCTGACCTTTTAACCCCATACTCTTTGGCCCAATCATTGAGGTCTTCCAACCAGAATCTTTTAAGCGTTCCGAAAACCCGCTTTAAGACCAGAAGAGATCTGTCATTTCAAGCCATTGCTCCTCGTCTTTGGAACTCCCTCCCACTGTCGTTTCATCAGATCGACTCCGTTGAGTGTTCTCAGGTCAAGACGTTTTTATCTAGGAGAGCTTTTAGTTGATTTTGTACTAGTCTAGTTTTACCACGTTTTACTGTGTTTTGTTTTACTATTATTTATTGTATTTTATTACTTTTTTGTGTTTTGATATGATTTTATGCTCTTTGTAAAGCACTTTGTGACTCGCTCTGGGAGAAGTGCTATAGAAATAAAGATATTCTATTCTATTCTATGGTATCCCACAATTCCTTGCGGTGCCGATATGACAGCAGCACCAAAGTTACACCCCCCCACCACCACCACCACCAAAGTTACACCTACAAAATTAAATTCATTTGAATGACAGTAAAATAACTGTCTGATAACTATGTGTTATTTTTAAGCTGACTTAACAAAAAAAAATGATTTATCTTGAATGAAGAAAATAATTAAGTTAGATCAAAGTAAAAAAGTTTATCTCTACAACATCCATATGTGGTCTTATCACCCTCTCATGGTGGAAAAAGTATCATCTGAGCTTTTTCATCCACTAAATCATGTTCAAATGGACACGCCATGCTGCTGCACCTCTCTGAAAACAAACTAACCTTCAACTAAACCTGCTCCAGACCAGGTTATGTTCAGAGCATGAGTTGCTATGGCAACTTGACTTACCCTGAAACATACCTCTATTTTTGGAACCAAAATCTGAGGTTATCCACTTCCTTAGCCTCAAATTTACTGTGGTAACTCTCATAACCTGCTTTCTGGAATACCCCCCGATTGGCAGAGTTTAAGAACTGTCTAATCAGTTTGGCAGATTTGGTAAGTGTTGGCTATTGGAAGACCTATCAAGCAAAGGATCTGGAACACAATTGAAGTCTCCACCAAGTAGCAGGCTGTGACTATGTATATTGGGAATGGATTAAATTATTTTCTGAAAAAATTGTTCATCATCTTGGTTGGGTGCAAATATGTTTGCTAATATAACTGGTGTGCCACAACGTTTTCCAGTAACAATAATAAATCTTCCCTGTGGGTCAGAGATTGAGTCATTACAGATGAATGGAATATTTTTCCTGATTAAAATAGTCACGCCCCTTGATTTTAAGTTAAAGTTTGAGTGAAATAAGTGGCAAACCCAGGATTTGCGAAGGAGAGTTTGACTACAAATCTTAAGATGTGTTTCTTGCAAAAACATCACGTCTGCTCCCATTGTGTTAACGTGAGACAGTATCTTATTACGCTTTACTGCACCATTTAGACCCTATACCATTCCAGGACATGATTCTTATCAAAGTTTCATTGTCAGCCATTGTGAATATTTAGAAAAAAGTCAAATGAAGAAGGTCCAAATGCACATAAGAAACAAAAAGAAGAGAAAAAATAAATAAACAGACCGCCACAACCGGTCAGAGCAAAATTTTTGTGAACATGAGAATTGGAACAAGAAACAAAAACAACCCCTACCCCTGCTTTACCACCCCCTAACTGAGCATCAGGAAAAATGAAGAAAACGATGAAGATTTCCGACCGGCCCCCCATCTCTAATCCCAATATTCTCTTAACGGTCCGCAGCTCTTTAAAATAACAATTATTTAAAACCAGACATAAGTTTAAGCAGCAACAACAACAAAAAACCACAACCAAGCAAAAGAGGGGAAAATACCTCAAAAATATTAATGTTATGATTAAACCGAAGTGTCAATCCCCTTAAATATTTACCTGCCACAATCTCAACGGAAAAATCCTACCCCCAAGGATATTCATATTTTTATGTAAAACCAAATGAAAACATTTCAAAAAATAAATAAAGAATAAAAAAAAGAGAAGGGGGATTGGGCGGGTGAACCCAGTTAACATTGTTGGATTGATGGAGATGGAAATGTCACAGCTTTTCTTCGCCTTCAATACAAGTTACATACAATAATCACTGCAGTTTCTTTATTTTTCCTCATTGACTTGTTTTGGGGAGCATATACTTGCACAGCTTAAGCAAAAGGAAAAGTGTTACCCCCAATAACAGTCATGTTAGATAAACATCAGAAGTCCTATCCAGACAGCCACCATCACGGTGCTTGTGCAGCTCCAAAGGAGGGGGCTGGCTGCGTGAATGCCCTGCTCCGGCCCCCATGCCAGACTTTGAGTGTAGAAGGATATAGCATTGCATATTGCAGGCCTCTCTCCCGAAGCCTGCACTTCACAGCAGAAAACTCCTCACGCTTCTTGGAGACCGCAGCAGAATAATCATCAAATATCATGATGGAGGCGTCGCCAAATTTTAAAGCCTGCTTCATCCTTGCTGCTTGCATGATCCGAACTTTGTCCTGAAAGTTGTGAAGTTTCACCAGAAATATCCGAGGTCTCTTTCTGGGGGTCCTCCCCCCAGCCGGCACTCGGTGACACCGATCCACTTTCACCCCTCCTCCTTTGAAGCTCACGTCTACCAACTTCGGGAAAAGCTTCCCACAAAAAGAACCGTGCTAGATCCCTCGCTCCCTCCGGGAAGCCCCACGACTCTGATGTTGCAACGTCGACTTCGATTCTCCAAGTCATCAATTTTGGCGAGCGCCGTCTCGCGTTTAGATTATGAAACCTGCAAGCTGGGCATCATGGCCGCTGCAGATGTCCTCATGATTGGACACCCGCTGCTCCACAGAGCTAACCCGAGTTCCCAAACCAGCAATCTCCTACGTGCAAGTCTGTAATGCCCGCAGTACAGGTTCAATCCTTTTATCAAAAGCCTCCTCTACAGCTTTTTGCATAGCTTTGTGCACCTCAGTGGATATTATCGCCACCAATTTCTCGACATCCAGAATCTCTGCTGGGGGGGGGAGGCGGAGGTTGCTCGCTAGCCGCCGTTAGTTCTTCTCCACTTCCTGCGGTTTCATTTCCAGATTTATTTCCAGTTTTGTCCCTCTTTGCAGCCAGGTCTGTGGTCTTATGTGGTCTAGTCATCTTCAGAGAGACTTCTGGTCGTACTTTGTCAGTAGTTGTCTTTGTAAAATCTACCAAACAGGATGGTAAGCTGCGAGAGCCGTAGAAACACGTCCTACTCCGCCTTTAACGCTGCCAGACCGTCTAAAAACAACTTTTAATGTGATACACATTGCTTCCCGCTGTGGTCCTGACAATATGTTAAAAACACTTATCAGCGTACCTTCATAGCTGTCGCCTTACAGACTGTCTCCACCGTACCAAGTTAAAAAGTGTCGTACCTGGTGTTGCTACAGACCTTCAGAATTGGACAGCGAAATATTAAGTTTATCCCAACAAGGATTGCAAGGTGCAGGACTTTATTTATTTTTTCTCTCGTTGCTTTTCCTCATTCTCATAAGTCCTGGCCAATGACTGATGACATCTTTAATAACGTGGTTTTGTTTACAAGCTTTGGTTAAAAACAGTGACGTCAGCTTGAAGGTAGTCTAAATACACACCAAACTCAAGGTTCAGGACTCGATCTAGACCAAATTAAGCAGACTCGGCCCGGAAAGACAGACTTTTCCAGTCCGACTACACCGTTTATCACCGTGTAGAAATTTGAGAGGAATTGAATCTGGCTCTTGCGTTTGAAGAAGCTTGATAAAACAATGAATGTTATGTCATTTTCAAGACAGTATGACACAGAGAAAAAATTCAATTGTCATCTGCCTAAGAAAAAAGACAACATACTGATTAATTATATCGAGTTTTTTCCAAAAATCTTATCTTTCTTTTTTAGGGATTTACTTACTTTCTTTTATTAGTTTTTTGACGGATTGTTGTTAGAAGAATATATCTAAAGTTAAACATGTAGCAGCCCACTGTTGCACAGTAGTGATACATCTGTTTTAAATCTTGCAGGAATTATTCATCTTCAGCCTGCCAAATAAATGTTGTAGCAGCTTCAGACATTGATTGACTTCACTTCTGTTCCTTTAGACGGACGTGAAACATCGTGAAACCAAAATATTGGGGAGAAAAAACACAGTTATAGAAACTGATTGATGACACATGTAGCTCTGTAGACAACCTCTCTGGGTGTACACATGCATGAGCCAAGTCATGACTTAAAGATAATAAATAGCTTTACTGCAGTGTCACGAATGCAGTCTGCCATTTATTATAAAGCTCTTTTAATTTTCCAACCGCTTGTTATTTACATCTAAATCAGAAACAATTATCGCTGCTCCAGAAGGAGATTCAGATATTGTTAAAATATCAGTGACAGTTGCAAATCATCTTCATTCCACAGTATCCTTCCCAGTCTCAGACATATGGAACAGATCTAAAGTTTCAACTATAAAGACATACCAAGAGATAAAAAAATACATATAATAGACCTATATATTGAAAAAAGTAATTAGAGCATAGAGGGGAATTTTAAAACCACAAAGTTCAGCCTAAAACTAAAGTAAGTACAGTAAAAAACTTGCATTTATTTAAAAAAAAAAGGTGTTTGTGCTTGCAGGAGGTGGTTTTTGAAGCATATCAAAACAGACATATTTTGCAAAACTGCAATGGAAACCCTTTTTTCTAATTAAATGAGTCACCTGACTAACAACCAATGGTAATGTGCTTCTTGGAAGGAACTGGCCGCTTTGGGCGCTGCACAGCGGGCTCTACAAAACATCCCACTGCATCACAAAGTTAAGCCTGTCATGTGGAATTGTTGGATCCACAGCTCCTCTGTAAAATCACTAACCACTTTTTCCCAAAATGGCTTCATCTGTAGCCACTCCCACATGCAAGGAGCTCACCGCTCCAGGACCTGAATGTCTCCTTTGATAAACGATGACGAGCACTAGCGCCGTGGCAATAATTTGGATGCCTGTGCTGTAAATCCATGTTCACATCCATCCATCCATCTTCCTCCGCTTATCCGGAACCGGGTCGCGGGGGCAGCAGACTGAGCAGAGATGCCCAGACTTCCCTCACCCCAGCCACTTCCTCCAGCTCCTCTGGGGGGACCCCGAGGCGTTCCCAGGCCAGCCGAGAGACGTAGTCTCTCCAGCGTGTCCTGGGTCTTCCCCGGGGCCTCCGCCCAGTGGGACATGCCTGGAACACCTCTCCAGGGAGGCGTCCAGGGGGCATCCGGACTAGATGCCCGAGCCACCTCAACTGGCTCCTTTCGATGTGGAGGAGAAGCGGATGTTCACATCCATCGCCATTTTTTAATAAATTATCGCATGAGTTGGTTTGTGTTTGTTTGCATAATTAAAAGAAACAGTAGTTGCGAAATGGTGTTTTTTTTCTATATTTCTAGAATTTCGATCAAGTTTGGCGCATTTGTGTAAAGGAAACACAGCTAGTGTGGAACTGTCATGCATCTTTGTACTCCCTTTGCCTTATGGTCCTAAATATCTCAGGTCTTCTGACCAGTTAGTTTAGTAATGCAATCTAAAAACGGATTTAGATTTTTCAAATTTAACATTTCCTAAACTCTATTAATGTAGTTTTTCATTTTCCTTTGAGATAAAGACATATTTACTCTCATTAGGCTACACCTAGTGATTGATTGAGTAAATTGCTGAATCCCAAAAGCCTCCATCTATGTAAGAAGACACAAAGAATAAGCTGCTTTTGATCATTACTTTTTGGATTGGATTGGAAATGATTTATTTCAATCAGTTAAAGCAGAAATTACACAAAAATAAGACAAACAACAGATGTTTGAATCTACGCAAAGACAAGTCAACCATAGGATAATTAGTCCTAAACATTGATATCAAATTACACTTATTTTCTGATGCAATATTTTAATTATTACTCTTAAACATAAATAAACATGTTTGCTCTTTTGCATTTAGTTCATCAAACAATGACACTATCACCAATTAAAAAAATATTGCTTCCAGGTCTATTTAAATCACAGGATTGATTTTCTTGTTTTAACCCTGTAGGCTGTCATGTTCTAGGTTATGTCGTTTCTAGGTTAAGTGTTTAGTTTATTTTGGCTTTTGAATCATTTCTCAAGTTTATAAATTTAAATTTACATGAGGTATGGAAACAGACCTCACTTTCATGATAATGGTGTATTTGGTGTATTCATTATGTTCCTGTGGCATTTTTCTCATGATGGAGGACGTATATGAAGAAAGTAACGCTTGAGTATTTCTTTACTTTAAATGTATTATCCTGAAACAGGAGAAGACAACAACAACAACAAAAACTGCTCTGCAGAAACTATGTCCAAAAAAATACAACACAAGTTCTTTGATTTTTTATTTTAAAAACAGTATGATCATAATTAAGAGACCACCGGGAAAACTATGAATATAGAACAAAAGATGATGCTTCCACCTGGAAGCGTAAAATGTGTTCCCAACATTTGACCCATCTCCTGGGGGAGTGGGGAGCTGCAGACACAGACGCATTTAAACCCCCAATCCTACCCGTTAATGCTAAATCTCAAGCAGGGAGGCTTTGGGTCCCATATTGAGTCTTTGGTATGACTCTCCTGGATTTGTACCCTTTCAGTCACTGAGAAATTGCATAAGTTAGTTGCCTTTTCATGCAGGAGTCAGTCCTAAAGATGTCAACAAGTAAATAAGAAAAAACACAAAATTAGCGGTCTAAAAATAGCTCCTGATAAAAAGGCTGCTGTGGCAGACTGGCGACCTTTGAATGAATGAATGAATGAATGAATGAATGACTGAATGAATGAATGAATGAATAAAAAGGCTGCTGCTACAAACTAAAATAGTCTCAAGAATATTTGACCTAAAGAAAAACACCTCACTGTAACTCCCTGAACTGAAGTGTAGCAAATCTCCACAGAGCCTTTGGCTCACAAGTGCTTTAATAACTTTCAGAAGTTATTTAGATTAAGTTTTGATAGGTTTGATCGTTTCCTAGCAAGAGTACTGAATGCATGGGAACACGGGGCCAGGCAGCCAGAGAGTAAACAGTCAGATGACTTTTCCAGCTGCTGGTTAACAGTGCCACCTAAGTGTGGTCTGGAAGACGACTTTTCAAGGGCTTCCCATTCTGGGAAAGTGCTCAAAGTCTGTCCCACATGCTGCAGCTCATGGGTTTGTTGCAGACCAAGGTTTACCCTCACTGTACAGCTAAACAGACTGCTCCCTTTTAATGATGATGATCACTAAGACCACGAGGATGATGGGAAGATCAAGCACGCCAGAACTGGACTACGGGTTTGATGTCCTTAGATGGTTGCAGGCAGACAAAAAACAAAAAGAAGGAATGGAGTTTATGTCAAAGACTCATCGAGGTAAATCATTACAGCATTTATTTGCAGACAGGGGGCAGGGCTGCTCAACCATGTGGTTATTTCCACAGCCACTTCAGAAACTTCATGTGAAACCGTTTAATGGTAAAGAGTGTTCTGCTGATTCAGTCACTGTCAGGGAGGAACATGGAAAGATATCATTTGAAATGAGAAGATACAAAGACTTCTGACAGAAACCAATTAGCTTTTTGAGTCCAAAGCAGAAAATATGGACTACAAGACAAATCACATAAATGATAATCAAAGTTTCTGTTATAAACAGGCCTGGTTGTGAAAACTGCCCCGTTCAAAGTTCTGTTTCAATACTTTATTACATATGGTAGACGTCTCCTGACTCACTACTTCATATAAAACGGTTCTACACAGTTTTTTTTTTTTTTGTCAGGAAAAGCGTGTTACATTTCCAGTTTTATTAAATAGATATACTTAATCATTTATATTATTAAATTTATTACACACTTTTCACATGAGTAGTGGTGTTTTCTTGGTTTATTTTCATCTTTTAGTTTAGTAAAATCATATTCAGTTATGTTGTCCGTCATGTTTTCAGCTTTCAGTCACACCAGACTGTATGAGAATCATCCACAGATGTTGAAAATCAGTGCTTTTAGTTATTTATTAAATGAGCAACCTTGGTCGCCTTTCAGGGAGATTACTCTAGCGGTGTTTTCCTCGGTTACTCCCCTAGGGCGGTTCAGTTAATCAACTCACCTGTTCAGCGTCCTATTTAAGTCCAGGTGTGCAGTGTTGATTCTCTTCCTTTACAACAAACGCTGCATTCGTCACCCCACCCTCCTCCCTGGCTTCCAGCTGTGAGCTCCGTTAGGGGTAGTTATCACCCAAAGGTTTTATGGAAATCTTATCTCAGGGAATTGTACGGAGCCTTATGCCAAACGAAAAGAATGTGAAAATAAATAATTTTTACTGCATGAGTTGTCTGACTGAAAAGTCTTTTATTTCTTCAAGAATTAAAGTTCTTCATGCAATGGTTAGACCTTGGGTTTTTCTTTTTAAACTCATGTTATTAAATGAATTATTGGTGTAACACTCATCAATTGTATGTGTCTTGTATTTAGGGCCTGCAGCCTCGGATTTACTAGTGCTGAGTCACTGGTGGTATGACAGATATGCAGTTGAAGATCGTGGTCAACTCAATGTTTTTAGAACACAACTGTCTGACGTGACTGTAAATGTGCACACACACTGGCTGAGTCCACTCGCATTCAAGCAGCCTCTCTCAATGAAATGTCTTATCAAACACGCACACCAGAATTTTGGACTGCCGCGTCTGGTGATCGCACCTCGCTACGCAAGTTTTTAAGTCTGGCCGCAGGCTCTATGCGACAAATTGGACATTTATTGATGGAAAACTGAAAGTTCAACCAGTTGAACTTTTTCACGCTGAATCGTGGCAACACAGAACTGTGACTAATCAAGGACTCGAAATTTAGTAGTGACGTGTGGGTGGTGTCCGCTTTAAAACACGGAAGTACCAAACGTTGTAAACATGATCATGAAGGAGACATTAATAATTGTGCTTTGTGCTTAGCCGGATAAATGTGACACCAAGACGAACATTTATAGGAACAGAGCTGTGAAAACTAAAAGGCTGGAGCAAGATTTGCACGCTTTGACATTTTCGCTCTGAGGTTCTACCTATTGTAGGTGGCAGACGAGCTCTAATAAACAGTAGAAAGACAAAAGAAGAACCCCCCTTCCCGTAGCTACCTGCGTTTCTGGCGCCAGTCTGGTGTGAATGCAGCATAAGAATGTGGGGGTGCCCCGCCTCTGTGATGCCTGTGCAGGAGAGCTGAGTGGGTTTGTGGAAACAGTCTCTCTGGAACAGATAGCAGTAGTGTAGCATCTGCTCAGTATTGTTGCTCATACTTAGCATGATGTGTGAGGGGGAAAAGGTCTAGTAGAGGAAAGTCTTGTCTGAAACAGTCAGTGGTGGTCACATCCTGAAGTAAGAATTAACAATCTTTTCAGAGAGAAGGTCAGAGTCCAAAACCCAGGACGTACTGGATGTTCTTCCATGTGAGACCATTCTCCTTCTTCCCACAATGCAGATGGCAGATGGGTGGTGTGATTTTGCTCTTCGTGCGCACAATTTTCTAAGTTAGTAAAATGTTTTCATTGTGAGCTTCTCCCTGGTGCTTTCTCAGCTTGGGAACTGCAATAACAGTTTTCTCTTTAGATAAATATCATTTTTGTTTTGTTTTGATCTCATGCCTTAGTCTCAACTGTCCTTAAAGGTGGCTATGGGCTGTCTGAAAAATGGGCAAACCTGTACAGGACATGTAGGTGGCCGGCACAAAATGTCAAGGTTGTAGAGCGCTTAGTGAGCCTGTAGGCGACAGGTCGTAGCGAACACTTAAAAACCACTGTAAGGGTAAAGTGGAAAGATGCAGGCATGATTTTCACTTTTTAACCCCCCAATGCGGACTGCACAAAGTAGTGTGGGCGGATCGATCTGAGTATCAATAATATCAATAAGGTGAAGTGTTGATACTAGCGTGACAAGGATTATACTTTCAATACTTTTTTGCAGTACTATATACAGTAATTGAATTTACTTACAAAGTTTATGCGAGCTCAGTGTCTGTCTGCAGTATTCCCAGGGAATACTGCAGAAAAACCTGCTCAAATCCTCTAAATGTGCTTTTATTACAGTTACGATGATTATTAAGGGCCTGCTCGATCATATTTTTTTAAAAGACAGGTTAGCATTAGGCTATGCGCTAAAAACATTAGCTGTGGAGGGACTTAAAACTCTGAACGGGCGATGAGCATCTTGGATGTAAATATGTGGGAATGACATTTTCCTTTGTTTTGTTCTGGACACCACTGGAAACACAAATTCATATGATGGTTTCTCAGATCGTAGCAGCATTTCCGCCTTCGGCGATCGGGAGCTTCGGATCGACGGGCTTCGCGCTCCATGAAGGCAGCTGCCGGTCCGCAGGAAAAAAGCTTGTCCGCGGTGCGTCTGAAGGAGGACCGCAGAAGGCGGACATGCTGCTACGTAGTCCTGAGAAGCTGTGTACAATCATCAGAGGTTCACGACCAACACAAAGCCATCTCCTCTGCCGCTAACACAAAGCTCCACTGCTCCTGGTGTGTCTGTGTCTCTGAGCAGACGGACACACAGAGAAAGCACTGACGTCATTGCCCCCCCTCCCCTCTGGAAATGCTTTTTCGAATTGATTATTGTGACAATGTTCACAGGGTGGATGTTAAAATGAAAATGCAATCCCCTCTTTGCATTTTCGTTTTAATTATGACACAGAATAAGCGCTTTTTAAGTATAAAAAGTATTTTGAAGGATTGATTTTTCATTTCAATTTTGAGTCATTTGATGCAGTTACACTTTTAAAATGGAAAAACATTTCTATTAATCCATTTTAATTGTCAAATTAGACATTTCTAAATTAATTTTGCTACACATTTACCAGAGAACTTTTTGATAATTAAATGTCAAATACCATTTTCAGTATCATTTTAATTAAGTGACAGAATAAGCAGTGTTGAAAATTAAAATGAAAAAGCAAAATGCTTTTTCATTTTAATTTTCGAGTCAAAAAATGCTTTTTCATTTTGAAAATGAAAAAGCATTTCTGCTTTTGACTTTTATATTTAATTATGCTACAGAATCGCTTCCATAGTCGTACGAGCCTCAAGGAAACTGCAAGACACACCTGAGCTCCTCTTTAGATGCAGCTGTTCCTCTCCATGCCCCCCATGAGCCCAAAAACCTGCTGCACCTGTACGGGTATGTGTGATTAAGGCTGCAAGAGGAGGAACTTGGTCACGTTCAATTTAAAAAATCTAAGTTTTCATGGAGTTGATTTCTAGTTGTCTGACACTGATGGAAAATCCAATCAGATAAGTTAAACCATACCTCGCACCATAACCAATTAGCTAAAACAGAATAAGTAACTGACAACACAGCTGGTGTCTTTAATAATTTACCAGAGTCTAAATTTGGTTGTTTTCTTTAAATGGGATGGTTGATCAATTAAAAATACTTGTGTGCTAATTCAATTGAATGCAAATTAAATACATCTTTCTAACTTAGCTATTAAATGACTAATTCAGTCAAACTATTTATTTGTATATGTATTTATCTATTTGACCTTTAAGTATTTTGTGGTTTATTATTTGTACATTTTTATTCTATCTTTTAAAAACTTAGTCACAGCGTTTCCTTCGTTTTTATGTTTGTCGTTTTTTGTTGTTGCTTTTAATCTTTTTTCTTGTGACTTTTTAATGTTTTTAACTCAAGTTTGTATGCACATTTTTTTGTCAAGCATGTTGTGTTCTTCAGCATAAAGGAGCTTCAGAAAATGTGGTTAATTTAAACAGACATTGGTAGATTTGAATGTTCATTTCTTTAACTCAAGTCGCAACTTTTCATCTTTTCTTTACTTAAAGCACCTCTTTCTTTCAGTTTGATCTTCTTAGTCTTGCTATGTCATAATTTTCTTCAAAATGTTGTGAATCTATAACTTAAATCTGCCAGTGAAGCCTGGACCGCTTTCCACACTCAATGGGGGAGATATTCCCCTATAGTGACAGGATCCATGTGGTCTATTTCCTTCATGACTCAGCAGTCTTCAGGCAAAAGAAACCCTCTGTTCAACATTTTACCACCTGTTCACACAAGAGGCATGTCATGTTTGCTTTACTTTTTTAGCAGGATTCCAGCTCCAAACATATGGAGCTCACTGGGAATTCTCTTCCAGCTCCCAGATCTAGCATTACAAAGCTCTGCCCTCATGCATCTGGTCTGCTTCAGCGTTTGGTCATCTATTAAAAAAACATTCATCTTAAAGATCTTGTTGGTTTCTTTTAACATGAAGTCCTTTGATGATAAATATGTAGAAGAACAAAGCCTCTAACTGCACAGCTTCAACTTGACACAAGCGTGACCGTTCCAAGTGTTGTCTGATTGCCATTATCTTCCAACTTCCTTCTTAAAATAAACTGACGCCAAAGGAGGGTTAAAGGATAAAAAGATCAGCCACCTCTTGGAGCTTTATTTAACACGCTTTTAATGTCTTTCCAGGTTTAGGTGCACATAAAATACCTAAACCGGAAAGCTAAAGGTTATATTTCCAACAAACCGAACAGGAAATAACGAGTGTCAGACTTTCATACGTCACAGTTCTCTTAAGATAAGTGGCCTTTGTTTTACAAAGAGAGCCCTATCCTCAGGCCTGACTAATGTACTCATTCTTGTTCCCATTGACCTGCCGCCCAAAGGTTAGACAGCAAAGCGCAGGAGCACCGAAATAAACACAGCAAACCCCCAAAGCTGTCTCGATATTTGTTCATAGACCACCATGGAAGGAAAGGCAGGGTTTCCCTCTTATGCCAGATATGCGTAGGTGATGAGAGGAAATCCCAACCCAAACACAAGGCCATTTTCCCAGGGCGAGACAAACAAGGTTAAATGCAAGTCATACAGGAGAATTAATCCTATACATTAATGGAACTTAATTAGGATCTGCAACTGGAAAAATCGAATTTGTTTCATCGTGTTTTCAGCTTTTCAACATCAAAGCAAGTTTTTTTTTTTCTCAGCAGATTTCAAGACAAAAACATCTATCCATCATCCACCACTTATCTTGGGGAGAAAAGGATTTTTAACTGTGATTTGTACTCGTGCATACAAATCCTGAACTTCATGCGGACTCACTGCTTCCAATCAGCCTGTTGGTGAAAATGTACTCAACAAACTCAGTAACTGTGAAGTATTCGGCATGCCTGTTGGATTGGGAGAAACAAATCTTAGTCCGTCTTAGACTGCAGTTCTACAGAAAAAAATGGAAGCACCTCACAAAGTCCAGAGTTTTTCTCCCCAGAGAGTGGTGAACCTGCTACAGTCAGACACGCCGTTTTTTCCTGGACCGTACAACATCCTTTTGAGAACAGACAGAAAAAAGATGAAACACTTTCAGAGGCTGATTTGCTCCGGTAGTTGTGTCACGTCTAAAAAAGTGCACACTTTTTCTGCAGTGGGATTTTCTATCATCAAAGCTACACATGTAGAAACAGAAAAAGTGACATTTTAATGGAGTCCATGTTGACAAGTTTGGTTTTACTAAAAGGTAAGGCTTAGTCATATGCACCCACACAGCTGCTGTGGGTTTTCTTACCCGTTGGAGGGTCGTAGAGACCGTTTCTTAAGGTGAAGGCAGGTGAGTCTTGCAGTTGCCTCGAGGCTTGTCTGGACACCATAAAGGATGTCATGAAAATGGAACATACTATCAACACACCCATCCTCCTTTTGTTATCTAAAATACTACAATTTTCTGACTTCATGTCATTCAAAACGTTCAAATTTCTGTACAAAATAAGATACAAATGGCTTCCAAATCCCCTACAAAAAAGATTTTTGATTTTTGCATCCTCTTTAAAGAGGATGCAGGTTAAGGGGGTTGTTGAACTTCAAAGAATAAAACTTGGAATAACTTTGAAAAGGTTTAGCATGACAGTAATCAGTCAAACTGGAATAATCTGAATGATTTCCCGTCTTTACACCAAAACTCTGTAGATAACAGTTATATGGTCACCGATTGCTGTTGCCCCATGATTGTATTGAATGCCTGATATTTAAAATGGGATTGATAGCGTTTAATAAATCGCATCAATATACTTTTTTCTTTTTTGTCACAGTTGAACAGTCTTAAGGAGTAGGCTCTGATAAGCTTCAGCATCTCCTTTTAAAACATGATATTTTTATTAAATAAACTAAGGTAAGCCAAACTGAACTCTACAGGTTCACTGATTGGTCTACAACCTTAATGGTTCCCGATGGCATGTTTTCCGTCTGCAGACAGCCCGGTTGTAAGGGTTCTATGGTTTTGATGTTGTTTTTGGTCATGTTTTGAGTGGCCCCGTCAGTCCCACCAGTTCCAGGTTCATTGTGATCTACAGCTGTCTTCATTTCTGTTAATTGGCCTCAGTCTTTTTAAGTGTTTTCAGGTCACCTGTTCTGCTTTGTCTGACTTTTTTTTTTTTTTTTGTGATGCTCCCTTAGTTCTGTCAAGTTTCAGTTAATTTATGAAATGTTTAAGTTTCTGTCACCAAGCCCGGTCTTCTGCAGTTTGAGTCCTACACCACCATATCCTCACATCGTATCTACCTGTGAGGGCAGTTTTTTTATTTAATTTTATTATACTGTATTTATCCCAGTAAGGGAAATTCGTCTCCGCATTTGACCCATCCCCTAGGGGAGAGGTGAGCTGCAACCGAACCACGCTCAAGAGGCAGTAGCGTTAAGGGTCTTGCCCAAGGACCCCCACTGGGTGATGTTGATTGCTCACCATTGATATGGTGATTGCCCACAGTACCATTGCTCATTCCCACCTTACCAACTGAGCTACCCAGCCGCCTTAGTTGTGACTAAGGCTTTACACCAGAGTGCTGGCACAAAACAGAATTAGCAATCAGAGATAAAACATAACAGAAGGTTTATGGCAGGGGTCGGGAACCTATGGCTCGCGAGCCATATAGGGCTGTTTTGATGGTCACATGTGGCTCGCAGACAAATCTTTAATTATCCTTTTTTTTTTTTCATTAGACCAGTCCTTCTCGGGTGCGATGCGATGCCAGAGGGGTGCGCAGTAGTAGCGGTGCTTGGAGAAATAAATCTGCGCCAGCACTATCAGTTTACTATTATCTATTACTTTACAGAGTTTATACCAGCCGGAAACCTGTGAATTGCCGTGCCTAAAACTGCGCGCTCCCGTCTCTGAGAAAGAGCTGCAGATGCGGGGACGGGATGTGAGGTAAGAAAGCAGAGGGTGAGGGTGGGGGGGACAGGCAGCAGGTGAATCGCGCAGGGATTGTAAAAACATAAAACCCGCTGCCCGACACTCACAGCAGTGTGTTTCTGGCTCCACGTCTGCATGTGAGGATATGGACCTGAATCTGATGTCTGCAGACATAACAGTGAAGAGAACTAGAAACTGTTTTAAACCCAGAAGTACATCTGTTAATCAGCAGAAGAAGAAATGCCAACCTTGGACAATCAACAGATTATGGACCCTTTTTAATCTCCCTTACAGCATTACTTTATTATTAAAAAAATAAAAAATAAAAAAAAGTAAAACAAATGATTAATCACTTAGTGAAAATGGTTAAATAGATCAATGTTTAATGATATTACTTCACTTGCTCCAAAAATGGATAAATTGATTAAAAAATCTTTCCTAATGTAGCATAATTTTGCACATGTTTTTAACTTTTGATACTTGATGAAATTTTGCTATGAAAATTCCTGAAACAGTGTTGTCTATTTTACTGATATAGTATTATGTTTTAATTATATGAATGACTTTTATAAGTAACATAATCTGCATATATTTTAGATTACTGATCTGCATTTGCCATGTTGATTTCTAAAATAGTTATTTTTAACATAATATTTAAATAATTCATCTTTATCATGTGCTTTATTGATACCTTCTGATTCTTAATTCTGTCTGATAAAAGGTAGGAACCGGATATTGATAAATCATGTAATAAAATGGTTATAGTATAACGGGGTGGGATTATATAAATTCGCTTCCTTCCACTCCCTTTCAAGCAATATTTATTAATATGTCTAATTATCCTAAGTTTGATTAGTTACTGTATGAATGTACAACTGATGATTGTATTGCTTTTGTGTATTACTTCTATTTAATTGCTTGAAATAAACCATTTCAAATGAAACCCAACTTTAAATACTTCTACTTCTAATAGTTTTAATGTTTCTCTTTGCCATTTTTGAAACGAAAAACTACTTTGAGCCGCTCAACACTGTTCAGCTAAAGCTTGGCTCCATAGATCAGTGTTTTTCAACCAGTGTGCCGCGGCACACTAGTGTGCCGTGGGAGATGGTCAAGTGTGCCGTGAGAAATTGCCCTCATTAACTGATCTAGAAACATTTCCCATCTCCAGGAAATCAGCTCTCTGTTCATCCAAACAGGCCCTGATAAAACACTGAGTAGTTAAGAATATAAAAGATCATAAAATTATTTTTTCTACGTGTTTATTTGATTCTATAAAGACATTTAGATAAGAATGACGGTGCCACGATTTAGCTGCAGCTATAACTGTTACCGGAAAAATCCCGCACCTTTAACTGTCTCCGCCAATCATTCTTGAAGGCTTGATCACATGTCATCAGTCTGACCAATCAGAAGTGGTTAAAGTCTTCACTTCTTTGTTCTGATTCTGCTCATAAAGTCGCTCAGTTCTAACAAAAATACCAGCTAAAGCTCGTCTTTAGTGGTGTAGCTTTCCACAGAATCAGGTCTCAGACCGTGGAACAAGTGAACAAAACCATGAAGCTTAGATCCGCTAGTCTTTCTGCAGTCGGCGGATTTTTGGCACTACATCTCCCATGATGCATTGGGTCAAAATGACTGTCTTAGCGCACAATGAGCCTCTCCTCTTAACATCTTTAAACAACGAACACACATCAAACAGTTTTTTAATCTTTTAACTTAACTTTTAATACATCTTTTAGAAAAAAACAACTGCAGCGTCCAGCTTTTTCTGCCACAATTATCACAAAAATGCACGTGAGATTGCAGAGGGGCTGTAGATCAATACAGACTATGAACTTTTCCTTTTTTTGGATGCTGGTGTGCCGCAGGATTTTTGTCAAGGTTAAAGTGTGCCGTGGCTCAGAAAAGGTTGAAAAACACTGCCATAGAGACTTCCAGCTCTGCCTTAATGCAGACACAGATGGTTGTTGGAAAGCCATGATGTAAGTCTTCAAGTCCAAATATATCTAGAAATGACATGAGGATTGTTCAACCTTCACTACATGTAAACAGCTTTGCATTGTTGATCCATTTTGTTTTCCGTATAGGAGTCTTTTTGTGTAATTCTGACACGTACAACATTTTTTCAGGTCAGAGTAACCTCACCTTTATTGGACATTTTTACGTAGGACATTTTTTTATTTTAACTGCTTGTAAAATTAGATTCAGAATATGTAAAATTGAGTGTTTTAAGGCGCCTGCATGGATCAATCAGAGCAAAATAAGTATGCAATCTATTTTAGCAAAACAAGCAGTTTTGTGTCTTTTCCCAGAATGCATTTCCTGCTGATTATCTGGCAAAATAAAGTCCAAAAAGATGAAGTGATGGAGGTATATTTAGAAATTCTAAACTTCACGTATTACAGTTTCCAGTTTAGTTGGTGATCATCCGCTCATGTTTCTCCATGACAAAGCTGCTCTGTCAATATCTTCTCCTCAAACGTTTTAGTAAATGCTAAAACAGCTGCAGAAAGCTTTTTCTCCATGAGGTACCTGAAGATCCGAGAGCAACAAGCAGATATTTTAGACAAAGTCTGGCTCATATTCTGCGTTTCACTCATCATTTTATAAACATTCTTCTCACTATTTGGGGTCAAAGAGCATGCTGGGGCTCAGCTCATCTTAGGTGTTTTTGTCTTTTTTGGTGGAAGATAGAAAATCTGGAGAAACGGTTTAAACTGAGAGAAACAGACTGACGAAGGTCAAATCCCCGGCAGATGTAGAGTCAGATCTGCTTTGAGTCCCATCTCTTAGCAGCTGGTTCATTTGTGCTGCCAGGCGCTCGTGGAGTGTGGTAAGCTTCTTTAGCCAGTAGGCATGTATCATGTCAGGGCCCGGTGCTGTCCAGTTCTTCATACCTGAGACTCTTTCTTGGATGTCTGCCACTGTGATGGTTACTGGATTCTGTTCAGGGAGGTTGCTGTGTTCTTTTCTCAGAGAGACCAGCCACTGGGCATTGCTGTTATGTGCTGTCTCTTTCTCTCATATACTTTTCCAGTACTGTTCAGTTTCTAGCCTTGGTGGGTCTGCTCAGGCTGTTTTGACCCTGCCACTGAGCGTACACTTTCGCTGGTTGAGTTGCGAACAGCCTGTTTATTCGTCTGGCTTCATTGTCTCTTGTATACCTCTTTAGGCGGCTACTCAAGGCTAGGAGCCTTTGTTTGGCAGTTTCTAGGGCTTCAGGTATGGGCATCTGGTTGTATCTCTTAGGTACTTGCTTTCTCATTGTACCTCTTTGAGCCTCTGTCAGCTTACTCACATCCTTCCGAGTTGCCTTGATTTTGGCCTCTAACCGCTTCCATGGTGGGTATTGTTTTCTCTCATGGTTGCTCTTATAGGCAAGCATCTCAAGGATCACTGCTGCTGAAGTGTAAACCAGTTCATTGGTTTCTGTGACATGATCTTGTCTTTCAGGTCAGTTGCTGCCTCGCTCAGCGTAACTGTGGTTGGTGGGGCTGTGTACCATATCTCAGGGTGGGAGTGTGGTATAGCCTCCTCTCTGACCTGATGTTCTGGCTCTCCCGTGGTATTGCCATTGTATTGTAGCGCTTCAAGCTCAAGTTGTGGATGTTCGAGCATTGGGCTACCAGTTGTTTGACAGTTAGCCTTGATTGTGGATTTCGAAGCATCCATTCATTCCACATTCTCTGCATGTAACCCCCTGGGTTCTAACAGAACCTTAGCACCTGACGCAGACCTTGCTGTCTCAGCCGGCATGACATGTGGTTCATTGTCTTGGTAGAAACGTAAAGGGTCTTGCCCAAAGACCGTCAATGGGTAATGTTAATTGCTCACCATTGTTATGGTAATTGCCCCCATTTACCATTGCCATTATACTGTTCATCGAAACCTGGTTTCCTGCATGACAGTCCTGCACCTTACCAACTGAGCTACCCAGCTGCATATAAATATATATATATATATATATATATATATATATATATATATATATATATATATATATATATATATATATATATATATATATATATATATACACATCCTGCATGGGATGTACCACCGGACCATAACCGAAGTGGCTGATATCAAGAAGTCCTACCAATGGCTAGAAAGGGCTGGCCTACAGGACAGCACTGAAGCACTCATCCTGGCAGCTCAGGAACAAGCCCTGAGCACCAGAGCCATAGAGGCTCAGATCTACCACAGCAGACAAGACCCAAGGTGTAGATCTACCACAGCAGACAAGACCCAAGGTGTAGATCTACCACACCAGACAAGACCCAAGGTGTAGGCTGTGCAAAGAGGCGCCTGAAACAATCCAGCACATAACTGCAGGGTGTAAGATGCTGGCAGGTAAAGCATACATGGAGCGCCACAATCAAGTGGCTGGAATCATATACAGGAACATGTGTGCAGAATATGAACTGGAAACCCCAAGGTCAAAATGGGAAACACCTCCGAAGGTGGTAGAGAATGAGAGGGCAAAGATCCTGTGGGACTTCCAGATCCAGACTGATAGGATGGTAATGGAGAACCAACCAGACATTGTAGTGGTGGATAAAGAACAGAGGAAAGCCGTTGTGGTGGATGTGGCAGTGCCAAGCGATGGGAACATCAGGAAGAAGGAACATGAGAAACTGGAGAAATACCAGGGACTCAGAGAAGAACTGGAGAAAGCCTGGAAAGTGAAGGTGACAGTGGTGCCTGTGGTAATTGGAGCACTCGGGGCAGTAACCCCCAAGCTTGAGGAGTGGCTACAACAGATACCTGGAAAGACCTCAGACCTCTCAGTCCAGAAAAACGCAGTGCTAGGAACAGCTAAGATACTGCAGGACCCTCAAGCTCCCAGGCCTCTGGTAGAGGATATATATATATATATATATATATAAAATGATCAGATTTTAGAAAAGAAATTCATGAAATGTGGTCAGAAGAAGGTAGACTCACTAAAACAATTTTTTACATTTTTTTTTATACACGGTTGCCTCTCACTGATTTGCCAACAATGTGGATGTCATAAACATTTATCAGCGTACATTCATACCTGTTGTCTCCTCGGTAACCACCTTGCAGCTTGACTCCACCGTACCAAAGTAACAAGTAAAAAGTGTTGAGCTTCATCTTGATAGAGGCATTCAAAACTGGTCAGCTAAATATTAAGCTTAAAGAAGCAGACACGGATGTTAAGTGAAGGACTTCCATAATTCCTTCTCTCGTTGCCCCGCCATCTTCCATTTATCTCTTTCGGGGTCACGGAGCTGCCGGAGCCTATCACGGCCACTTATGGGCAAAGGCAGGGGACAGTCTGTCGCAGGGTCACACATATCACACACCCATTCACTCTCACATTCACACCTATGGGCAATTTAGATTAACCATTTAACCTATGAAGCATGTTTTTGGACGGTGGGAGAAAGCCAAAGTTCCCGGAGAAAACCCACGCATGCACGGGGAGAACATGCAAACTACACACGGAAAGGTCCCTCACTGGTGTTGGGGGGAGGCTATCTTGCTGTGAGGCAAGAGTGCTAACCACTGCTCCACCGTGCAGCCCAGCTTTTGTTCAAAACAGGGAAGTCCGCTTGAAGGCAGTCTAACACAGACCAAACGGAGTGTAGGTCTCGATCCGGCAAAAATTAAGCAGACTCAGTCCGGATCAACAGACTTTTCCACTGTGAATACATCCCTAAACTGCCCGTAGGTGTCCATGTGTGACCCTGTGACCTGTTCAGTAGTCACCCCACCTTCACCCAATAGTTGCTAGGTTGCTCCAGCAGCCCTGTGATGCTGACAGGGATTCAGTCTTCAGTGGATTCTGAAAACGGATGGAGCACCTCACAGGCCATGTCCACACGTTTGTGAAACTGTCTTGGTTGGCTTGGCTTAATATTTGATTTCACAACCTATTGTGGCCAAAAAAAGCAATAAATGTTTTCTGTGCTAAGACTTCTGCTTCTGTTAGTATGAGTTTTGAGTTTCTACTATTGAGCAAACTGCTCGTCTTCTTTGCTATTCAGGCTGTTTTCTTCACTTCTAGGCTCTTTCCTCTGATGTTTAACAGGATTTAGACTCATAGAAAGCCTCTGCCTCATCCACTGAGGGTTCTTGGGCAAGACCCTTCATGCTGCTGCCTAACTATATAGCCACAAGGTGGCACCAGTCTGGGTCCCCCCTGTGCCGGTCCCCAGCCTGGATGAAATATGAGCATTTGATTCTGTCCAGATGTTTTCCTAATACACACTGAATGGCTGACTACAGAGCGCCTTTGCCCCTTTGCTGTTTGGGCTCCCCTTCAACCCTTGAAGCATCTCTGACAGGAGTTCAGACAGTCGAGCTGGGGAAGTCATCTGCTGTGAAAGCAGATGGGGAGGCAGGCAGCATCTGCTACAGTGGGAATTCTAATTTATCTGTAAATAACAGATCACACTGATGGCATCCTGTGAGTCTGCATCCTGCAGAATCTCCCTCAGTGACTCAACCTGTGTGCTGACACTGAGAAGATGCTCTCTGAGAGCAACCATCTGCCCCAATTGATTCCACAGATGTAAGCCTTTAGACTGTTCGTCCCAAGAAAAGCTGCAGCAACATCTGGATAAAGAAAAAAATGTCTGATAAAAGAGATAATAGAAAAAATCACTTTTCTTCTTTTCATTTCCTTGATTGTGTGATTCATTTAACAATTAAAAATTGTTCTAGTTGTTCGGTCCTTAAAGCAGGGGGAACAAAATACATTCATGAGGTTTAAAATAAATGAACAAAGTTCTCTCAGCATTGAGTGGGAGTGTTTGGCGTGAGACACAAGCAGTAGAACCACAGGTCTGTTTGTCTTAAGCACTTAGCTTTTTTAAAATCTATCTTCAAAGCGTTCCCAGTGGTCTTTTAATTATGGTGATGCCGCTTTTAGCCTAAATGAAAAAAAAATTCATTAGAATTTCATCTCTGAGATGTTGGCGGGACTGTTGGCGTGAAGCAAACCCGCCCCCACTTCCTGTCACCTATCTGGTTCCACTCTCTCCCGCTAGCTTACGGCCCCTCACCAACCCAACATTAGCGGTGGAACAAAAATGGTGAGCAACATTGGAGCTACCCAGTCGTACAGTTTAGATCCAGATTCCAGCTCAGACGAGGAAAACAAAGACGTTCATGGATCTGTGTGTCTGACAGCGGATGTGTCAGAATGGAGCAGGGAGCTTGTAGCTCGCCCAGAGTATTTTCTACATCACAAATAAGATCTTTTTCCAACTAAAATGTTTTTTCTCTGCTCCTGATTTACAATGAATTAAATAAAGAAAAACGTAATTTTCTTTATAAATGTCCTCCATCATAAGCAAAACGCCATAAGAACATGTGAAAAACAACAAAAAAACGTGTTTTTTATCAGTGAGTCGCTTAAAAATGTTTCAAAACAATTCAAAACAGGAAGGGTTACATGTTTTTAAAAAATAAGTAAGGCCTTTGTTGTTCCTAAATAAATGATTTAGTGTGAAACAGAAACAATGTCTGACAGCATTTAACTTCAACACAGAGGGACCAGCAGGCAGGGCTCTCTCTAAACAGATCCATGCGGTTTCAGCTTTTCTGTTGCCTCTGGCGCCCTCTGCTGGTCGGATTGATGCACTTGCAGCAAATGGAAAATGGCAGGTTTTCTTGAGACAAATGTCTTGTTTATTATCATGTTCCCGCCCTGTTATGAGTTCTGAATGGACATAATTCTAAAGTCCAACAACAGTAAAAATACTTTGTGTTTGGAGCATTGTTTAGTACTTTTGTCCCTTCTGGTCTCAGGCAGTGCTTTGAACTTTTTTAGGTAAAATTTGTGATCATCATTCTGTGGTCTTCCTCTGGGCTCTCCGATAAAATTCTTTCACATTTTTATTTTTTTATTTTTTTGATCTGTAGATAAAAAAAGCAGCATAGAAAGCTCTTCACAGGCATACAGCCCCGTGCTGCCAGCAGATTGCTCTTTGTCCCACCACTCCCCACAGAGGCGTGCTGTGGGGGTTTATCATTTAATAGAGCATAATTATGAAAAGTGGGTATGTTTTGCGGTCAGAGTATTGTTGAAGTTAAGTATTGTCACCCAACCAAATGAAGTGAACAGTCTGAGGCAAGGCACACTGGCTTACTCCTGGGAACCACTGCCCAAAGAGGATTCTGGGAACATGTTTTGCCCTTTCCTACTTCAAGCATTTTTGTGTACTGTGCTGGATCACTTCACTTCACTGTGGTTTGATGTACAAAACCCCCTGAGGTTGTTTTAGGTACAAGGTGTCGCACTACAGACAAAAGGCACAACCACAGCAAAAAACCCAACAAAAAAAGCAATGAAGGCAAAAAACACAATAAAGACAAAAGCCATTAAACCAGGTTAAAATAAGCATATTAGTTTCAAAAATATTCTAGAGCCGTCATAACTTTGTCCAAACTAGCAGAGTGTAAACAAATCCATTTGTTAGGGCTTCATAATATAGTGATGGAGCTCAGACTGCAACTGCTTGGAAAGTCCGCCAGAGGTCGCCCTTTCACCCTCAAGCACATGGAAGAAATGTTTACCGTGGGGAGTGGATGGATACTGGAATTATGTAAAGATAAAGGTATGTCCAATGATGACACTGAAAAACAGTGTAAAATACTCATCTTAAATTATTTGTCTATGAATTATTTTTTTTATATTACCACTTCATATATATATCAGTATATCAGTATTTGTTCATTTGTACTAGGATTTGTTGTTGTTCTATCTTAAATGTAAACATGTCTTGCACCTCTCCACCATGATCCAAGAATAAGACACAGTTTAAATATTTAAACTTACAAATATAAGAACAATAAAAGAAAAGTCTGGTTTAGGTCTCAGATTTTTTGATTTAGGTCACAATTGGCAACACAATTAAGAAAAATGTAACTTCATACTTTTCTCCTTAGGTGTTGTAAAACTGCAGCCACATCTTTACATAAATGTTACCAGAGGAACTTAAAACCATAAATAACTCACCAAGAGAAAGCTTTACAGCTTTTCCTTCCATGTTTTATGGTGAAACCTTTGGTGCCTAACCACTAACCGTCTTAATGAGTGAAGCTCATTAAGACGGTTAGTTAGTTGATGGTTAGTTAGTTGGTTGCTTTTTTTTAAGACATTTAGTACTAAAGTCAGTTTAAAAAAAAGTTTGTTTTTTTCTGTTTGAAAACAGAATATGTAAATGATCAGTAACCGTACCTGTGAACTGCATCTATGACATTTTCTTTATGGAGTTCTGTTTCTTAATCATTCATGGACAATAGTTACACACTGATACACGTCCAGGCAGCTATCAAAGTTCAGTCAAGCCTGAAGGTTTTTTGTCATCCTGGATTCCATCCATCCACTTTGATAACTCGCTGAATCCTTTTGGAGTCACAGGGCTGCCAGAGCCAACCCAGAGACTGTTGAGCAAGGCGGGGTACAGCCTGCACGGATTGCAGGGAGTCTTGGATTCCTTCAATATCACATGCAGAAGGGATAATGCCAAATGAGCTGTCCATGATCAGAAATTCATGGATGACACAGTGGCGTGATGTGGAGGACGTTTGCTCCACATAGTCCAACGTGACCACAAACTATTTCAAATGAAAGTCAACATTATGGTTGATGTTCAGATTCAATAGGGATCCTGTCAAGTCCATCACAGAGACATTTGAAGGACAGACATCTTTTCTGTTGTGATAAACTCCAGAGTAACGTCTGTCCACCTCTGTTCTGAGTTTCTGTTGTTCCAGCAACCGACCGGTGTTTAATACAGAGCATTCAGGCCATGTGACTGGAACCTCTTTCATTGGTCTCCATTCTGCGTCCATTCTGCTTTATTCTTCTCTCCTAACCCAGTGGATTGATGGACAGATATCTTTCGTTTATCTCAGTGTCAGAATTTCATGTTTGGATGTAATATTTGTCTTTCTGCAGATCTAGTACAAACGTTTCACAGCTTAAAATAATAACATGTTCTATAGCAACTTGTATCCCCTCACTTTCTCCACCTCCTTCTTTATATCCCCCCCCCCACACACACACACACACACACACTTTCCCCCTCTCCCTCCCCTTTAATAATTATACCTGAAACACAAAATGTAACAAATAAATAAAACATAATTAAAAAAAACAAAACGAAAAGGGGTTCATACAATTTTACACCCTGGTTATCCAAAGATTCATAACCTCTTTTTGTGAGAGTAAAACCTGTCAAACACAAAAGGCCTTCAGCTCTAATCTGTTTGCTCAGCTGTTGGACAGAACATGTTAAAAAAACAAAAAGAAATGAGTCTTGAACCAGACCACGATACAGTATCAGTCACATTCAGACACTGATTTACTTCACCCTTTAGAAAAGTAAAACACAAATCTACATGTTGGGGTTGTTAGGATGAATAAAAATGTACTATTTTTTACATTATTAAAACAGAAACATAGAGATTTTTTTTTTATCTTAAACAGTTTATAACTTTTACCAGAGGGTCACATGACTTCCTTTCAAAATAAGACACCCTGTACCATGTAGGATCATCTTGATGCAGAAAATGATGCAGTAGGTACTATGTAATGTCAGCAGGAATTACAAAAAACAACAACAACCTCTAAACAGTTTATTTTATAATTGTTTGAAATTCATAAATCTAACAAATTTGAAATTCAACTAAAATTAAATTGGAGCTAAATAAATTAGTCTTATTATTTTTTTGGCCATATGTGTCAGGTTCTGGGCCAGGGCGGATTGTTGGGTTTTGTTTTGACACTTCCGTTTTTTTTTCCTTGCTCGTTTGTTCTGTCTTTACCTTATTGGTCTCACCTGTTGCTGAATCACCTGGAGGGTATTTAGGCTGCACTGATCCTGTCCCTGTCACGGGATCGTTTTGGATTACTGTTACGATCGTGAGTGTTATTAAAGCCTACGATTTCACTACGAGTCCCTGCGTCTGCGTCTGCGCCTGCGTCTGCGCCTGTGTCCTCACCTGCGAGTTCTTGACAATATGAACTTTGAAAATAATAAATTAATAATTCTATTTAATAATGGACAGTCCTCCTTAAAGTCTGGTGTTCCTTAACCCACAAGAACCCATGGTGGCATCAGTGTAACAGAAAAACATCAGAAATGGATCCTGGGGTCCACTTGGTTTGAGCTCAAATACATCATTTTATTTAAAGAAAAATGGGTTCTCATGGGTTAAGAAGGAATTCTGATTATGCTTACTCAGCTCAAATTGATTTTCTGTGATACAATCAAAGATCTGTTAAAATGTTTGATTCTGGTCAACTACAGAGCCCCACCGTCCAGATTGTTGGAGCATTGTGGGTACTGTAGTCAGGAGCCTTTCAGAGAGGCTTGCTGAATAAAGTTGAACTTAATTGACTATTTTCTTTCAGCCGATGCCTTGTATAGTCTGAAAGATATGTTGATGTTTTAAAATGAAAATAACCATTTTTTTATTGTTCAACCAAAGAGCGACAAAGGAGCTCCGCAGCCTCAGGGTGCAGACATCAGGTCTCGACTGAACAGATCCTGTTCAGTTAGAAACAGCAGCTTTGGATCTCTTTGATAGACGTCTTTAAGGTCTGTGCAGCACTAAACTGCTCTGAATGTGGTTTAACCTGATCGACTAGAAAAAGATGACATTAGAGAAGGAGGCATACATAGATAGTTCCTGCAGAATCAGCCTAAATGATTGAAAGGGGAACGAAAAAAGACTTGGCACCCCTGAAGTTTCTTCGTTTTTTCCGGAATCCGGTTTTTTAGGAGTTTTTCTTTACCGCGAAGGGGGGTCTAAGGGCAGAGATGCCAGTATAGCTTAGTCAGTTTGTTAGTTCATTTTAGTATTTTCCTATTGACTCTTTGTATTCATGATCCTTTTGACTTCATGTTTCACTTCGAAGCCCATCGAGACGACTGTTGTTGTGATTTTAGGCTATAGAAATAAAATTGAATTGAATTGAATTGAAATTTCAGTTTTATCTGTAGATTCTCTGTTGTATTTAGTTTAACTTTTTATTTATTCATTTTTTGCTCAGCACTTTAAAAGCATTTTGTTTCTGTGATATGGTTCAACAGTAAAAATGGACTAACTTTATTGTGAATAAACTTTAGAAACTGTTGCAGTAATGAAACGAGAAAAGGTAGCAGCTGATGTTAGTGTTGGATTTCACTGCTGGGTTTGGTCGTTGGACCAGTTTGTCATAGAAAGGTGCATAAAGACGGCCTTGTTTTGTAACATGACTGCCTGTGATTGGTGCGCTGACGTGTTTGCAGGAGGCAGAGCTGCTTCCTTGTAGTCATGCTATTGAAACCAGGGGAGGAGCAGTTCAGGTGGTTCCCTGACGGCAGGTTCAGACTCTAAACAAGGACATGAGCTTGGACCTTTTTCACCCACAACACAGCAGTCGAAGGTAAAGTCAGTCTCACTCTGGTCTGTTTCTGCTCTAATAATGTCTGAGAGAAGTCATGTCCCACAGAATGTCACAGATAGATGCGCTTTGAGTCTGTGTTGAGTTTCTGCTGAGTCATAATGAGTCTGCGTTTTCACAATCTCGTTCTTTCAGAACCAACATGAATGGACTTGGACCTTCAGATGTCAATCCTGAGTCAGGACCCCCAGAGCTAAAGTAAGAGTTTGTTTCTGACACAACCTGGTCTGAAGATAACCCATGTAGCAGGAGGAGGAAGCAGAGCCCCTCTTCATCAGATTGACCTTTGACACATCCGCGTTTCAGGGTTTCAACGTTACTGCTATTGTGAAGAAACTAATCATTTTTGCAAAATTAAAAAAAAGAGCTGCTGTGAAGAGATGTTTCAGATTTTTTGTCCTTAACCCTTGTGCTATCTTAGATGACCCCCCCCCCCCCCTTCCATTGACGTGTTCTCCCTACCATGACAAAGGTGGATAAAGGTGGAGAGGATTTCATGTAATCTATGGACACCAGTGAAGATCACAAATCATTGAAGAAAAAAGGTTCAGAGCTCTGTCTAGTGGGTCTAGATGACCCCACTCCCAATGTTAAAGTGGGGGGTTAAACATATTTACAGTGCAGCAGAAGAAACTCCAGAAGATCATTAATGTTGTTTTATGTTCAAGAAAAAACTGACTGGATTTGAATTTACTTGACTTTTTTTTCTTGGTTTATTGTGTCTTTAGATTTCTCGTTCTGGGTTAAGGTTCTTTGCTTCTGTCTTCACAATAAACCTTTATTTTTGCAACATATTTATGTTTTTTTAGTGTTTTGCTTCTGTTGCTGCCACTAGAAAGTCCTCTTGAACATTTTTCCCCCCGATGAGGCAGGCGGTCATCCAGGACTTTAACCATTCGTAGCTTCAGTTCATGTTCTGTCCTTCCAGACTGTCAGTGAAGTGTTAACAATGTGAAGAACTTACCAGGAAATGTCACAGAAGATGTTTTTAAACCGGTTCCTTCTTTCTAAAGCTGTCCTGCACCACATGAAAAACACTTTGCAGCAGCAGTTTGAAGAAAAGCAGCTGTGAGTTTAAAGCCGATCTTGTTTTATCACAAATACCATCTGTGATACAGTCAGATGGCCGTCACTAAAATGAACAGAGAAAGGCAGATATGAAATGTTTGTATTCACTAAAAAAGCAACAGCAAAGGAAAATACCAAAGCTAAGCTTTTGGTGTCTGCATCTGAGCTGTCTCAACTTCTGCATGTAGAGAACGGATTCAAATACAAAATGCTTATTAAAAAATGAATCAATCAACTCAGGAAAAACCACGGCCATGGTTGATCTGCTGTGTAATGTAAGCATTCTGACAGTCTGGAAGTTAGAGCCACTCGGAGAAAACTCATGATGTGTAACCCTGGTCTATCCTAGGCACTTTAACATTGGGAGTAGGGTCATCTAGACCCACCAGACAGAGCTCTGAACCTTTTTTCTTCAATGATTTGTGATCTTCACTGGTGTCCATGGATTACATGAAATCCTCTCCACCTTTATCCACCTTTGTCATGGTAGGGAGAACACGTCAATGGAAGGGGGGGGGGGTCATCTAAGGTAGCACAAGGGTTAAAGAAGAAACTATGCCTTCTGTTTGTGTTTGTAGAAGTCTACAGTTGAGAAAAAAGGACCATTCTTCAGTGTCCAGCAGCCTTTCTCTGAAGAGCAACTTGTCCAAACCAGAACCTCCAGACTTCAGCTCAGAACCTGGAGATCCAGACACAGAGTAAGAAACAGTTTTTGCCCCCAAACTCAGTAAATTTCCATTGTCTTTATCACAAAAGTCCCTGAATTTAAAAAGTACATATAATGACATGGTGCTATAAAAACTACCTAACAGGCATTTTTTTAAAGAAAATCTACCAAAGGGGTTAACAATTAATGACTTGTTTCTAAGGGACCTATTTTTGCAGTGAAAGTACCGACAATATAGTCCAATGTCTGAGGTCATCAGATCATCGATAACCACAAGAACTATTTCTGTGCTGTGATGTTGCTCTCTTTACATTTTCTCTTTTTGTGTCTTCAGAAAAAGTAAAAGTCTTGAAGCAAATAGACAAACTGAAGCTGAAACTTTCATTTGGAGCAGAACTCTTCAATGTAAGTCTGAGGATCTGTTGGAACACATTTCTGAAAAGTTCAGACCTCTCTGTATCTTTGAACCGAAAAAGTTTATTTTCTCGCTCTGTCTCTTGGCAGATTTTGGTCTCCAGGAGCTTTTAAATGAGCATAAAATCAGTTTAGGCAGCCGAAGCAAACATGCATCCCAAGGAACTGATGAAACAGGAAGTGGAATACCCCTGAACAGGATCTACACTGAGCTCTACATCACAGAGGGGCAGAGGGAAGATGTTATCAACCAACATGAGGTGGGGCAGCTGGAAACTGTCTCCAAGATCAACACCCACCATGACACTCCGATCAGGTGTCACAGCATCTTCAGAGCCTTATCCGACCAACATGGACTCATCAGAGTGGTGCTGACTAACGGCGTCGCAGGCATTGGAAAAACCTTCTCAGTGCAGAAGTTCACTCTGGACTGGGCCGAGGGCTTGGAGAACCAAGACATCAGTGCTGTGATTCCGCTTTCATTCAGAGAGCTGAACTTAATCAGAGATCAGCAGCACAGCCTCCTCTCACTCATCCAAGTCTTCTATCCAATATTCTGGAAGATCAGTCCAGAGCAGCTGGCTGCCTGTAAACTACTGTTTATCTTTGATGGTTTGGATGAAAGCAGACTTTCTCTGGACTTCAGCAACTCCCAGGTGGTGTCTGATGTAACACAGAGGTCGTCTGTCAATGCACTACTGACAAACCTCATCCAGGGACACTTGCTTCCTTCAGCCCTTGTTTGGATAACGTCCAGACCTGCAGCTGCCAACAAGATTCCTCCAGCATCTGTTGACAGGCTAACAGAAGTACGAGGCTTCAATGACTCCCAGAGAGAGGAATACTTCAGGAAGAGGTTTGAGGACAAAGGCGTGTCGAGCGCCATCATATCTCATATTAAGAGCTCCAGGAGTCTCTATATTATGTGCGTTGTACCCATCTTCTGCTGGATTTCTGCTGTTGTTCTGGAGCACATGAAGACCACAGAGCAAAAAGGAGAACTGCCTAAGACACTGACTGACATGTATTCCCACTTCCTGATGGTTCAGACACTAAATAAGAGGAAGAAGTACCAGCAGAGACACGAGACCAGTCTGCAGGAGCTGACAGAAGCTGACCGAGAAGTTCTGCTGAAGCTGGGGAAGCTGGCATTTCAGCATGTAGAAAAAGGGAACATCATGTTCTACCAAGAAGATCTGGAGCAGTGTGGTCTGGATGTCACGGAGGTCTCTGTCTACTCAGGAGTTTGTACACAGATCTTTAAAAGAGAGAATGGGATCTTCCAGAAACCAATCTACAGCTTTGTTCATCTAAGTGTTCAGGAATTTCTTGCTGCAGTCTACATGTTTTATTGTTACACCAACAAGAAGGCGGAGCTAGAGAAATTCCTAAAAGGTCAAATGTGCAACTTATCTCTGGAGGAGTTTTTGAGCAGAGCCGTGGAGAAATCCCTGCAGAGTCAAACTGGCCACCTAGACCTGTTTCTTCGCTTCCTGCATGGCCTCTCTGTGGAGTCCAATCAGAGACTCTTAGGAAGCCTGCTGGGTCAGGCAGAGAACAGTCCAGAGACCGTCCAGTCCGTCATAAGCAACCTTAAGAAGATGAGCATTGGTGAAATGTGTCCTGAAAGAAGCATTAACATTTTCCACTGTTTGATGGAGATGAAGGACATGACAGTTCATCGGGAGATTCAAGAGTTCCTGAAGTTGGAAGACAGATCTGAAAGGAAACTCTCAGAGATACACTGCTCAGCTCTGGCCTACATGCTGCAGATATCAGAGGAAGTTCAGCTCCATTTGGACCTCAACAAGTTCAACACAACAGATGCAGGTCGACTAAGACTGATCCCCGCCATTAGGAACTGCAGAAAGTTCAGGTGAGCTTTTAAAGCAGAGCTACAAAAATCTGTTAAGGTCTACAGCATCACCCATCTTCTTCTATAATACACAGTATTGATAAATGTTCTCCATCTTCATGTTTTCATATATATAGTCTTGTCTAAGCATCCAAAGCTAATTTGCAATGAAAGTATGTCACGAAACCCCTTGTTTAAACTGCAGCGCTAATCATTCAAAGCCTCCTCAAAGCCTAAACCTCTACTGTCTAAACGAAGAATATCTTCTGTAAAGATGTAAGCTTCTTTATTTGTCAATAAGACCCACTCAGATCATCTTTTGCTCTATTTTAAAAGTATTCCCAGTTGACTTTTAACTATTGTCATGCAGTTTTTGGCCACAAATCAGCAAACCTGTGTCGTATTCTAGCACATAATTTCTGCTGAGCTGCAGTAATTTATGAGAAATTCACCTCTGAGTTGTGGGCCTGACTGTTAAAGTGAAGCAAGCCCACTCCCCTTCCCATCACCCATACCCGAGAGCTCTCTGTTTACACGCTCTCCCGCTGGCTTCCAGCCCCTCACACCATCAACCTAAAATTACAGGTACAACAAAAATGGCAACAATATTGGAGCCATCCAGTCGTCCAGTTCTGATCCAGATTCCAGATCAGACCAGGAAAACAAAGACGTTCATGGCTCTGTGTGTCTGACAGTGGATGATCAGAATGGAACAGAGCAGGGAGCTTGACCCCCCCTTCCCTCATAGTTTCTACATAACAAATATAGTACCAGTACTAACTTTTTCCAACTGTATTTTTCGTCTGCTCTTGATTCACAGAAATTTGAACTAAAAAATGCTCAAAGATGTACTTTTAAGCTTAAATTTTTTGGATACTGTATGTCCTCCATCATCAAAATGGAGCCACAAGAGCATGTTGAAAACACTAAAGTAATCTTGGAGTGGCTCTTTAGGTTTAGTTATTCTTTCTGAGTCTTGTCCACTGTGTGGTGGAAGTCAGCATGATAAATAATGTCATTTGTGTTTGCATTACAGACTTTCATGGTGTAAACTCTCAAAGACTCACGGTCAAATTGTAGCTTCAGCTCTAAAGTCCAACCCATCCCATCTGAGGAAACTGGACCTGGCCTTGAATGACCTGCAGGATTCAACAGTGAAGATTCTGTCTGCTGGACTCAAGAGTCCAAACTGCAGACTGGAGAGTCTAAGGTAAAAACAATGGGGGCTTTTTGCCATACACAACATGGCAACAACAAAAGAGAAACATGAGATTCAACACTCTCTTTATTCATGTACTTTATGTGCTTATTTGTTGTCATGAATAAACCTCATTTCTGTTGACGTGATAAAACATGTTTGATCGTTTCTATTTAGTCATGAAAGGCCTTACAAGTCATTTTACTCACAGGTTCAAGTCAAGTTTCCGCTCTGCATTTTCTGCTGCAGCCTCAGCTATCTTTCATAGATTTATGCTCCTCCCTGTTCCTCGTGAATCTCTTTTGCTCACAGACGTCTATACTGCCGTCTTCACTTAATATTCATTTCCCTTCAAGAATCAATCTCTACCTCTCTCAATTGAAGCCTCCAGAGATTCACGTTTAGCCTCATCTGTCAGTTGGGCCATCACCACAGCAATAAGCAGGAGCTCCGACCCTGTCCTTTAGTCCTCCTAGAACTCCTCTGTCACACCTACAGCTCTCACACATTTGTTACATTACTACAACATGTCCATCTTTAGACTTTCTTATGTCCCAGGTCTCAGCATCACCAAAACAATGTTTGAATATGCTCTCTTTCTTGGCATGAAACCAAACTGCTGCTTTCAAATTCTGCCTTTTCCATCACTCATTTCCATGCTGTCATTGGTTGGTTTATCTACCCTGTTCTTGATAATAAGTGCAGTTTCTGTGTTTTGTTGTCTTTAGTTTTGAGAAATGCTTCCTGCCAGAGAACAGCTGTGCCACTGTGGTCTCAGCGCTGATTTCCAACCCATCACATCTCCTGGAATTGGACCTAAGCTGCAACAAGCTCCAGGATTCTGGAGTCAAGCAGCTGTGCACATTGCTGAAGAATCCAAGCTGCAAACTGAAGACTTTGAGGTCAGTTCATTGGCTGCTATTGTTACAATGTTTAGGAGCATCGTAAGCGTAATGATGTTTTCACAGAACACATACACTAGCCCCCCTATGAAATGCCTGCCAAGATGAAGTGTCCTTGGGCAACACACTGAATCCCACATTGCTCCTGGTGATTATTGGCTGGCGCAGTGTTTTGGCAGCAGAGCCGCCAGTGTGTGTGGGTGGGTGAATGGGACTGTGACTGTGAAGAGCTTTGGGCCTTCAAGGTAGTAAACTGCTGGGGGGAGCGCGTGAGCCAAGATGGAGTAGGGACGTGCGGTTCGGAGCTCCTGCAGACTTTTGAAAATATCTATTTGAAAAGCGGCACTTCCCTGGCAAGTGTTGTGTAAACCTTGCATTAAACAAATTTAATATCTGAAGAAACCAACATAACCTTAAACCAAACCGCAATGGCAGAGAAACTCAGAAAATACAAGTTTGACAACTCTGCATCTAAGCTAGCAAGGACCGCGAGGCAACGCACCATAGAAGACAACGAGCCTGAAAGCCCGGCCCGGGGAGAGGACATTAAAGCCGAGATTCTAGCGTCACTGAGGGATGATATATCATCAGAGAAGAACTTAAGAGCGCGCTGTCAGAAGACTTTGAAGCTCTTAGGTCTGAATTACAGGCTGTGCGAGCCGAAATTGCTAGCAATGCCTCAGCTGTACGAGCGGAGCTGGCCTCGATGGAAACGGACATGGAGGATGTGAAAGGCGGACTGTCTACGTGGTCAGATGAGGTGACCGCGCTTCAATCTACGGTCGCTGAGCAGCAAAGTGAAATTACAACACTACGGGATAAGTGTGAAGACATGGAGGGGAGAATGAGGCGGGGCAACATTCGTATAGTCGGCGTTGCCGAGCGGCCGGAGTCCAGCAGCCCAGATGAGGTCTCCAAAATGCTCAGACAGGCGCTGCAGCTGGAGCGGGACATACGAGTCAGCGCCCAGGAAGAAGGGAGACGAGAGACCCCGTGTCATCATTGCCAAGCTACACTACGATGGAGATGCGGTGGATATTCTAAAGAGAGCCAGAGAGAAAGCCCCGCTGACCTACAACGGTAAAAGGATTTCCATCTTCCCGGATTACACAGCCAGCGTAGCGAAAGCCCGTGCTGCGTTCACTGACGTACGAAAAGCACTACAGGGTCGGAGCGGCGTGCGGTTTGGATTACTCTACCCAGCCCGTCTCCGCATCACCTACAAGAACAACAGTAAGGAGTTCTGTGACCTTGTAAAGGCCATGGAGTATGTTAAGAAGGAGATTATTACAACTCATGAGAACGAAACTTTAATGAATCCTTAATCAATATTTGAGAAGAAGCTAACTAGACACTAGTTGGCGACATTGCTCCTAACACATTCTATCGAGTAAAAGTCAATCCTTATCTACTCTTGTTTAATTTGGCCAGAATGTCACAACTATTATTATTTGTTTAACTCCCCCTTGCCTAACCTGCTGCATCTTCTGTCGCCTGCATGCGCACCTGTCTGCGGGAGTGTGAACTACACTTTTTTCTTTAACTTTCTTTTCCCTTTTTTGGGGGGGTGTAAACACAGCCACCTATTGAGCTGTGTTTGGTGCCACTAACTTAAAGCGGCTAGGGACTTAAACCCACTCTAGTATTATGTTATGTTATGTTATGTTCTGCACATTCTATTTGTTTTTGTTTTGCGTTCAAATCCTCTTGTTCTCTGAGGATTTCTTACAACTTGAAAAGACAACAGAGCTTTTTTACTTTTCCTATAGTTGGATGATACTCTCCCCGGGATTCAAGACATTGTACAGTAATGTTACAATCCTTTTATATTTATCTACATTTAATTTTTCAATACCTCTTTATAGTAATATGCCTGCAACGTGTACCAAATGGGTGCCTCAGCCTCCAATACAGTGTTATCAACCCTATTTTGCTTTTTTACTCATTTTAAGTCAACCATGGGTGCGCTGACTATAATAAGCTACAATGTGAAGGGTCTTGGTAACAAAATCAAAGGGAAATAAATATTACTTCAGCTTAAACATTACAGGTGCCAAATTGCACTACTACAAGAAACCCATTTAACAGATGATGAACATCAGAAACTAAAAAGGTCTTGGGCAGATAAAGTGTACTACTCATCACATTGTTCAGGAAGAAGGAGGGGTGTGGCTATACTAATACACAGACAAGTCAATTTTACTGAAACTAAAGTACACAAAGACAGGGAGGGAAGATTCATTCTAGTAAACGGAATAATAGATGGCATTGCAGTTTCATTCATAAATGTATACGCTCCGAATGAGGACCAGCCAGGATTTGTCAAATCACTCTTTAATACAATAGCAGAGCATAGCTCTGGTATTCTACTCATGGGGGGAGACTTTAACTGTATAATGTCACAACTGGACAGACAGTCTTTTTCTACATCTCCTTTATCCAAAATGGCAAAAACCCTTAAATCTTTGTCTATGGAGACTGGCTTGGTGGATGTATGGAGATCTAAATTTCCAAAAGAGAGAAATTTTACATTCTACTCAAACAGGCACAAATCATACTCACGAATTGACTATTTTTTTACACATAAAGCTGAAATACATAGAATTGACGAAATAAAAATAATGCCGATCACAATTTCAGATCATGCCCCTATTGTACTTAAATGGGATATAGACATGACGCCAACCTCTAGACCAGGGGTCGGCAACCTTTTTTACTCAAAGAGCCATTTGGGACCGTCCCTAATGAAAAAAGAAGCACTCGGAGCCACAACCCGTTTTGACATCATTATATATATATTATGCATGTATATATTATATCAAGGGTGCTCATTAAGTCGATCGCGATCGATTTTCAAGGACATGAGTGTAGATCACGGTCCAGAAAAGATTTTAAAAAAAGTACTTCTTTCTTTCCATCGTCATGTTTATTAGTTACATGTTTATTTCAACATTATTGTTTATTTACTGATGATTAAAAACTACACAGTGAGTTTACATAAAGATACTTTAGTATTAACAGATGAGGCGTTTTATTACAAAGACAGAAAGCAGCGACCATCGTATTCATGCTCTGCTGTAAACGGTGCAATGCGGGGAGCATCGTGGCATATTATGAGGCTTTTGGCGCTGCTCGCTCCGTATTGATGAACCTTTCGTTGCGCGTCTTTCCGATCGTGGTCAGAAGCGCAGGGGAGATTTCCTCCAGAGCTGAAGGCAATTCTCCTTCGGGGTTCACTCCCCTGTTCGAACCCTCAACCTTCAGAGCGGATTAAAAATGACTCCAGAAAAGTTATTCTGGGAACGACGACTACTCTTTATTTAGTGCTCCGTCCTCCGAACACACAATATATTTCACGCACACACCTCCCTCCGTGCTCACACCCCCATCTCCACCTGCACGCCCCCCCCTTCTTTCTCGTGGCACGTGCGCCGCTCAGCACACACCCGCAACAGTATAAAGCGTGTGTGCCTCGCAGCTTCCTTGATGAGCTCGTATTTATCGGACTGCAGAGCTTATAGCAGGAGGAGACACGCGGGGCGGTTTTAATAAACTCCGGTTGCTGGACTTCTACCGGGGACGTGATGTGCTGCGGGGAGAAAAAGCCGCTCTGATGACAAGAGTTTGCGCTGAGTGAATTTAAACTCGCGTCTGCAGTGACGTATGTGTCAGAGGATGTCCGATTGGCCATTCTGCATGTCAATCAAGTCCCGTACTTCTCGGTGAGGATTTTGATTGGCTGATGGATTTTCAAGAAGCACTCTCTTCCCCTTCAATCACCCCCACGTGCCCGAAGATGACCGGTTGATCGCGACCGACGCAACGAGCTCCCCTGCTCTGAAACACACATCACCGCACACGCGAGTCCAAAACACCGGCGCAAACTCTCCGTCACCAGAAAGCCGCTCCCCGCTCCGCGCCACGCCAAGCCCCCGGCAGAAAACCACTCCAGACCCGGAGTGTTTATTGAAGCCGCCCCGCGTGTCCTCCTGCTATTAGCTCCGCAGCCCTGGCCCGACAAGCATGAGCCACCAAGGAAGCTGTTTTTTACGTGGCACCGGGCACGGAGCTAGCAGCGCCTTTGAAATGCCATGAAAAATGAACAAACTAAAATAAATTTGAATTTTTATAAAATACTCATTATTTTCCAAAGTCACAGGGAGCCACAACAGAAGGATGAAAGAGCCACATCTGGCTCCGGAGCCATGGGTTGCCGACCCCTGCTCTAGACAGTGGAGACTGAATGCTTCCTTTCTTAACGATATAGATTTCATTACTCTCATTAAAAAGGAACTAAAATATTACTTAGATATGAATAAAGCACCTGATACATCCTCTCTCATACTGTGGGACTGCGCAAAGGCCTATTTAAGAGGTAGCATCATTTCTTATGGAACAGCAAAAAAAAGACAAAAGTTGGCTAAACAGCAGCAATTAGAGAATAAAATCAGAGAATTGGAACACAGACATAAGCAGAGGGCAGAACCAAACCTCTTGACTGACTTGAGTACTACTCGCAAAGAACTGCAAGAACTGTTATCAGAGAAGATTGAGGGAAATCTTCGCTTTGCCAAACAACAATATTATGAACATGGAAATAGAGCGAGCAGGCTCTTAGCTTTTAAACTTAAGAAACAACAATCATCAAATATTGTTCAGAAGTTAAAATCAGGGAATACATTTATTACTAAACCAAAGGACATAGCGGACACATTTGCAACATTCTATAAAGAGCTTTACCAAGATGTCGATACTTGTCCCGACGAATCAACTATAGCACAATATTTACAAAATATCAATGTTCCTGAACTATCTGATACAGTAGCCAAAGAATTGGATGAGCCAGTTCAAGACTGGGAAATCAAGCAAGTTATCCTATCCCTCAAAAACAACAAATCCCCCGGGCCAGATGGCTTCATTAATGAATTTTATAAACACTTTAGTGATGTGCTTACCCCACTGCTGCTGAATGCTTACCGATATGCACTAGAAAATAAAACGATGGCCCCATCCTGGTCTGATGCCACAATAGTAGTAATACATAAAGAAGGGAAGGACTCTACAGATTGTAATTCATATCGCCCACTGTCTATGCTCAATGGAGATCTGAGAATATTAACTGCTATACTGGCCAAACGATTAAACAAAATCATAACCCAAATCATACACCCTGATCAAACTGGGTTTATTGCTGGAAGACACTACGGAAATAACCTGCGTCGCCTACTAAACATTATATCGCATCAAAAAGAGAGTAAACCTGTAACAACAGTTATATCATTAGATGCCCAAAAAGCATTTGATAGAGTATCATGGAAATACCTAATACTGACATTAAAAAGGTTTAAATTTGGACCCAAATTTGTTGATTGGATCAGAACGCTGTATGCCTCACCTCAAGCAGCTGTTAAAGTAAATGGCTTCAGATCAGCTAGATTCAATCTGGAGCGGGGCTGTAGACAGGGGTGCCCCTTGTCGCCGCTTTTATTCGCCATTAGCATTGAGCCACTGGCCCAACTCATCAGGGAAGATGATGGCAAAGAACAGCATAAAATATCACTATATGCAGATGATGTTCTATTGTACTTGACAGAGCCAACCTCAACTATACCATGTCTGAAGAGAAGGATTTCTGAATATGGCTTTTTTTCAGGATACAAAATAAATGTGGACAAGACAGAAGCCATGGATCTTAATAGTAATATCCCACTGGAGGTAAAACAACAAAGTGGATTTCTGTGGCCTAGAGAAGGCATAAAATACTTGGGCACTTGTATTTCGCCCTCTTTAGATAAATTATTTGATGCCAACTATGGTAAAATCCTGAATACAATCCGAAATGACTTAGATCGATGGTCGGCCTTACCCATCTCTTTTCTTGGACGCATTGAAACCATCCGTATGAATGTTCTCCCGCGGCTACTATACCTATTTCAAATGCTGCCATTGTCAATTCCCAAATCAATGTTTAGAGAACTGGATAAACTTATTTCAAAATTTATATGGCAAAATAAAAGGCCCCGTATAAAATATAAAACACTCCAAAGAGTCAAGGAAGAGGGAGGACTCAATCTACCTCACTTGAAATACTATTTCTGGGCTGCACAACTGAAACCAATAATCTCATGGATGAAAAGCGACACCCAAACAAGGTGGTTGACTATTGAACAATCAATGTGTTCAGAACCACTGCACACTCTTCTATTTGCAGATACCTCGATTAAGGACATTTAATTGTGGACTAAAAACACTCTTAGTATCTGGAATAAAGTTAGAACTTCATTTAAACTACCAAAAAAACTTTCTGCAGTTTTAAGCATAAGGCATATTAAATCCTTCACACCTATTTCTCTAGATAAGGGCTTCACAAACCAGGGACTTTTATATATCCATCAACTAATTGATTCGGAGCATCTCATGTCTTTTGAACAGTTAAGCAGACGATTCCAACTACAAAAGTCTGACTTCTTCAGATACCTGCAGATGCGGCCCTTTCTGACCACTCATAAAGAGTGGAACAGAGTGTTGAACCCCACACCAATTGAAGCTCTGTTAATACAGTATCAAAAAGAGGGTGGGGATAAAAAATTGATAACAAAGGGCTACAAAATATTTGTGTCAATAACTAATGATGGACCTGTTAGGGCTAAGCAGGGCTGGGATGCGGAGGCAGCCAGAGGCACACCCGATGAGATGTGAGAGGAGGCATGCACAGAAGCACACTTGGCCACAAACTCAAACACATGGAGGGAATTTAAATGGAAGGTAATCAGTAGATACTTCAGGACCCCAGACATTGTATCCAAGATGGATCCTAATGTACCAAGCCTGTGCTGGAGGAACTGTGGATCAGCCATGCCCAACCATACACCTGTTTTCTGGACTTGCCCTAAACTGCAAAAATTTTGGGATGAGGTGTACAGAGCTATAAAACAGATATTTCAAGTCGATATACCAAGAGATTTAATGGTAGCGCTCCTTGGTATCATCCCAGCACAAATACGAGGGCGGACAGAATCATACCTTCTAAATGTACTTTTTACAGCAGCATTAAAATGCATTACAATTAGATGGATGAAAACAGAGCCACCCACCCTAGATATCTGGATTCAGAAAGTAAGAGAAATCTTTCAAATGGAAAGAATAACTTTCTTATTAAGACATCAAATGCAAAACTTTTATGTAAGATGGGCCCCAGCAAAAACATTGATACTGTCATCAGCTTGATAATACCTCTAGCTATTCAAATGCTGTCATGTTTCGTTTTTATATTTTTGTTTAAGGTGAAGAGTCTTGCAGGAATTCAACTTCCTGTGTGTATCTTTGTTTGAATGTACCCACTGTATTCAGGTTGATTATTGTGGAAACCATGAAGAACACTGTGTGTAATGCTCTGTTGCAAAAGTTTGAATAAAATATAAGTTAAAAAAAAAAAAAAAAAAAGGTAGTAAACTGCTGTATAAGTATACACTATTTACCATTTTGTACTTTCTACCTCATGTTTGGTCTTTGGACAAGAAACAACATATAAGGTGTTCTTTTTTAGATGTCATTAATGATTAGAGAATGAAGAAGATCAGAACAGAGGAACTGAAGGTCCTCTGAACTGAGATTTTTATGTCTGTAGCAGGACACTGATCACATCTTTGTCTTTGAAAACACATGCCAAGCACTTGAACTGGCAGACTAGAATCTAAAAGGAAATGCACAAAAAAGGAAAAAGCCCCGCTGAGTGGATCATCTGACTGTAATATGAAACTTGGGAAGTACTTGGTTCCAGCATCACCTGACCTGGCTGATTCTAGCAACACAACGACCTAAAATATCCATGAAGTCTGGAGATTTCAACCATACACATCTTTTTACATTTGTCTATTACTCAACAGTTTGTCAACTGCGTCGTTAAATTACTTTTTTTTACCAGTTAAATCCAAACTTAAATTAACAGAAGTCTGCTGTTTGTTCTTTAAAGTCAACCATGAAGTTGCATTTTTTGATTATCCAACTCAATGTTTCACAACAACCTGTGGCCCTCAGCACGTGTGAGGACCCATAAAGCAGAATACACCACAGAAAGGCAAACTGGATGCCTGTCCATGTGTCAAAGTGTCTTTTGGCAAGACACTGATCCCCACATTGCTCCTCTGGCTAAAGTAAAATAGCGTTATACTGTATGAGCAAACACCATGTGAGTGGTGAGACAATGACATAAGATGTAAAAGTTTGCTTTACACTAGGGCATGCACGTTTTTCTGGTGGTGTGGTATGTGGGGAATCCTCTCTGAAACCTGCACCGGACAGCCAAGTTCAAATCATTGATTGTATAATAGAGCTGGACTGAGTCGCCCCTCCCCCTGTGTACCAAACAGGAAGTACCCGCTGGTCCCTAAAAATCGAAATCCTGTAGACTTCTGTTGAGCACTAAACAACTTTTAAGTCATTATATTTGTCAAAATAACTAATTTTAACATGTTCCTGTTAATCCTAAATTTTAAATCAACTCATTGATTTATTACTAATTATTCATCACCCTTAATAACCCCCCCCCCTCCGAAAAATAAGCCGTCTAGACAGACACTCACACCAGGACGTTGTGTTTTGTAGCACTTTTGTGGCTCTTCTTCATTCCATGTGTCCTTTGGGCCTTCAGTCAAGACCTGCAGAACAAAATTGTATTGTCCCTTACGTAATGATGATGTAACTCTTTGATTGAAATGTCCACTAATTCAGCAAACGAAACATTCTTTAAATGGTCTCTTTGGGTTTTCAGATTGTCTGGATGCAGTTTGTCAATGATTGGCTGTGCTGTTCTAGCCTCAGCTCTCAGGTCCAACCCATCCCATCTGACAAACCTGGACCTGAGATTCAACAACCTGCAGGAGGAAGACACTCAGCAGCTCAGGGATTTAGTGGAGACCCTGAGGTCAGTAAAGGATGTCAGACCATCAGGCTGTGTTTGGGAGAGCAGGAGCTTGTTCTAAACATGTTTACTGAGACAGCCTTTACGTTTCTCATGAACCTGATGTTTTAGAAGTAACAGACTTGTTCTGCATCAGAATCCAGTTCTTGTGTTTGAGCAGCAATGAAACATTCTTGACTGAAATCTTTAGAAGAAGCTCTGTTCATTCAATGCCAAATCTCACAGGAAGCTGAGGATCTTTTTGCTAAACTGCTTCCCTTGATATTAAGTTAACACTAATTTCACTTTCCCATCCCATCCCATATTTGCAGATGGCAGTCTCAACAATTGTCAGCGGATTGACAGAAGATCAGCTTGTTGCCACCTTTCTGCAGAGATGCCCTCACTGGCCCATTCTCCATGAGGTGGAGAACAATGGAAGGGTCAGAGGACAGGGGGAAAACTCATGACACTCCATTACAAACTGATCTGTAAACAAATTCATATGTACAGTTAATGTGTTACAGTGCCACTCTCTGGAGTTGTAGTGAACTGCGGTTTTTGCTTTCATGAACCTTCTCTTCAACATTTGTTTTACTTTTATCGCTGAATTTATTCTAAGCCTTAAAATGTTAACTCCATAGGTGAGGAAAGTGCTATCCTAGGCACTTTAACATTGGGAGTTGGGTCATCTAGACCCACTAGACAGAGCTCTGAACCTTTTTTCTTCAATGATTTGTGATCTTCACTGGTGTCCATGGATTACATGAAATCCTCTCCACCTTGATCCACCTTTGTCATGGTAGGGAGAACACGTCAATGGAAGGGTGGGGTCATCGGGACCCCATAGGACAGCACAAGAGTTATGGGCAAAAACATATGCACCTAAACTTGCCAAAAATGCGAAATTACAGAAAATTCCTTCATGCAATGGGTGCACAGTTAGCACACAAGCTGTCTGCTTCAAGTGTTAATCTCATTTTTTCCTCACATGTGACTAGAAAATCCAGATGCTCAACCACCTCCACCTGAACATGACTCGCACCTTGTTCCATTTGGGAAGTACAGACTCAAAAAGTCACCTTTTATCTACTTTACACTCAGGTACAAACCAGCTGGAGATCACTGCTTAAGGAGGCCAACAGGAGGGATAATCTGCCAACAGAAACCAAGTTCTGAGGCTTTCAAAACTGTTAACTCTTAGCCGTGATGACATATTTCATGAATAATGAACTGAATCTCTGACTAAAGGGAACTTCAGCAGAATCCAACTGCTGACTTGCTAGTCCGGGTCTTTCTCTGTTGGAATAGAGAACATAGGAGCCTCTAGATCAGGGGTCGGGAACCTATGGCTCGCGAGCCACATATGGCTCTTTTGATGGTCACGTATGGCTCGCAGACAAATCTTTATTTATACCATTTTTTTTTTATCAGACCAGTCTTTCTCGTGCGCGATGCGATGCCAGAGGCGCGCAGTAGTATCGGTGCTTGGAGAGAAAAATCTGCGCCAGCACTCAGTTTACTATTATCTACTATTTCACAGAGTTTATTCCAGCAGGAAACCTATTAATCGCCGTGCCTAAACCTGCGCGCTCCCGTCTCTGAGAGAGAGCGCGCAGATGAGGGGACGGGATGTGAGGAAGAAAGCAGAGGGTGGGGGTGCCCCCCACCCTCTGCTTTCTTCCCCACAGGCAGCAGGTGAATCGCGCAGGGATTGTAAAAACGTAAAACACGCTGCCCGTCACTCACTGCAGTGTGTGAGTGTGTGTTTGTCTCCACGTCTGCATGTGAGTCTTTGTCACATCTACAGAACATTCAGACCTACGATCACGTTTAAAGTCTCAACGCCTGCATAAAGCTGAAACTCATCACGTATCAACCAGACTAGACCATCAGCAAAACTACTACAAGAAATACTCATCGTTTATTAGCAACAGCATAACGATGTTATTAAAAAGAATCCACAGACTTATTGTACTTTAAAAGTGTTGAAATTATATCAAATGCACACATTCACTTGTATATTTAGTTTTAAACATGTTGTAGCGGACTGAGTTGGGTCCGCTGTTGCACCGCGTTAAAAGTTCTGGAGTTCATTAAACACATCAAGCAGAGATCTGATTGGCTCTCAGTTCTGTCGCTCAGCCTATTGTTAGGTAGTTTGGACCAATGGGGTTCAGCTATGGGCCGAATAAGGGAAATAGGAGGACTGGAGCGGGAGCAGGGGAATATAAAGTTGGGAGAAGTGCTCTCGTCTCAGCGGGAGAGATTCAGGAGTTACTGTATTAATTTTACGGCGTTTGCTGCGGTCTGTAGTAACCAGAATAAAGAACCTTAAAAGAAAAAGTCTCCGTGCCTCAGTGTGGGACAGGGACGCTACATTATTGTATGGCTCTTTCGAAATTACATTTAAAAATATGTGGCGTTTATGGCTCTCTCGGCCAAAAAGGTTCCCGACCCCTGCTCTAGGGGCCCCATTTGGTCTCATCAAATGTCTTTTTCTAGAGTCGACAGAAATACCTGTGTTAAAGCCAGCTGTTTTAAAGTGCACATAAATATCAGTCTTGCCGTTCTTTACCTTTATCTCTTCTAGCTTCACGTGTCCCAGCATGAAAGTACAAGTTGATAAATTCAGGATTTTTCCTCAAATCACTCAATGAGTAACACTTGGTCTATCCTAGGCACTTTACCGTTGGGAGTTGGGTCATCTAGACCCACTAGACAGTGCGCTGAACCTTTTTTCTTCAATGATTTGTGATCTTCACTGGTGTCCATGGATTACATGAAATCCTCTCCACCTTTATCCACCTTTGTCATGGTAGGGAGAACACGTCAATGGAAGGGGGGGGGGGGGGGGTCATCTAAGATAGCACAATGAGTAAAAATGTTGAATGTAAAACCAAACAGAAATGTGATGGTACACAATGGTTAAATGTCTACTGTTTGATTTAAAAGAGAGCACTGTGATAGAAAATGGAAGAATAATAGGGATATTTGTTTTTAGATTTTAACAAAACTTAAAAAAAGAGGAATTTCTTAGTTTACTGAATCATCTTGTAGCCTTACTGTTTTGTTATACATGTTTGTTACAGTCTTTTATCAACTAATTTGTGCCAACAATAAGATATTTGCTGGTAACACATTTGTTACAACTGATGTAGTTTAGTTCAGTTTTGGTTCAGTGACTATGGTTCCATACGTACAAATGTTTTATTTTTAGAAACTCATGTTTTCTAGAAAAATAACCATAATCAGGGCCAAAGTCAATCTGTACAATTTTAATTCAAACAATCCAGTTTATATTAACTTGAGTGCAATAAAGATTCGCTTTAGAGGATGCATTAGCTGTATATACTTGACTGTTAATTAACTGTTGTAGTTTGTTACATAAAAATTTAGTTTAAAGATAAATAAAAAACAACTGAATCTCAGCCGTTATTTTGCATTTTATTTGAATGTTGTTGGCCAAAAATATAACTTCATCATTTCATGCAGAATTATTTTAGGACAAGCTAAATCTTTCTGTTAATGATATTGCCTATCAAAAATGTTTGTATTTGACATCTGGTGTGCATGTAAACATAAACACTCACCGGCCATTTTACTAGACACACCTGTCCAACTACTTGTTAACGCAAATTTAAAAAATCAGCCAATCACATGGCAGCAACCCAGTGGATTTAGTTATGTAGACATGGTCTAGATCAGCGGTCCCCAACCCCCGCGCCAGGGACCGGTACCGGCCATGGGTCACGTGGTACCGGGCCGCAGAGAAAGAATAAATAACTTACATTACTCCCGTCTTATTTATTTCAGAATCTGAAAGATGTTTTATTTTGAAAAATGGCCCGATTCTCTGTTACATCCGTCTATGTAACTCTAGACCAGGGGTGGCGAACACGCGGCTCTCGGCCAATGAGCATGTGGCTCTTTGCGTCTCATCATATTGTGGCGACCCAGGTAGAAGTGAGAAGTGGGGAATTGTGGGTATAAAGTTCCTCACCATGAGTCGGGGGCTTTTAGCAGAATTGATAGCCATGCTGTTTGGCTGTTTTTAGGTGAATTAACGTATGCAAGCATCGATGTTGGAAAGGGCCAATTCAAGCTACCCATGAGTTTGCTTATTCCTCTCTGAGACTGTGCGAAGTTGGTTGATGTATTTGTCACGGATGTGAGCCTCATTTCATAGGTAATTCACTTTTATACAACTCTGAAATCCATCAGAGAGTATTAAAAATAAATAATAAAAAGACCGCTGGGCAGTGTGAGTGTTTTGATTCTGCTCCTGACCCATAAGTCACCGTCAATCATTTGTGTGGGTTACGCCCAATGCCGGAAAAAATTACTAAACATTTGATGTGCGTGCAGACTGTTACCCTAATATACAAAATGACGAAATTCAGAGTATAAAGACAAACACAGGATGGAAGAACGGGAAGATTCTCACTTTTTTACTGAACAGAATGGCAAGTCACTATATTTATTATTATGAGGTTTTGGAAGCAGTAAAATTGTTCATGGCAGAAAAAAACAAAACGTATCCTGAGGAAAATTAAAAACTCTTCCTGATCTGACAAAAAGTGTCTCCTTTATTAACAAGTTGAAGCCTTTCAAAGTGCACAAACACCTAACTGAGCATGTCTGTGTGAATAGTGTGGTGACTGGGGGGTTAGCCCCGCCTTCAGCCCCTAAGACTCATGGGAAGTGGGAAATCTTGGGTGTAAAACCATTAGTGAGGTGGCTATGAGCAGAAGTGAGGTCCATGATGCTTGAGCACTGACGGTTGAGTTCAAGTAAAAGCTCTGTTAAGTTGGTAGAAGGCAAGTCAATGGTTGCTTTAATTGTGTGTTTGTGTGTACGTATTGGCAGGTCAGTGTGTGGTGTGGCTCTTCGACTCTCACAAAAATTCGGCTCTTGGTGTCAAACTTGTTCGCCACCCCTGCTCTAGACGCTGGCCGAGGCGCTCTTCTCTGTCACGTGATAGGATACCGCTAAAATAAAACCAAGGAGCTAGCAAGATGAATAAAAAACAAAAGTCTTTGGAACGTTTCTTTGCCAAGGGGAAAAGGCCCAGCCAGGAGACAGAAGAGGAACCTTCGACTTATGGGAAAAAAAAAAGCTACATTTAATTGACAGCACTTCTTTTTTGCACCATGAGTGTGGAAAGAGGAGAGGATGATGACACCTGTGCCATGTACAATGTCATGTGTGTCAAAATAAAAGCTCAGGGTTCTTGTCACGTCTCTGTTCCCCCTTCGTCGTAGTGTTGCTATATTACTCATCAGTCTACATTTGAAAGACCGGTCCGTGAAATCTTTGTGTGATGTCATACCGGTCTATGGCGTTAAAAAGGTGGGGGACCACTGGTCTAGATGATGAGCTGCAGTACAAGAGCGAACATCAGAATGCAGAAGAAAGGTAAAAGAAGTGGCGTGGTTGTTGGTTCCAGGCGGGCTGGTCTGAGTATTTCAGAAACTGCTGATCTACTGGGATTTCTACCACAACCATCTCTAGCGTTTACAGAAAATGATCAGAAAATAGTAGATATCCAGTGAGCAGCAGTTCTGTGGATGGAAATGCCTTGTTGGTGCCAGAGGTCAGAGGTCAGACTGGTTCCAGCTGATAGAAAGACAACAGGAACTCAAAGAACCACTGGTTCCAACCGAGGTCTGCAGGAGAGCATCTCTGAATGCACAACACGTCCAACCTGGAGGCAGATGGACTACAGCAGCAGAAGACCACACCGGGTACCACTGCTGTCAGCTAAGAACAGGAAACTGAGGCTACAATTCACACAGACTCACCAACACTGGACCATAGAAGATGGAAAAAATGTTGTCTGGTCTGATGAGTTTCCATTTCTGCTGCTACATTCTGATGGTGGGGTCAGAATTTGGTCTCAACAACATGAAAACATGGATCCATCCTGCCTTGTATCAATGGTTCAGGCTGGTGGTGGTGATGTAATGGTGTGGGGCATATTTTCTTGGCACACTTTGGGACCGTTAGTACCAAGTGAGAATGGTTCCAGCGCCACAGCCTACCTGACTATTGTTTCTAACCATGTCCATTTCTTTATTACCATCTTCTGATACTTCTTCCAGCAGGGATCAGGCTCCATGTCATGAAGCTGGAATCCTCTCAGACTGGTTTCTAGAACATGACAATGAGTCCATTGGACTCCAATGGCCTCCACTGTCACCAGATCTCAACCCAATAGATCACCATTGGAGTGTAGTGGAACAGGAGATCAGCATCATGGATGTGCAGCCGACAAATCTGCAGCCACTGCATGATGCTGTCATGTCAACATGGACCAAAATCTCTACGAGGGATGTTTCCAGCACCTTGGTGAATCTACGCCATGAAGGATTAAAGCAGTTCTGACGGCAAAAGGGGGTTTAACCCTGTACTAGCAAGGTGGACCTGATAAAGTTTCAGATGTATGTTTGTTCAAAAAGCTTGCCATAGAAGATGCACTGAAGGAGATAAAAGGTTTACCTGGAAATGCAGCACATTTACTGCAACAAAACAGAGCAAAGAGCAGTTCTTGAAAATGCATCTTCTTTGATTGGTTCTAGTGTGATGGAGCGGTGTTAAGGAACCGGAACCAGCTAGTTCATTGGAACATATGAGGCTGCAGCATTGACCTTACAAGAGAACTGGACAGAGTAAGACGTATGGAAACATTTCTGTAGCATAATTAAAAATAAAAGTCAATAACAGAAATGCTTTTTCGTTGTCAAAATGAAGCTGCATTTGTTAACCCAAAATTAGAATGTAAAAGCAATCAGCCAAACTGCTTTTTCTTCTTCAGCACTGCTCATTCTGTCACTTGATTATAAACGTCAACGTCAACCCTAGAAAATGGATCATTTCCAGTTCAAACTAAATTAAGTAAATTCAGTCGCCATTTTGTTGCGATGCGGACACTGTCATGTTAGAACCAGAAGTAAGCAGTGATTGGTCCGAGTCGGTGTAAGTCAACATTTCTGTGGCAACCACTCTCACCAACCAGGAGTGAGCTTGTTAGAAGGCCACACCACTACAACTCGAGAGCGGGCTACACAAAACCTGTCAAACATTCGACATGAGACCACAGGCTTTTATTGAGGCATCTGATTAGGTAGTTAATAAATTGAATAACTTGCAATAAAGAAAAATCTCATGAAAAAAATAGAATTATGAAGAACATGCTAAAAGGAATCAGAGCTAAAATAGTTATTTTGACCAATGTAATGACTCAATTATTTCTCTATAAAAGTCAATGAAGTTTTGGCTTCTTGGAGCCAGCGGGTACTTCCTGTTTGGAACGCCAAAGGGGGAGGGGTCACTCAGTCCAGTTCTCTTATACCAGGGGTGTCCAAACATTTTGCAGAGGACCAGCTTTGGTGCGGTGAGAATGTATGAGGGCCAACGATTCAACGATTTGGACCGCATCCTTTGAACCCTTATAATAGCGTTAAATGCAAATGAACAATTTATCCATCAGATTTTTTTTTTTTTTTTTAAAAATGGGGGACCTTTCTGTGTGGAGTTTGCATGTTCTCCCCCGTGTATGCGTGGGTTTTATCCGGGATCTCCGGCTTCCTCCCACCGTCCAAAAACATGCTTCATAGGTTAATTGGCAACTCTAAATTGTCCATAGGTGTGAGAGTGAATGGGTGTGTGATTGTGGACACTCTACCCTGTGACAGACTGGCGACCTGTTCAGGGGCCTCATTTATAAAACTTTGCGTAGGATTTGCGTCAGAAGTGGCGTACGGATGAAACATAGGACGTGCGTACGCACAGAAATATTCAGATTTATAAAACCGTACGCATCTTTCCCTTAATAAATCGCAATCAATCCTAAATGCTGCGCAGCTTTTGCGGCTTCATGACACGCCCATAGTTGCCCATAAATAGTCCGTGAAACGCCCACAAATGAATATTCATTGATTGTGAAACCATGGCAAACACAGAGAGGAAATTAAAAAAACGTAACTTCACTCAATGTGAAGTAGAAGTTATCGTTGGCGAGGTGGAAAAGAGGAGAAAAATGTTGTTTGGAGGGCACAGTGTGGGCATTACTAATGCCAAAAAAGGCACGTGAGTGGCAAACAGTGACAGACGCCGAAAATGCTGTAGCCTCACAACCTCGGACCGTGGCCGAAATAAAAAGGAAATGGTCGGACATCAAAGTCCAGGCAAAAATACGTCTAGCGCTGCATTGCCAGAGTGTGTCTGCCACGGGTGGGGGGTGGGGGACACTGGAGCTGACCCCTCTTGATGAGAGAGTGGCGGCAATTATTGGGGAATCCCTTTTACCTGGAGTGGTGACTGAGGCGGAGGGGGACACAACGCGCCAGATGCACCGGGTGACACCCCCCCAAAAGCTCCAAAAGGACGGCTGGAGGAAGTGGGAACCGGCTCATCAGCCACTCGTCCTCTTTGCCAGCAAGTCTTCTTGCTGTCTAAAGATGCGTTCACTCCCAATTCTTCCATTTGCCACATCTTCTAAGATCCAAGATCAGCCATTGTGCGTCATTACGCATTGTGATGGGGCATTTTATTTCCATCCATTTAACTGCATCTGACAAGCTACAGATGTCGGTAATAATCCACGTGGAAATGGGAAATTGTTCATCAAATGTAATTTCTTGTTGCTTTCTGAATGGTTGAGACATACGCCATACATTGTTTTATCAAAAATAAAACAGACTAAAGGCAGGCTATCCCTGCAACAGACTAGCGACCTGTTCAGGGCGTCCCCTGCCTTCGCTCATGAGTGGCCGGGATAGGCTCCGGCAGCCCCATGACCCCGAAAGGGAAAAAACGGATAAGAAAATGAATGAATGAATGAATGAATGACTAAAGGCATATGCATGAAAACCATAATTCTGTAGCTTACGAAGAAATGTTTTACTATGAAAACAACTTTCCTCAGTGGATAATTAATACGTCTGTCTGTCTGTCTGTCTGTCTGTCTGTCTGTCTGCACCTATATGTGCTCCTCCAGACGGACACATTGAGGAGAATATCAGTTTAGTACATTATTTCGTTGTTAACTATATTATTTATGAGGATGAATTGCACAACATGCCAATATTGCAGAACATCTTTCACTTTTCTTTTTGCAAATATGTGTTCATTTGAATTTCTGTTGTAATTGACGTTTGATTTTGTTTTGTTTGTTTCATTGCTGATCGATCAAACGTGTGTTCATGTAGCTGTTATTGTGAGACTTGCTTTGTGAAGTCTTCATGTTATTTATGAGAGGCAGTATTGTCATTTTCACTTTCACGTGTTTCTTCCATCTGCAGACGGTGTCGCCGTTTCTCAGTTCACCCGTTTTTGTGCGTACGCCTGGGTCAGAGCTTGATGAAGGACCAAACATTTTCCCCTCAAGTTTGCTTTTTATAAATCTCAACTATTGCGTAGAGAGTGGCGTACGCCTTCTTTTGTGCGTACGCAACATTTATAAATGAGGCCTCTGGGCATCCCCTGCCTTCGCTCATAAGTGGCCGGGATAGGCTCCGGCAGCCCCGTGACCCCGAAAGGGAACAAACGGTATAAGAAAATGAATGATTTTTCAACAACATGTTGGATAAAGATCAGTTATTTTTCAAAATACTTTTAAATAATAGTTTCACCACCAGATTTACTTGAAGCCATTCTCAAGTTAAAACTAAATAACTTTAAACGGGAACGTGAAACCGTTGTACGCATGCATCCACCCCACCCTTCTGGCAATTTACAGGGATATCAATAACTTTTTTTTTTTTTTACGTGTTTTGTTGCGTGGTAGTACAGGAAACAAGTTACCGGCCGTACGAAGGACTTTTCTGACAACTTTGGCAAAATTTGAAATACGACAAGATCTAAGGACACGACATGGGGAAACGACGTAGCTAACGACACTAGCAACGGTTGCTAAGGATTTTCCTGACGACACGCGGAAACGACGATGCAAACGACACTGTGGCACTAGCAACGGTTGCTAAGGACTTTTTGACTCCGTAATGAGACAACATGGGCAACAACAATAATAAAGACAAATGTAAAGTTTTAAGCATAAAGCAAGCATACACATCACAAAGCAAATACAAAGTAATAATCAAAGAAGCATGGGCATGCAGAAGATATTGCTTAGTAGTACATAGACATGAACCAATGTTCAATGAACTCGTTTAATAGACATAGACAGTGGACCAAAGACATAGACAGTGGACGCAGAAACACATTTTTATGAGGTTCCGTTTGTGCCAAAAATATGTTTTTGTGTCCACTGTCTATGTCTTTGGTCCATTGTCTTTGTCTACTGAACGAGTTCATTGAACATTGGTTCATGCGTTATATTTAAAACTTTGCATTTGTCTTTGTTATTGTCGTTACTCTCTGTCGTCTCACTTGTCGTTTTATTTGTCTTTGTTATTGTCGTTACTCTCTGTCGTCTCACTTGTCGTCAGGAAGGTCCTTAGCAACCGTTGCTAGTGTCGTTAGCTACGACGTATCCCCATGTCGTGTCGTTAGATCTTGTCGTTTTTCAAATTTTGCCAAAGTTGTCAGAAAAGTCCTTTGTACGTCCGGTAAATTGTTTCCTGTACTACCACGGAAGGAAAAAATGTTTATTAAAGCCGGCGCTAGCGTTAGCCATGAAAAATACGTTTTTAAAATGAACTTTATTGATATTCCCCCAAACGCGCATTGCCAGAAAGAGGGGGGCGCGCGCATGCGTACAATGCTTTCACGTTCCCGAAGCGACTTTTGCCAATTGTTTTAAGTTATTTATAGTATGGCTTCAATTAAATCTGGAGATGAAACTATTATTTAAGTCTTTTAAAAATTAACTGATCTTTTTCAAACATGTTGTCACAAATTGGGAGGATAAACGAGGCGCAGACGGGCCAAACTCTGTCTGGCTTTTGATCTTTTCTTTTTAATCTGTTATGTATTTATTTGATCATGAGGTGGCGCTCTCGGGACCAGTATACTTCTCTTTTGGGTGCCTCTGCTCCTCGTTTATCCATCAGATTTTTAACAACATGTTGGATAAAGAAGTTATTTTTCAAAAGTCTTTTAAATAATAGTTTCACCACCAGATTAAATTGAAGCCATTCTTAAGTTAAAACTAAATAACCTTAAACGGGACCGTGAAACAGTTGTACGCATGGACCCCCCACCCCCACCCCCCCACCACCTCTGGCAATGCGCTTCTGCAGCGATATCAATAAAGTTTTTTTTTTTTTTTTTTACATGTTTCGTTCCGTGCTAGTACAGGAAACAAGTTACCGGACTTTTCTGACAACTTTGGCCAAATTTGAAAACCGACAAGATCTAAGGACATGACATGGAGATACAACGTAGCTAACGACACTAGCAACGGTTTGGCTAAGGATTTTCCTGACGACACGCGGAAACGACGCTGCAAACGACAGTGTGACATTAGCAACGGTTGCTAATGACTTTTCTGACGCCGTAAGGAGACGACATGGGCAAACGACAATAATAAAGACAAATGCAAAGTTTTAAGCATAAAGCAAGTGTATACATCACAAAGCAAATACAAAGCAATAATCAAAGAAGCATGGGCATGCAGAAGATATTGCTTAGTAGTACATAGACATGAACCAATGTTCAATGAACTCGTTTAATAGACATAGACAATGGACCAAAGACATAACAGTGGACGCAAAAACACATTTTTATAATTTTGGCACAAACGGAACCTCATACATTTTCATATTTTTGGTACAAATGGAACCTCATAGAAATTTGAATGTGGGCTCACATTTGGGACCAGACTTTGGACATGCCTGTCTTATACAGTCAATGGGCTGCAGAGGACAGAGATGTCACATGTGTGACTATAAGTCAAAGGTTTTCCTCAAATGCACCGCCGGGATGCTGTCTTGTTGGTCATGTTTTATGACTTGTTTATGTGTTGTCCCGTGGTCAATAATCAGCGTAATAAACTGTCCGTCAGGTGAGGCTCGTTGCTGTCCTCAGTGATAGATCAGAGGCTCAGCGCAGGACTGTCACTCACTGCCATCCGCCGGCAGGAATCATCTAAATGATCCGTGGCCTTCACAGCCAGCCAGCAGCAAACTACACTAAATCATCATCTCACGCTCAGATGACTGGAATCATTTTCATCTGATCGGTTTGTTTATAGCGCGTGGCTTTTCCCTGCTGTTGCATTTGTTGTGTCTTTGTAATTTCCCCCTCCGAAGCCATGTTGGGGGGGCGTTTTTTGCAGGATTTTCCCTCTGCTAAATTTTCCCCTTTGCAGCATCGGTAGCACAGAGCCAGCCTCCAACCGACCGCGCTGCTCTGTCTGTCACTGCCTAGCTGGGTTTTGTTTTGGGTTTTTCTAAGGCGACGAGGGAAAATATTATCAAAGACAAGACAAGGCCGAAACTCTACGCAGCGCCTTCCTCGAGCGACCGTCTCGCGCTCGGCTGATTCTCGTCTCTACCGCTGCAAACAGGTAACGCGGACTGTTTTGTCCGTTTCTGCTCTGTTTTGTCACGGCTCGGCGCACATCCGGATTGAAGGGACGCTGCTCTCCCGTGTGATGATTAAACAGACTAATGGAAGGAGAAGGGGCGGGCGGGGACTGGCTTAAAGAAACGGCTCGTTCCGCTAAACATTTTGTTGTGGAATTACAGGCAGGTTGTGCTCGGGGTAAAAAACGCCGCCGTCGTCACGCAGCAGACTAAAAGTCTCGGTAAATCAGTGCGCGCGGATGAAGACTCGCTTTCCCGCGAGCCGTGTCAGACTTTTTCGATGGTTTATAGAACAGGACGGTCCTTATGGAAAGTCGACGTCGAAACGCTCGCGGCACATTCGCACGTAGCATTTTGACAGCGGGGCTCGCGCGCAGCTAGCTCGCCCACAAGCCGCGAGGCGGTGCGTCAGTGAAGGGCTCGCGGGTCACAAATGTCGGACATACATGTGAGGTGCGCGCGAGCCGCAGCTACAGGCCGCAGCCTATCAGCGCGCGCGCGCGCGCGGCTCGCTCTGTTTACATGGAAACCACATTTTCCGTTACACTCCTGCTGCCCGCAGTGTCGCACCGAGCGAGCGGACGAATGCCGGCCTGTCCGTGAACGAACCGATCTCAAGATGGTTCATTCAACGGAGACACGGTTTATTTACATCAAAGTAACGGGAACTCATCATTTTACTCTGGTAACTGTAATCCAACCAGATTATTTAGAAAATTCTGTTAGCTAACGTTCTACTCATACCCTGCACGTGTCTCTGTTTTTATTTGAAGAAAAAAAAAAAAGAAAAAACTTCATAACGTGTTCCTGAAAACAACAACAGGCCAAAGTTCTGCTCCAAAGCAACATCAGCAAACTTCATCTGTAACTGCTGCAGGACGCTCACTGACGTCACACTTACCGAGCTCAGATGTGCTCACAAAATAAACATTTTTGCTTCTTTAACATAAAAGGTTTAACAAGCACGTATAATAAGGCGGTAAATGCCTTTATTACACATTTAGTAACTACAAATACACCTTAAATGGAAACAAATCATTTTATTTAGGACACATACTTTTTTTCTAAATCTGTACATTTAAAAACATGAATCTGTTTTAAGGCTCACTTAGATGAAAATTGTGTTTTAGGCATTTTTAACATGCTTTTGTGGCATTTTTATGATGATGGAGGACATATATGAAGAAAGAAAATTAAACTCAAAACTGCATTTCTCAAGTTTTTTATTCAAATTGTTTTAAAACCAGAAACAGATGGAAAAAAATGTTTCTAAAAGATCGTATTTGTGATGGAGAAAATGTACAGAACTGCACGGCGGGGTAGCTCAGATGTTGCTCACCATTTTTGTTTGATCGCTGATGTTAGCGTTGGGATGTGAGGGGCTGTAAGCTCGTGGGAGAGAGTGTAAACAGAGAGCTCTCAGCAAATGGGAGGGGGGGGGGGTGATAGAAGTGGAACTTAAAGTCTGATTATGAATGCAGGTGTGTATGGAAGCATTTGTGTAGCATAATTCAAAATAAAAGTCAATACCAGAAATGCTTTTTCCTTTTCTTCCTCAACATAGCTTATTCTGTCATTTAATTAAATGATAAAGAAAATGGTATCTGACATTTCATTTTCAAAAAGTTCTCTGGTAAATGTGTAGCAAAATTCATTTAGAAACTTGACAATTAAAATGGATTAACAGAAATGCTTTTTCATTTTCAAAATTAAGCTGCACTTTTTGACTCAAAATTAAAAAATAAAGCAATCCTTCAAAATGCTTTTTCATTTTCTACTTAAAAAACGCTCATTCTGTGTCATATTGAAAATGAAAATGCAAAGAGGGGATTGCATTTTCATTTTCACATCCACCCTGTGAACACTGTGGCATAATTCAATTCTCCTTACCAGGGGACCAGGGGAGATAGGGCCTTTGCTGTAAGAGCCCCAACACTTTGGAACAGTCTCCCTGAAGAGATCAGGCTCGCTGGGTCCCTACCAGTATTTAAATCTCTTTTAAAAACTTACCTCTTCAGGTGTGCTTTTAATGATTTTATTGGTTCTTAAATCTAAACATTGTATTTTATTGATTTTATTGATTTTATCGATTTTATTGTTTTCTTGATTTTATTGGTTTTACTGATTTATCTATTTTATTGATTCTAACCACTATCACCATTTCATACGTGTGCTGGTTTTATTTCTCCATACTGGAAACTGTTTTTAACACTGATTTTGTCTCATATTAACTGTACAGCACTTTGTAATCTGGATTTCGAAAAGTGCTATATAAATAAAGTTTATTATTATTATTATTACACCATTGCATCATTGCAAAATCAGCGCAAAGCTGCAGGAGATTATCCCCTAAATGTGCTTTTCTGCGCTGATTTTGCTGTTCCAGGACAGCTGGAGTCCCACCAACAGCTCTAGATTTCGCCATGCTAACGTTTCCTGGTTCCACCAACACATGTCATCTAAATGTCCTTTTATTACTGTCATGATTATTATTAAGGGCCTGCTCGCTCATAATTTTTTAAATCCGAGCGGTCAGTGCTTTTTTCTTGGGACTGTGAAGAAGGATTAGCATCAGGCTAATACGTGCTAAAAACATTAGCCGTGGAGAAACTTAACTCCAGGCGGTCAATCCAGCAATGAGCATCTTGGATGTAAATATGTGGGAATTACATCCGCCTTTATTTTGTCTGGACACCACTGGAAACACAAATTCATATGATGGTTTAGTTTCTCAGATCTTTGTAGCAGCACTTCCGCCTTTGGCGATCCGGCTGCTGGGCCAAAGACAAAGCTAGTCCCGGGGAAAGTTTCGACGAACCGCGGTGCGTCTGAAGGCAGAAATGCTGCTACGTAGTTCTGAGAAGCTGTGTTCATTCTTCAGGACTGCACAACCATCACAAAGCCCTCTCCTCTGCCGCTAACACAAAGCTACACGCCTGGCTGCACTGCTGCTAGCATGTCTGTGTCTGTTAGCAGTCGGACACTGAGATAGCAGTGATGTCATCGCCCCACCCCCCCTCTGGAAATGCTAAGTGGAATTGAATTATGCAACATTATTCACAGGGTGGATGTGAAAATGAAAATGCAATCCCCTCTTTGCATTTTCATTTTAATTATGACACACAATGAGCGGTTTTTAAGTAGAAAATGAAAAAGCATTTTGAAGGATTGATTTTTCATTTCAATTTTGAGTCAAAAAATGCAGCTTAATTTTGAAAATGAAAAAGCATTTCTGGTATTGACTTTTATTTTTAATAATGCTACACAAATGCTTCCATATGTGTGTGTACTCCTCTGACATGAAGTAATCAAATGTTACTCTGAATTTCACGTAGTTTGTTTTGCACAGCATCATTATCTCATAACAACATTTACAGAGTGACCTTCCTTCAAAATAAAAGCACACATATGGTAAAGTGGTAAGGTTTATCAAACCTTAACAGCCTAGAATTTAAAGTCCTGCAGTCAGAAAAAGGTTACACACAAGTTGAAAGCATTCAACATGGTTTTTATTCTCAAATGTTTAAGGCTCTTTCAAAGACATAACGATCTAAATCGATCAAATTCAGAGAATCTGAAAGAAAAGGCTTCAGTATTTTGAAAATAATTGGAAATCTGGTTTGTTTGGGAAAGTTTTGTGAAAAAAAGAGAGCATTTTTGTGTAAAAAAAAAAAAAGATAAACGTAATGCCAACATTTACATGTTCAGTCACTGAAACACCTCATCCTGACTGTAGTGCATGCTGGGAAATGAAGTCATGGTTCATGATGGGTGGGAAAACGTGGGACTCTGACACAGAACACAGGCAGCGCTGATGGAAGTCTTTGCATCTTTGGATGCAGCAGCAGTGAAGCACATTTTTGCTTCAGGATCTCTGTTTTTACTTTCTATAAAGTAAAACACCAGAGAAAGTTTCTACTCCTTTTTTAATGACTGCACAGCAAGATATCCTCAAAAGTCACCACATGCTAAGCAGATTGAATGACTTCTGTTTTTGTCCAGAATAAGATGTCAGCCAGAGGAGGAAAGAAGAAGGTCACCAAGCTGTCCCGCTCATCCAGGGCAGGCGTCATCTTCCCGGTTGGCAGGATGATGAGATACCTGCGTACCGGCACACACAAATACCGCATCGGCATGGGGGCACCCGTCTACATGGCAGCTGTCATCGAGTATCTGGCAGGTATGAAGGAAGTCCAGGTCTGCTGGAGCAGCTGTCTCTAACGGTGGAGCGGCGGAAACTCGCGTTAGAATGTGTTTCATGCAGAAACTGACTCTTCATCTGCAACGTTCCCCTCAGCGTCTTCCTCCGTTCCTTCACAGCAAGATGAAGGAACGGAGCAAAGAAGGAGAACTGCTCAGAGAGTGGAGCGGTTGGAACACTAGCTGACCTCTGCTCCGTGTTTGTCTCCACAGCCGAGATCCTGGAGCTGGCAGGAAATGCAGCACGAGACAACAAGAAAGGCCGAATAACGCCGCGACACATCAAGCTGGCCGTGGCCAACGACGAGGAACTCAATCAGGTGAGGAGGATTCTCACCTGACGACAGCGGTTGATGGTTCCTAGAGAAGAGTCGGCAAAGGCGCATGAGCCAGCGTTTGTGACCGTGAGAGGTGGCGTGTTGTAGCTTCAGTCCAGTTCCAGTGTTCATGTAGGCTTCCCTGCACTGGTTCAGGCTCCAAATGTGCAGAGAAACAAACACCACTTTCTACAGTTTCCACACAAAAAGGTTTTTTTGCTAAGGGTGAAATCAGAATCACAAAGAGAATGTGACTGCTGAGTGTGAGTGTTAGGGCCTCCATAAAAATACAGCAATATGTTTATCAGAATAAACACAGCTGTAAAATTATCAGAGAAAAGACAACAAAGTTATAATCTCTATAAGTTAATAATCGAGAATTTACGGGATTCAAGTTCTAAACAGCAAACAGCAGTTTGCTAAGAAACATAGCAACGAAAATGAGAGACTCAAGGCGGATTGTTACTTCAGCATTTGTTTTACAAATGAGAATAGATTCAACTAATAAGGAAATATGACGTCTGATACTGAGTCCACATTGTTTCAGTGGAAGGACCTCGTCAGAAGACGATTCTTGATCCACAAAAAGAGGATTTCTGGCCGCCACTGTTCCAGTTGCAGAGGTTCAAATCCATGATGGCTGCATTGATGGATTTAGTCAAATGTGGATGGAGGCTACCTTACTCTCTAAAAAGCACAGCTTTTCCATGTGAAACTACAACCTTTTGCTCATACTTCTACAACTTTATTCCTTAGTATTATTTCATTTTTTCTTTCACGGTGGTCCAGATAATTTAAGCCCTGACGGCCTGTAGACCAGGTGAAATAAAAGCAATGATGTGTTCAGTGGAGCTCAGAGAGAACAGCGTCACATTTGCAGCTGCAGGAAACGCTGTTTGGTTTCTCTAGAAGTAGATATGTTGGCAAAAACCAGCTGGATAAAAAGGAGGTTTTTTTTTTTTTTTTACATGTTCTTGTGGAATTTTTCTGATGGGGGAGGACACAGAAATAGCATTTCTGAGTTTTGCTGTGAATCTGGAGCAGACAAAAACATGCTGTTGGAAAAAGATCTTTGTGATGTAGGAAGTATGCTACAAGCTAGCTGCCATGAGCTCTCAGCATCAGGGAGGGGAAGGGGGGCGGGGCTGCCACATTCAGACGTGAATTTCGACTGAACTCCTGCTGCTCTGCAGAGACTCTGTCCCAGAAAACGAGACAGAGTGTTTTGCCTGAAATGAAACGTCCACTGGGAACGCTGTGGCGTTAGATCAGCGTGGGCCTTAAACGCCCCACAGCAGCTGTGCCGCAGCGGATCGATCCAGGGGCATCACACGCCTTTCTGTGTCTGTCAGCTTCTGAGAGGAGTAACCATATCCAATGGGGGGGTCCTGCCTCGGATCCACCCAGAGCTGCTCTCCAAGAAGAGAGGAAGCCGAGTGAAGACGGACAGCCAGACGTCCGTCCCTGACAAGCAGGAAGAGCGCTCAAAAAGCAAGAAGCCCGCCAAAGCCTTCAAGAAGGTCAAAGGCAAGCGAGGCCGCAGGCCGAAGGTACCGTGTCTCTTCCTCCTCTCAGATTCTTTTGAATCGTAAAGCAAAACTATGTTCACATCGTTTTAACAGAACTGTGTGGGTTAAAGTCAAGGTAAAGGTTTTCATCCAACTGAAGTCAAAGTTTCAGGAAGGGGCAACAAAGGTGACCTGACAAAGCCTCCCCCCCCCCCTCTGTCAAAGGGCACAGACAACGACAGAGACTCAGTAGCACCGTCTGCCATGGAAGATGGACCCGGAGATGGATTCACCATCCTGTCAACCAAGAGCTTATTTCTCGGACAGAAGGTAAGCGAGGAGGAGCGAGCTGCTTCAATCTGCGCCCTGAAGCTGAGGAAGGCTTCAGTTAGCTTCAGTTCAGCAGACGTCCTCGCCGTTCGTTTCAAACTCCGTTCTATAGGCAGACTTTGGACTCGCTCTGCCGCTGTCTTTTACTTCGCTTTTTAACTTTATTCATTTATTATGTTATATGAAAGGGACAACGGCCTGTGGTAGGGGTGAAGGGAAAAATCCATTCTTCCATTTATCACGATATATTTCATTTGGTAATACTTGTATCAATTTAAAATGCTGTCAAGACAATATGCATTGAATTCATTATTAGCATCCGTCAGCATCCGACTCTAGTTTTCCACCTAAACTTCGGCCGTTGGTTGGCAGCACCGCACACTGAGCCTCTGAGCAGCTCTACACCGCATCAATACAACAAGATCTCACGAGAAGCAGCTTGTGTTAAATGCTAAATGTTCAGTCAGCCTCCGCCTGGTGTGGAGAAAAGCAGCTTTGTGCTGAAATGCAGCACATTGCTAATGCAAAGTTTAGCTTTACGTTAGTGTTTAGAGTTCAGTTTGACTTCAGTAAGGATGTGGATAAAGTCACAGACTTCCACTGACACCAGTCACCAACGCCCTGAACCTGTAATTCTGTGAATTAAAAAAAAAAATGTATACCAATTTAAGAAAAACTCCTGATACTTTTGTGAATTTGCAGCTTTCACTAACAGAAAGTGAAATCAGCAAGATTGGCTTCATCAAGGTGGAGGCAATAATCAACCCAACCAACGCAGAGATGGACCTCAAAGATGGAGTGGGTAAGGGTCAGACTGGACCTGACACGAACCCGAAAAGACCCCCCCTCACCGTCTGCTCCTTTCAGGAGGCGCGCTGGAAAAAGCTGGAGGCAGAGAATTCCTGGAGGCTGTGAAGGAGCTGAGGAAAGCACAGGGCCCCCTGGAGGTGGCATCAGGTACTGAAGGTCCAGGACAAACCGCCGCTGACCTTTGACCGCCAAACATTTGTCAGGAAAACTCAAAGAAGAGACAGAAAGTCTGACGCGAAGCATTTCAATTGGATTTCCTTTGTACATTTTTATTTTAAAAATCTTTAAAAAAAACGAGCAAACAAAAAGCCTATAGCGTGTTGTAGTCCTGAGCTTTTTTGAGCGTTTTCATACGATTAGCTCTTATAATTTATATTTTTAAATTCTATTACACAATAATTTCACAATTAACCTGAAACTGTTGGAAAACACATTTCTGAGTAGTTTTTTACAGCAAATACCACAGAAAGTGAGAACAAATAGTTTTTATGTTTTATAACAAAGACCAAAAGTGTATATATATGATAAAAGTTCTTAGAAAATCCCAAACAAGTTCCAAAAATGTTTTTTCTTCAGCGGCACGTTGTTGTTCGCTCTTTCCCTTCACTATGGGAACGCCGTGTGCGCCAACATATACGTTTATGCAATAATTTAGCTTTATTCTGAAATGTGCTGAATCTATAATCCAGACTTTATAGACACACAGATGAATTTCTACACGGCATTTGGTGTAAAAACAAAACGCCTGCTGGATTTGTCGTAAGGAATCCATTTACAAAAGAGTCTATCTTCAAGTGTCAGTGAATAATTACAAATATAAAAAAGAACTGCAAACCACGTTTATGAATAATGTGTTGATTGATTTCTACATTTTCTGTATTGGTCTCAAACGTGGTCGGACGCTCCACCTCTGTCTAGATGAACTAGAGTGTTTTTTGTAAATCCTCTGACTGGTCAGAATCCCTCAGCGTGTTCGTCACATTCATCGTTTATCATCGTTTAACGGCTCGTTCTCGCCGTTCTCGTCACAAGGAATGGAGGAAATAAAGGTTTGCCTTCGTTTGAATTGCTTGGTTCCTATTGGCTGAAGGGCTGTGGGGGGGGGGGGGGGGGGGTCTTCTGCATTCTGTGTGGTGAAAGTAGAGACTCCGACATTTACGTTTGAAGGACCTAGTCAATTATGAGTCCAAAACTTTTGGAATGTTTATTTTAGACCAAAACGTTATATTTTGAATGAAAACCTCAGTGTGTTTCAAATTATTATCCGAATTGTATTTAAGTGTCAAAAACATCAAATTCTGTTTTTGTTGTCAATCAAACTCATGGATGATATTGTGTCTGGAGGCTCTTTGGATCATCAACCTCAGACACCTGTGATGATTAGTTCACCAGGTGAGTTCAGTTATTCAAGAACTGAAGGATCTCTGCTGCTGAAAAGCCTGAAACAGTTCAATACTTTGAAGAAGGTATGAAATTCTTGGATATTTCACAAAACCTTAATCCTGATCATCATACCGTCAAGAGATTTGAGGCTGATTCAGAGCACACACAGGCTGGAGTGACGGCCAAAAACAGGCCTTTTACGCATTTGACCAATCAGATGGAGCCCTGCACTGTTAGACGTTCGTCTCCTATGTAGACACGGGGCATTTGGAGTATCATTTAACCCAGGGGGGTCCAAAGTTGTTTTGGTGAGGGCCAAATACAGAAAAATGAGTAAAGGTCCGGGCCGCACACAAGAGGAGACACATCGACACATGATTACTGTGTATTTGTAACTCACCTAGAATGTGAAGAACATTGCTCTCAGTGGAGCAGTGATGCTGATCTGTGCCACATTAAACAAGCGCACGTATAAATGAAACATTCACTCAGACAATGAAACATTCACTCAAACCAGCAGTTCAGAACGGGTTATTGAAACCAGCAGATCTTTACATACGTAGCTGTTAGTGTGGTTGACTGGCAGAGGGCACGACGTTGTAGTTTATAAAGAGTCGACTGTTTTCTCAGAAAAGTAGACCAAAATAAGGGGCTTATGGGAGACCAACGAGGACAATTTTAACATTAAACGCACACAATTTAAAAAGCTTCATTCTACAATTACACTCTGTGACAAAATATGCAGCCATGAACAAAATAATATTCCAAAAACAAAACAAGTTCTTTTTGACATAAAGGGAATATTTTTCACAGTTCAGAATGCATTTTCTTCACCTTTTAGGTTCACTCTATCTCTGTGAAGCGTGCAAACAGCATCCTTGTAGGTGTCAGATGGAGACAGCTCATAGGAGCTTCCTTTACTTCCTAAGCCTGTGTCCTTTGCTCTATGAAGCCTGTGAGGAGACGTGAAGGCCATTATTAGGAGAGACAGGCAGGCGGCAACCCCTCGTGCAATGCTGCTAATAACACGAGGAAAATAGTGAAGGAGGCCTGGATGGATGGCGGGTCTTGACTCACCGCGATGGGAATAAAAACTGTTGTTCAGCTTGCAGGCTAGCTGGCATTTGCTTGAATTTCTGTGCTGGTTCGGCACCCGTGTACGAAGCGTAGCTGCTCTGATGCTTGGTGTCATAGTGCCGACGGACATTATACTCTTTCATCACGGCAACATCTTCAGTGCAAATTAAACAGACACACTTTCCGTTGATTTCCTTCAAGAAATATTCATTTTCCCACCGTGTTTGAAATCTTCTACACTCACTTGCTATCTTGCGTTTCTTCTGTGCTGCCATTTCTGGTGACTCGTGGTAAATATTCTTCTTCTTAATTTTGTTTAGTGGACAAGCACCTTTCTGTGACCGGCTCCATCTAGTGTTGAAACTGAGAAGTGCAACAGTTGAGCTCAAGCGCCATGTGCGGGCCATATTCAATTATATTTTCAAAATTTGCTGCGGGCCAATAAAAACAGACCCGCGGTTTGGACACCCCTGATTTAACCCTTGTGCTATCCTACGACCCCCCCCACCCTTCCATTGACGTGTTCTCCCTACCATGACAAAGGTGGAGAGGATTTCATGTAATCCATTGACACCAGTGAAGATCACAAATCATTGAAGAACAAAGGTTCAGAGGTCTGTCTAGTGGGTCTAGATGACCCCACTCCCAATGTTAAAGTGCCTAGGATAGCACAAGGGTTACGTTATGTTGACTCTTAATCAAACCCTTGCAGTGAAATGGAAATTATGTATTTAATTGTTTTGCTATTTGTTCATGTACCACAAATTATACCATCATCACAATATTGATTACTAATATGACACATACCGCGAGTTTTCCTCATATCGTGTAGCTCTAGATTTGAGTAAATATGACGTAATGCAGCAAATTCAATTTTCAGTTCTTTAGACTCCATCAAATGTCGTCAACAGTCATGGCCAAAAGTTTTGAGAATGACACAAATATTAGTTTTTAGTTTTACATCCTTCTGTCAGTTTTTTCTGTGATGAACTGAAATCTAAGTAGGAACACTTCATGCGTTCAAAAGGCTTTTAGGCACAACTATGCAGAGAGTCAGTATCTGCAGTGTCGGCTCTTCCTTTTGACGTGCTGTCAATCAACTTCTGGGCCAAATCCTGACTGACAGCAGCCCGTTCTTTCAGAATCACGTCTTGGAGTTTGTCAGAATTAGTGGGTTTTGGTTTGTCCACCCGCCTCTTTAGGATCGACCACACATTCTCAATGGGATTCAGACCTGGGGGGTGTCCAGACCGTGGACCCAACATTTCAACGCTTTGGTTCTCCCTTCTGCCGTACGGCCCGGTGCTCCGTGGCGATCATCCTTTAAACGTGTCAAGTCTGCCATTCTGAGCCTGACATCATATTTTTTTTAATATTTTGTTGTGTTTTAATGTAAAGCACTTTGTGTTATATTTTTATATGAAAAGTGCTTTATAAATAAAGTTTGATTTGATTTGATTTGATCATGATCTCCAGCCTGGTGCTCGTCAGCATTCTCACCTGAGTTAACAGACGGTGGCTGAAAGGAGTCAGCAGCTCCTTCAGTCACAGCAGTGAAAGGTTTTTTTCTCCGGATGAAGGTCATTTTCATGGCAAAGAGGGAGTATAATTCATCTGATCACATTCTAGAGGAAATGCAAATGGCTGTGATAAACACATAAGCAGCAACGTTTCCAATGACTGTCATTTTCCAAACGTTTTGACATCACTGTGTTGTGCGTCAGATTGTGGAACGGTGACTTTGAAGGTTTGTAGTTTTGAATGATGGCGGTCTGCGTCACTGAACACACCGCGCTGCGTTCGGAAACTTCTGTGGGCCTCAACTTGGTTTCTGAAACATCTCAGTCTTTCAAAAAAACGTTTCTATCCTGCCCCGAAGAACGGGGGGGGGGGCACACACTTGCCAGCTGTGGCTGTCCTCTGGATGTTAGCTCTGTCCCCTCGTGTTTACGTGAAGAACTGGAGCCGTGAAGATCAAGCGGATGAAAACAAAAACAGATTTTAATAAAGATTTGATCTGAGGCTCCAGTCAGGCGTTTGTTTTTTCTGACGTGTTCTAAAGAATGATGTGAAGTCCACCTGAACCCAAAACCATCGAGTATTAAACTCCTGTCCAGCTCTGATTTCTGACAGGCGCTCCTTCTTCAGAAACCCCACCAAGCGGAGGCTTTTCTGTCTTTCTTTTCCCATAGTGGCGGTGAGCCAGGCCAGCGGGATGGCGGCCCGCTTCATCATCCACTGCAACGTCCCCCAGTGGGGCTCAGAAAAGTGCGAGGACCAGCTGGAGAAGTCGGTGAAGAGCTGCCTGACAGCAGCTGAGGAGAAGAAGCTGAAGTCTGTGGCTTTCCCTTCGCTTCCGGCTGGACGGTGAGCTCCAAACTCTCTGCTGATCCTAAGGGGGGTGCAGCCTGTCGGCTCTCTGGGACACGCCGCGTCCACGGAGACACGCGTGAACGTCACGGAAACGTTAAAGTTGACTCCGATCATCCTTGGATCCGTTGCAAAAGTGTTCCCTGTAACTTCGATGATGCAGTTTTCAAACGTATGTGTGGTTTTCTAGGACATAGTTTCTGCAGAGCAGCAGGAGTGCATTAGAAATTCACCTCTGGGTTGAGGGCGGGACTGGTGTTGGCACATAGCAACCCCGCCCCCGTTCCTCTCAGTTGCTGAAAGCAGGCAGCTTGAGGCCTGTTCAGTGTGTTTTTGACGTCACAACTAAGTTCTCTTTCGAATGGCATTTTTCCGTCTGCTCCGGGTTTACAAAGATCTGAGTAAAGAAATACTCAGAAATGCAATTTTTAATCTTCGTTTTCTTCATCATCATGTGAAAAATGCTTCAAAACATGTAAAAGAAAAAAAAAAACCACATAACTTTGATTGGAGTGGGTCTTTAAACTTTGATTCCAGTGCAAACTGCACGGGTTTCATGATTTCATGTAAAAGAAGAATCCCTTCCTGTACGTTTTCACCTCTAAATGTGGATGGAAACATGGAAAATCACTTTAAAAGGAAGGGTTTTGAATAAGTTAGTGCTTAATGAGGACAAAAAGAAAATTGTTTTTTATTTTAAAGGACTGTGATGAAGGAATTCTTCATTGTGAGAGATAGTGAATGAACAGCAGATAGTCGTCCTCCCAGCAGGGGGCGCTGTCGAGAGCATTTCCAGTGCAGGTCTGATCTTTACGGTTCTCCTTTCAGGAACGGGTTTCCCAAGCAAACGGCAGCTCAGCTCATCCTCAAGGCCATCTCCAACCACTTTGTGTCGTCCAGCAGCTCGTCTCTGAAAAACATTTACTTTGTTCTGTTCGACAGCGAGAGCATCGGCATTTACCTCCAGGAAATGGCCAAGCTGGACACCAAGTGAGGGCTGCGGGTGGGTGGGGGGCTTGTTGGTGATGTTGTGAGTGGTGTAGCTACAGCAGCAGGACCCCCTGATGTGGAGTCTGCTCTGATGGGGGGGAGGGGGGGGGTTGTCAGTGCTTTTCAGTTTGTTCCTTCAAAAGTCCCCTTTCTTTCCAGAACAGAGGTTGTTCCCGTTTCTCTGGTGTTTTTACATTCCGTGTACAAATAGACTTTGATTTTGTTCCTCTGTAGTTTCTGATAACTGTGGCTCTCACTCTGCTTTCAAATAAAGTTCTGATGTTTCCAGATTGCTCAGCGGGTTTTTTTGTGGCTGGTTTCTGCAAACAGAAGCAGCTTTTGTTCAGGACGTGATCTATTCTCCGGAGCATCCGTCACCTTCAACGTCCTCACGCCTTTGAGCATTTATGATGAATGGACGTCCCAGCATGTCTGCTCTAAAACGATGATGTCATAGCTCTTAGTGCAAACAGGCGCGTGCACGAACATCTAAAAAGATATCGGGAAAGTTTCATCTTCCATTCTGGCCTGAGCAAAAGACCACACTCACAAACCAAACCCCGGATCGATCCCCACGCTCTCCAGCCAGCTGTCGCCAGAGCCTTTGCCTCCAGTGAAGTACATGGGGAGTCCTTGGTGCAGAGGCTCGCTGGTTCGATACCCGGCTCTGGCATTTTTCACTAAAATATCTTTTTTGTTATTGTGCTGTTTTCACTTTATTTTATTTTTTATAACTTTATTTATTGAACATTTTTTGTATTAAACAGACATACAGAGTGTATAATGAAATGTCCCAAAAAAGGCAATGTGTAAAAATAAACACTCGAATGTCAACCCGTCCCACCCACTCACCCACCCCCTTCAACAACCCCTAAGAGGCCAAGTCAAACACAGAAAAATAAATAAATAAAAAAACACAAACCACTTGGGCATTTAAAAATAAGAAATATGTTAAAAAGAAGAGGAAAAAAATTAAATTAAAAAAAAAAAAAAGGGTAATTAAATGAGTAGCAATAAGTGAGAAAACCAGAGTAACAGCTGTGACTGTTTGTTGCACTAGTGCTCAGTCAGCCTCCAGATTGTGAGGAAATGTCAAGGAGTCCATATATTGTAGGAAAGGGCTCCAGGTCTCATGAAACGCCCTGAGTGACCCTGAAGCGAGTTCCTAAGCCTCTCCAGTTTGAGATTATAGAGCAGCTCACGGAGCCAGTGGACATGCGAAGGGGGACGGGGGGGCTTCCACTTCAGCAGGATCAGCCTGCGTGCTAACAAGGTGGTAAATGCAATGGCCCGCTTCAGCGCACTCGGCGTGTCTGACGCTGGGGGGGGGGGACCAAATATTGCCGACATGGGATTTGGTGTGACGGTGTGTCTGTAAGCCCTCGATAAAGTATCAAATACATCTGTCCAAGGCGTTTTGTGGATTTACTCACAAGTAACAAAGAAACTAAATGTAATGTTCACAAACTTCTAAATAAGGTAGACCTTCAAAGACGACATCAACACTTTTATCACTATATTTATTATGTATTAAAAAGTACATTACTTTTATTTTATATGTATACATTTATTTATACATATATATATATATATCTGTACACACATCATATCAATAGGCGTTACCATTTACCAGTGTCAGAGAAGTCTGAGAACGAACACTCAGCTTCCAGGATGGTGTCATGTTTCTGATTCAAACACTTCCTCCCCCCCCCTCCACTTCAATAAATAACATTAAATACGGCTGTTAGGAGGGATGAAGCTCGACATCGTCTTCATCAGATTGCCAGCTCATTCCGCGGCCCCTGCTTTTGAAACGGTTCAAGCTTTTATTCTGAAAAGTTTCCGCTGAGTGAAATGAGGTGAAGAGACGGCTTCCTGCGTGTCCGATCACATGGCAACAAGGTAGATCTCTCCACGTCCGTCACACCTGTGATCAAGCCCCGCCCAGGTGGACAGACCATGTGGTCCAACAATCAGGGACCACCTCCCTTTCGGGAGGTGGTCCCTGATTGTTGGACCACATGGTCTGTAACAGCTACAGGCATCAAAAAGTGGTGACGCCTCCAAACCACCAACGTGCGAGTAAGAAGAGGCTGGCTTGGCTCCAGCTTCAGCTCCGGGTGAACAGGGACAAGCGGAGGTTCGGTCTTCAGGATTTCCTGCTGAGTCATCCATAAAGGCGGAGCCTAATACCGTTCCACCCACCTTCCTTCAGGACAACCAGCCACAGTTAAAATGTAGATTATAGTGGAGGTCTAAAAAGTGGCTTCTTTTTTTGTGTTGGTGGGGGTGGGGGGTGGACTTCACTGTAGTGAAATGCCCCCCCCCCCCATTGGGGAATGCCAGCGGTAGATTTGGTTTTCAGACTCGTCCGACGTCTCTCATTTAAATGCTGGAACCCTAAAGACTTGTCGTCATGACTACTTGGCAGCTGGCTGTTATTTGACTTCGTCAGCAGGAGCCGCGGGTTTGATTCCGGACAGCAGCGGCACAGGGGAGGTGGCCTCGATGAGGGCGGGGTTCAGAATGATAGGGAGGGACATGGGAGGAACTCCCACTTGTAGAGGGGAGGCGAGGGGCTGCAGGATGAGGGGGGACTGGCCCAGAGGGGGCGCTGCTGGAACAGGGGGCGTGGTCAGTGGTGGGGGAGTGGCAGCAATGGCAGGAGGAGTGGGAGGAGACTGATCTGAACCTGCAGAAGAAAACAGAGGGTGAGTCATGGGGGTTTTCTCTCACTATGGCTACGTTCACACCGCAGGCTGAAACCCCCCAATCCCATTTTTTTTCGCCCCCATGCCACCTGTATCTGATCTTTTCATGACAGTCTGAGCGACACAGATCCCACCTTTTCAAATGTGACCGGCCAGGCCGCATGCGTCCGGCCCGTACGTCATCGATATGCTAGAAACGTGGACGGACGATGCTGCTGGGACCAGCCAGTGGAAGGGAAGCAGGTCACCGATGGCTCCATTCAGGCCAAACTCCAGGGCTCTTATCGCAAACGGGCGGTTTTTGAAAAGATTTCCAGAGAAATGGCCGAGCGTGGGTACAGACGATCCTGGCTCCAATGCCAGGGAAAGATAAAAAGCCAAGCCGAGCCAAATACAAGGAGGTTAAAGACTGGAAGAAACGAAGCGGCCTCAACGCATCACCACCTAACCCTGACAACACTGCTGTTGGCATCCATTGCTAACGTTAGCTACTTCCACAAACAACGAGTGACGTGGTTCCCCGTTGAGGACTCTTCTGCATGCGGGTCACTTCTGGGTCGTTTCACGGTTACACTGGAGATCACAAAGGTTTGCACATTTCATTGGAAATGTGAACTGCCTTGCAAAAAAGTGGATTTTTTTTTCCAAAAATCAGAATTGTGCATTAAGCCCTGCAGTGTGAACGTAGCCCAAATCTCACGAGGGACCCGTTAGATCACCGGACACAGAGACACAAAAGAGCAATCTCTCAATATTTAATCTACTAAGCTCTGGTCGATTCACATCGATTCATGGACTTGATCAACCCAGCCCTCCTTCAGGATGAGATCCTGCAGGTTTACCGTTGGTGCTGGGGGGCTTGGGCCTCTGTGGAGACTCCAGACTGCTGGGGGTCTCAGCTTGGACCGCTGGGACAGGAGACGGTTGTTGGGTTTGAGGCCCCTGGGGGGATGAAGGCCTCTGCGTTGCGGGGGTGGATGGGTCTGCGGGCGGAGCAGGTACTGGGTCTGGAACAGAATTAGGCGTTAGAAACTCCTGGTCGGTGCTGAACCCTGAACCTGTGTGGGCGGAGCTCCTGTTAAAGGTTTTTAGCCCTTAGTGCTACATGGAAGCATGGATTGTATATTTGGCATACAGTCAATGCATGGAAAAACATTTTTAGTTCTTTTAAAAAGCTCTACAAAAACACGTCTCCATGTCTGGGTTCATGACATCATCCAGAGATTCTCCCACTGCTTCACCGTCTACTGCAGGAGCTGCATCTGAATGACGGACACTCTCAGTGGTACCTCTGCCTCTCCGGGACCCAGTTTGACGATTTGCCGTCCCGCATCAGTGAGAGGAAGGAAAAAACTGAATAAAGTTGTAGGATCTTCTTATTACCGTCTCCACACCAATTAGAAAAAGGAGATCATCAGATTCTCTTCCATGTTGGATTTGGACTCCACCCACTGATCACGTCACAGGCCGAAGCTCAGTCCCTGATTGGTTCAGATATTTAATTCTAGACGTGTCGGGACACCTGGAAGGCGCTGTTGCCAGACCACTGTGCCTGACGGTCCAAATGCTCCACAGGACCTCTGATTTGACTTAACATTCAGTGTGAACACAGCATAGGAGAACTGGACTGAGTGACCCCTCCCCCTGGCATTCCAAACAGGAAGTACCCACTGGTTACAAGAATCCAAAATCCCACAGACTTCTATAGAGAATGATAAACGGCTTTTATCAAGCCATTCTATTGGTCAGAAGAAGCTGATTTGCTCTGATACCTTTTTAACACGTTCTAGATAATCCTCTTTGTTTTCATATTTTTGTTATAAACGGACCAATCAGACGCTTCAATGAAAGTATTTGGTCTCACATCGAACGTTCACAACGTTTGACAGGCAGTTCTCCCAAGGCTGCTTTCAGTGGTAGAGGTGTGGCCTTCCAGCAAGTTCCTTCCTGATTGGCCAGAGTTGTTGTCATAGGAACGTGGACTCACATCAGTCGCTGCTTACTGACATTGTCTGTTTCCAACATGGCGGCATGCAAAAAATGGCGACTGAATAGACTTTTCTTGGTCATTTGTTGAGGGTCCCGTCTCACCATCCAGTGAGCTGGATGCTACCCACCTTGAATGACCGTCTGCTTGAAGAGCTCCTCCCTCAGGTTTGGCAGGAAACAGACGATTCTTTCCCAGGTTATCTCCCACAGGTCCGAATAGCCCGTCCTGGACTCGGTGCTGTGGAAGATGCCGGCTGTGTCCATCACCAGAAGCATGTTCTTCAAAGACTCGGGTATGGCCTCCAACTACAACACACAGGAGCAGCACAACCAGTGGGCCTTCGCATCAGCCATGCTTTCAGGCTTCCAGAGAGGTCACGGGGTGGCGCCATCCTCACCAGCAGGTCACTGGAGCCTGCATGCATGTACTTGTCCATGAAGTCCAGGATGGTGAGCCAGAGGGCAGCAAAGGTGGGCAGCGACAGCAGAGGGGAGAGGTGCTGCAGGAAAACCTGAGACACACAAACACTGAGCTCAACACACTGCCACCTGGACACGCTGTGCTCTTACCGAGGGGGACAGCTTCCATATTTGGTTTTCAGGGTTGCTGGCATTTTAATTGTTTATTGTGTTTGTCTTCTTGTGTGTCTGTAAAGCGCTTTGAGCTGCGACGCATCAAAAGCACCTTTTTACAAATACAGGTGCTTTGACGTCATTGGGTGTTGTGTTTGAGTCACCTTGGACAGCAGCGTGCACGCCCTCATTCTGGTCTCCTCCATACCTCCTACGTCTGCTGGGCTGATGTTATCCAGCAGTTTGGTCAGCAGAGGGAACAGCACCTGCAGACAAACCCCATCCGTTCAGTTCTCACAAGCCCCTGTGGCGTGCCTTTCTGCTCCACGCTCACCTTGTTGAAGCAGGACTCCCACTCTGTAGCATCCAGGGTCTGCAGATCATGCACCAGCAGCGCCCTCTGGAGGTAGGTGAGCGCCTGCATGCGCACCTGTCGCCTGGCATCGCAGCAGAGCCAAGCAATGCCTGATGGGAAATGCAACAAAACTAAAGTCGCAGCCCTAAAATGTTCAAGTCAAGCACATACCTGATGAAAACATAAAACAATCCTCATTCCAGAGGACTCTTCTGTGATTTACTGCACTGCAAAAACAGGCCTCCAAGAATTCATTTGAAAGATTCCTTCATTCATTCTTTCATATATTCATATATTCATTCATTCATTCATTCAGCTTCTAAACCAGTTTTGTCCCTTTCGGGGTCACGGGGCTGCTGTATGGAGTGATATTTCTGCCACCACGTCGCACACAAAACTTTCTAAGTTGCAGGTGAAAATATTAACTATTTGCCTTTCAATAATTTATTTTGCTAAACACATTTCTTTGCGTGCGTTTGTGTCAAATTTCGCTTTTGTCTTCTCTTTGATTTTGCTGACTACTTTGAGCGCGACTTGGCGTGATATGACTGCCACTGGCATCGCCAAAAAGAAATTCACATGCATTGTGTGTCATCTCACTTTTCTCCTATCTTTGCTGAGTTAAGTTTCGGTTTGACGTGACCAAGCTGCCATCAAACAGCTGCTGATTGGTCAAGATTCTAACCAATCAACTGTCTCTGTCTCATATTGACCGTACTCTGAGGCAGACATAGACTTTGGACTTTGTGTTCGTACAGGGTTCTGCTGTTTTCATCCATTCTGGCCCGTTTCTTTCAGAATAAAACCCAGAAGGAGCAGCAAAGCAGCTAAAATCAAACCGAGTTTAGTATTTATTTCTGTCAGTGTAGTGATGAACGTGTTTAAAACGTCTGCAGCAGAAAAAAAACATGTCCAAACTCTGACTCTGTCCGGCCGGAAGAAGTTAAACTTTTTAAGATTTGTATCTGAACTATTGTTTTATAACACGTTGGCAGCATAAAATAATGTGCTGTGAATCTTTTGTTGTTTTGTTTTAACGAACAGACCTTAAAGAAAATCACACTTTTCACTAATAATTTGTTCTGCAGGATTCACAGATCACACAGACCTGTTGATTTAATGTCAGCAGATAAACATGACAGTTTCAGGAGATCCTCAGCCATAAATTCACAACATCTGACTTAACACAAATGAACCAATGCTTAAAAAATAGAAAGAATAAATTATTGTTAAAATTATTAAAAAAAAAAAATGAAAAAAACGAAAACGTCTTCATCCAAAAAGACAAAATTGAGGGTAAAAAGAGCTGGTTCAGCCTCTGAGCCTCGGCAGCAGACACCACGTTAGCTTCAGATGGTTAGAATCTGGACCAATCAGCAGCTGTTTGATGGCAGCTGGGTCACGTCAAACCGAAACTTAACTCAGCAAAGATAGGAAAAAAGTGAGATGACACACAACGCATGCAATTTTTTTGGCGTCATATCACGCTAGGTCGCGCTCAAAGTAGTCAGCAAAATCAAAGAGAAGACAAAAGCGAGATTTGACACAACGCATGCGAAAAAATGTGTTTTGCAAACGTAAAAAACGTTTTTGAAAGCAAAAAAAATATATCAAATCAGAATAATAAATTATTGAAAAGCAAATATTTAATATTTACACCTGCAACTTAGAAAATTTTGTGTGCAACGTTAGTGGCAGAAATATCACTCCATACTGCTGGAGCCTATCCCAACCACTCGACAGGTCGCCAGTTAGTCGCAGAATTTAAAAAATCTTAAAATTCTACGCCTTTCCTTCAAAAAAGCTAATAAATCTGCTAATAAGAAAATAAATTCTGATCACTAAGGCTGTGTTCAGACTGGGAAAATCCTTTGTTCTGGATCGAGTCTGCTGAATTTGGTCCGGATCGAGTCCAGAACCTTGTGTTTGGTCTGTCTTCAGACTAGGGTACTCTGTTACGGACCAAAGCTTGTAAACAAATCTGTGCAGTCATTGGTCAGGAACTACAAAGGCAGATCAAAACAACACGAGAAAGATGCTGCGATTTCTAATCCTTATCAGGTAATTCATTCAAACTTTATACGTCGATCAGCAGTTTCAAACGTCGAGAACGACACTATTTACTTGTTACTTTGGTACGCTGGAGGCAGGCTGCAAGGCAGTTCCTGTCAAGGAGACGTGCCGTGTGTGCTTTAACTCAGAGGATGCTAGCAGCTGCAGAGATGAGGAGACGTCTGGTATGAAGGTACGACATGTAGATTATCAGGAAAACGGTGAGAAGCAAATGTGGGACAGTCCACGAAGCTCACTGAAATGACTTGAAACGTTCCAAAGTACCAGATTTGCTCGCTTTGACATTTCTACCTCTATGTGAGTAAATGTGCTAAACCCAGACAGCTGACCAGAGTGAACCCCATGGGCTAAAAGCTCACACAAAAACCCACACTCACGTGTTCTCGAACATGCCATACATGCCTGGTGTGAAGGTAGCATTAAAGTTACTGTTCTACTGGAGGTACAGACGTTTTCCCGTCTTTGTGGACTCACCTTGCAGCAGTGGACACCAGCAGCTGGTCCACAGAGTCTGTGAATCGGCCTCGATCTTCTTGCCTGCAGTCTCTAGGTGGCGCTGCTCCTCTGCCCAGGAGCTGTAGATGTTGGCAGCCCGGGTGTGCAGGGTGTGCATCAGGTCCAGCAGCTGTGGAGCCAGAAGAGCAGAATGAGCATGGCGTGGCAGAGTCCGGCACAGTCAGGTCAGCAAAGCAAACGTCAAACTGAGAGGAGCCCCGTCAGGAAAAAAGCTGCAGTCAACTTGGAAATAGTTGAAGACCCACTCTGATGAACATGGTCTGCAGTAGGGATGTCCTCATCAGGCTTTTGTTGCCTTCAATCCAGTTTGGTTTTGAGTATCTGATACTGAGTCCAGATCTGATAACTTTGTGACAAACAGATCCAGATTGTGCTCCATTTTGATTTTATTAACCGTCTTTTATCATTCAACACTTAAACAGAGCCCTCCTGTGAAGTAGCTTCAACAATCAAGATACTGCCAACATAAACTAGAAAAAGAAGGATTTGGAAGCATTAGCATCTTCAAAGCTTTTGAACATTTTGGACTAATTATGATCCATTCTTTATTTTGCAGCGCTAAAACAGGAGTTTTTAATGACTAGCTCACATCAATGGATCCGTTGTTTTGAGACATTACTGATTTGTTTTTTTGATTCCTGGAGCTTGTACTTGGTAGATACTCCCTTTGCAGCGTCTCAGCGTCGGCAGCACAGAGGGCTCCATCATCATTAAAGAGATACAAAAATCCCATCTGCTTTCTTTAAAAATAATTCGTCGCTGTCTGAGTAAGACAACCCAATAGAGACACTTGCTGTCCGTTTATTTAAAACATTTTTGAGAAGTCCAAGTGTGTGAATATCTCTAACTTGACCACTTTTGTGTGCCCGAGGAGGAGGGTCTAAGGGCGGGGGTGCCCGGTTTAGTTAGTCTGTTTATAGTTTAGTTTAGCTATTACCTATTGACTTCTATGACTTCATGTTCTTTATGATTCATGTTTATTACACAATTAGCGGTTAGAAGCCCATTGAGACGACTGTGGTTGTCATAGAAATAAAACTGAATGGCCTCAAACTGCTGCCGTGTTCTGCTGTGATCCGTTCATGACATGCAGACGTCCAGAGGATTTATCTGTAATAAAAGCTTGTAACATATAGTGCTACTCAAAATAATATTAATAAAACAAATATCTAATCAGGCCCGGGAAATCGTTGTGAAACACGAACAGACAGAAAAATGAAAGTGAAATAGTGGCCATGAAGGGTTATTTTGACCAATATTTGCTATTTTCTCGACTATTTTCGATTTTAGAGTTCCAAAGACTCTCACTTTTGTATTCACTTGAAAATTTGCATGAAATGACATTTCTCTGAACATTAATTGATGATTGCCCTGCGACAGTCCGGGGTGTACCCCGCCTTGGCACAACAGAAGGGATACAGCCGGTCAAGAAAATGAATGAATGGATGTACTGATGATGAGATTTTGTCTCTTCAGGATTTGCTTGGTTGTGTTTTGGTTGTTCGGGATCAAACTGCCCTTTTTCAGAAGAAGATGTTCCTTCAAGTCAATCCCTGATCATGCAGGCGTCTGCTTAGCAGAGCTGGACAGGCAGTCTCGGCGTGCACAGAGGAGGAAGAAGCGTAAAGAAGGCTCCCGTACTTACGTCTTGACTAACCTGTAATGACACAGTGTGGTAGCTGGCAGGGACTCCTTCATCCTCCTCGTCATCACTGTGGGAACGGGACAGCCGCTGACCAGATGCTCTGCCGCCGCCGCCGCCGCCGCCGCGCCTCAACCCAGCTCCACTGTCCTTCTCCCTCCCTCCCCCCTTCTTCCTCATCCGTGACTTTGAGGGGTCATACTTGTGGCTCTTCTTCTTGTCGTGGTTGCGGTAACCTGACGAAGCAAAGCAAAGGAAAGGCAGACTGAAACAACGTTCTTGCTCGCATGGAAACGTCGGTTTTTGGCTCCAACAGAGCAGCTGTTGAAGAGACGCTGATGTCCTGCAAAAACAAAGCAGTTAAGCAGAAGGTAAGCAGGGCACGGTCCCAGAAATGTTCATCATTTTTCTATGTCTGCCGCCAGCGACAGGTCTTAGTGAACCCTTCTACATGTAAGGGTGAAGTAGGTGAGACACAGGGGTGTGGTACACATTTTTCACCAAAATACTGGTGATTGGTGACAGACTGCTAAAGCCAATGTAGAGGAGTCCTGTGGAAAAAGCTGCAGAATCAAAGTTAAATTCCATAAATCAAAGGAAGGACAGAGAAAAACAGCATCTCTCATTGACAGATGAGTTTTTGCCCAGAGAAAATCCCCAGAGAAATTCCCATTGTCACACATTAAAGTAGTAGCTGTGTGGTAGTTGCTCCGGTGAAGCTACTGAGAAGGGCTTTCAATGAAATAACAAAACTTTGAAATGCTTAAACGACTGAATCATCCTGGATATTGGTCATTGAAATTATCCCTCCACTTGAAAACTTGAAATTGAAAATTGAAGGTCAAAGGGTCGATTTATTAAGAAATCCAGAGCAGAAACAGTGGAGGCACAAAGGTTTTCTGAAGTAAAGGCTACTTGTTTCCTCACACATGGCTTTGCTTCGGACCTCTACGTTTTGACTGACCCTCTACTCTTTCTCATCTGGGTTGGCAGCATCTGCAGCTCACGTCATGCACGCCTTTGTTTGCTCGTCTGAGCTGGAACCTGGATCTAAACTGTACGACTGGACAGCTTCAATACTGCTCGCCGTTTTTGTTAGTGTTAGGTTAGGGTTGTGAGGGGCTTTAAGCTAGCGGCAGAAAGTCTAAACAGATAGGAGACAGGAAGTGGGAGCGGGCTTGCTCCAAGCAAACAGTCCCGCCCACAACTCAGAGATGAATTTCTGGTAAACTCCTGCTGCTCTGCAGAAACCGTGTTCTAGGAAACTACAGGTTCATTGATTTTGACTAAAAATAGCATCATCAGAATGAAAAGACCACTGGGAACACTTTGACAATAGATCAAAAGATGATAGGAGGGGGACTTTAAAGGATGACTGCCCACCGAAGGTACGTTTTCTCCGGTCACTTATCTCCCAGCACCTTCCCAAAAATGGCGGCCTCACCTCCGTTCAGGCTGGCCTCCACAAACACTCGGATGGCTCGGACGCACAGCTCAAAGTTGTCGGGCGTGACGTGGGCCGCGTCACGGACGATGAAGGACAGAGTTTCCACACACTTGACTAGAGACTTGGTGTCATGCTGGCCCAAGTCCTGACCCAGTGTCAGGCTGTACTGGTTGACCAAAGGGTGATTCAGCTGAGCTTTGGAGTTCACCTGGGGGGTCTTATTTATCTCCAGATCATCCTTACCAACCTAGAAAAACAACACAAATGACATGAAGATCTAATAACAGCACCCAGTTTGAAACGATCCTCCCATTTTAGTGCTTTTGTGACGATGACAAAACAGCAGTTTTCTTTGGGGAGAATCCACTCAACTCTGTTCTTATGTCAGTTTCAGTCAAATCTAAGATTAAAAGAATCCTTATGGAGACAAAAAGTTTGTTAAGAACCAAAGCAAAGATTTTGCAGAAAGAAGAGTCTTAAGTGCCAAAAAATAAATACTAAAACGCAACAGCGTTAATTCATTAAGCTCTTTTGAAATGAGGCGGAGAGAATTGGAATCACGAAGGTGGAAAGAGTGCACAGATATATGCAGCTGTGACCCGTGAAGACGGTGGCTGGGTTTTTTGGTTGACTGGGCCTCAAAAATGTAGCAATTGCAGTTAAAGACAGGAAGTATCACCAGAACCAGAACAGAACTACTCTTCCCTTCCCTACCATCAGCTTCTGTGGCCCTTCACATGGTGGTGTGATGGCACCCAAAACAACCCAACATTTATTTTAGTAGATATTAACACTACATAGAAAAATCCTTTAGTTAGGAGTCAGTTGACATTTTAAATGTCCACAGAAACGGATGTACATAAATCCTGGAAGTTTTTCAGAGTACTGGGGGGTGTTCCAGGAAGCATGTTTAAACTACCCTGACTTTAACCCTGAACTCTGGCTGAAATCCACCTGAACTTGCTTACTCTGGGTATGTTGGTTCCAAAAGACCGGATATGAGTTAGCGTAATTATGCTCGACTTGGTAACCCTGGGTTAATGCACGTGCACGTCAGGTACATAAAGACATTCTCAATGGATCGCCGATTTCGGGAGTCACCATGGAAACGCGTGGTGAAAAAGAAAGAAAGCGCTACACTTCAGTGAGACGGAGTCTGAGATTTAAATGACTGACGTATGAAGATTATAAGTACCATCAGAAAAGTAACACTGGCTGCATCATCAGCTAAAGAAAGAGTTTCTGCTTAGCCCTTATGATATCTTAGATGACCCCACCCTTACTTTGACGTGTTCTCCCTACCATGACAAAGGTGGATAAAGGTGGAAAAATTTCATGTAATCCATTGAACCAGTGAAGATCACAAATCATTGAAGAAAACAGGTTCAAAGCTCTGTCTAGTGGGTCTAGATGACCCAACTCCCAACGGTAAAGTGCCTAGGATAGCACAAGGGTTAGAGAAAAAGAACGGACAAAGTAAACGCACGAGTTTCTGATCTTATTTCCATTTTCATTGTGACACATGTATATATATATAACTTATCACATTTTGCCAAGTTAAATGAATTACTTCTATTGGTAACAAGTAATTGAGTTAAATTTATTTAACCTAATGTCTTACGTCTATAAAACTTAATTAGTGTTTATACAACTCAGATTGACATATTTATCTAACTAAATGTTATATTACTCCAATTCAATTAATCTTTTTTCATCTTAATTCATTATAATTCTTGAACTCTCATATGTCTAAGTTTGAGCCGGCAGATATACTCATTATTATAACAATAAAAAGGATGGGAAAAAATGCACAGAGTGCAAAAATTCGATTAAGATTTTACCGTCATTGTCATTACCATACCCAATGGTAGGGGTGCTATATAAACTCATCATCCTCTCACTCATGGTGCAGAGACGTAAGCATAGTAGGACAAATAACTCGGCAAAACACAGTAAAACAGCTAAACAATTTAACACATTTGGTCAAAAACCCACACTTAAACCCAAATCCGTCCAGACAGGCAAAGGGAATGGTATCCCACAATCCCTTGTGGTGCCGATCTAACAGCAGCACCAAAGTTACACCTACTTAATTGAATTAATTTGAATGAAAGTAAAATAACTGTCTGAAAACTACGTGTTATTTTTAAACTGACTTAACAAAAAAAAGATTTTCAATGATCTTAACTGAAGCAAATAATGAAGTTAGATCAAAGTAAAAAAGTTTATTTTTCCAACATCCATATATGGTCTTATCAGCCTCTCACGGTGGAAAAAGTATTATCTGAGCTTCTTCATCCACTAAATCATCTTCAAATGGACACGCCATGCTGCTTCACCTCTCTCAAAACAAACTAACCTTCAACTAAACCTGCTCCAGACCAGGTTATGTTCAGAGCATGAGTTGCTATGGCAACTTGACATACCCTGAAACATACCTCCATTTCTGGAACTGAAAGCTGAGGTTATCCACTTCCTTAGCCTCAAACTTACCGTGGGAGCTAGCAGAACCTGCTTTCTGGAATACCCGCCTGGACTCTAAGCGGAGTTGCAGGAGTGTGCACACTCACCACCAGCCATCCACTGCTCGCTACATCCACGTCTGTGGTGGAGCGCGGCATCCTGGTCTTGCTGTGCTCGGTGTAGACCTCAGAGTCGGACGTGTATCCACGGTCTGAACTCACCTCACTGGCGTGATACGATGAGAGTTCACTGTCGGACTGCGCGCCTGCAGGAGTAAAGCAAACATCTCTGATGAAGCTGCTTGGATGAGAGCTGAAAGGCTTCAGGGAAGAAGATCTGAAGTCCAGATGCAACTTGAAGACATTTATTTATTCTCCCTCCCTAAAGAACTCAAAATCTCAGAATAGTCATGTACTGAACAAGTTAATGCTGAAGCAGAGGCGGCAGGGACTTCTGAAATTCAAACTACATTTCTAGTAATCAGTAAACGCACTTGTGTTTGAGTCCAGTGCTGCAGAGTTCAGCTGGATTCACACCAAAAGTAATTTGTGCATCAGGTGCACCCAGTTAATGTTAAAGGTACAGACAAAATCAGAGGGTCCTCAGCGTGTTTTGACTGTCGGGCAGAGTAGACTAGTGGCAGCGCATTTGGTCAAATCAAATCAGATCATTTTCATGTCAACCAATCAGAAACTCAGCTTTGGCTTAAGCTGATGATGTGATCACTGGGAGGAGACTAAAACCAACATGGAGGAGAATCTGATAGCTATCCTCATGAACTTTATGATCATTTTTCTTATTTCTATGACGTTATTTTTCTTTTCCTTCAGGTCCTTCTCTTCAGGGGTCGCCACAGCATATCAGCTTCCTCCATCTAACCCCGTCTTCTGCATGGTCTCCTCTAGCAGCAGCTACCTTCATGTCTTCCTTCACTGCATCCAGAAACCTCCTCTTTGGTCTTCCTCTAGACCTCTTACAGCTCCAGACTCAGCATCCTTCTACCAACAGATTCACCGTCTCTCCTCTGGACGTGTCCCAACCATCTCAGCCCCTGACTTTGTCTCCTAAACCTGTAACATGTGCTGTCCCTCTGATGTCCTCATTCCTGGTGCATTCTGGTCACTCTCAAGGAGAACCTCAGCATCTTCATCTCTGCTGCCTCCAGCTCTGCTTCCTGTCTTTTCCTCAGTGTCTCTAGTCCCAACAACACGGCTGGTCTCTCTCAGTTTTCTGCACCTTTCCTTTCATTTGAGCGGAAGCTCTTCCATCACATTTGACACTTTTCTCCACCCATTCCAACCTGCCTGCACTCACTCCTTCACTTCTTTTCCACCCTCTCCATTCCTCTGGACTGTTGACTTTGGATACTTCAAATCCTCCACCGTCTTCACCTCGTCTCCCTGTAACAAGTCACCCCTCTCCTTCACACACATGTACTCATTTTCCCTGAGGCTAACCTTTCTGTCTCTACCTCTTTATCCTCTCCTTTCCAGGACACACCTCCACTTCTCTAGCTATACAAACTGTTTGTATTCATATATTAATAAAAGATTCCTCTAGTGTACAGTCAAGGATCCCATGTAGCGCAAAGGCTAAAAACTTTTGGCATTAGCTCCTCCCACATGCAGGACGTTTAAGAAAACATTTCTGGACAAGCGTTCAGCACTAAATTTGATGCACGCTTAAAGACGGTTGGCGGATGTGAATTTGATGTGCAGTGAACCGGTAAATGCAGCAATACCTGTGTCACTGTCAGCGGTGGTGGAGGTGAGCTGGAATGAGGCAGGAGGCTTGACTCCAGCACCGATGCACTCCAGCAGAGAGAAGAGTGTGTACCAATCGTCTGTGCAGTGGATGTTGGCTGCGTTGGTCTTTAGGAGCTCATGAAGGCCAAAGGAAACCTCCCTGCTGACCCGGGACAAGACATGGGGCTTCATCATGAGGAGGAGGCGCAGAGAGAGAAGAACCTGAGGGTACACAGGAGAGGAGCTCATTGCTCACGGATCCGGCTGGTATTCCAAAAGAACTCATGAAAAGTAACAGAATGAGTTTTTAAAAATGGCTGCATCACTAAAACCTCTGGAGAGTAATCAGTTGCAGTGCACAGTCATCCTTCGTGATGTCATTGCTCCGCCTCTGTACCTGGGAGCTGACGTCTTCTCGGCGCAGCAGGCGGATGGCGAGTCTCAGCAGGCCCACCACAGCCCTCTCCACCAGGAAGCAGCTCTCCGTGGCGTGAACGCACAGGTGGTAGAGGTGGTCCCGGACCGTCTGCCAAACGCAGGACACGCGGTCCCTGCAAAGCGGACAACAGTAAAGTCACTCACAGCCAAAAAGCCCAAACAGCAAAAGCCACGTTGCAGATAAATCTACCTGTTCTCCAGGACAATGCGCAGCAGCATCTCCAGGCAGAAGGCAGCATCCTCTTCATCATAAGTCTCTTCATCTGGGGTGACTGAGATCAGCGCCTGAAGAGGAACGTTTAGTAAATCCAGGTGTGCTACATCACAAACACCAGGCTGAGCTCTAGACATGGAAAGATGAACAACCTTCATCAGCTCCTGCAGAGACTCCAGCTGCAGGAATTTGCTCTCCGTGATCAACTTCTCTGGGTCACATTGCTGCAAAATAAGGACATATGAGCCACACTTTTGTGTAAAATGTACTTTATACTGTCAGGTTTCTTTGGCCTCCATACAAATGATTCAGTCATATGATTTGAAATATCTGCTGATACTGAATCCTGATCCAATATGTTTGTAAGACATTTCAAACGTGAACAAATTGAATTAACAGATCCAGATTAACCTCCATTTTTATTGTATTCACCCTTTTTATCATTTCACAGTGAAACAGAGCACTTCTGTGAAGTAGCTTCAATACTGAAACAAAATTAAGGCAACTATAAACTATAAAAATAGGAGATAATTAGTCATGTCAGAAAGTTTGGTGACTGGAGTGTTATATACAGTATAAACAGTATATACAAATATATACAAATAAACAGTCTTTTTTTCTTTTGAAATGCTTCTGTAGGTCATCAGACAAAACACAACAGACTCCTGCTGTCAGTTTAAAACAGTTTTAGAGCCGGATCTTCCCACTAACTTTACTGAGCTGTTTTTAGGCTCCGCCTTCCTCAAGCTGCTGCTGTGTTCTGCTGAGTTTTTGAAAATGAAATGCCGTCATCTCTTCCTGATATACAGACTTCTAGAGTCTGTAAGAATAAGCTTGAAATATACGGCGCTAATCATATTAGGAATAAAAACAAATATCCGGCCTCAACATCCGATTTTGATTGAATCTGAAACTACATAGCGGGTTTTTGATCATGTGATCGGATCAGGACATCCCTAATTTACACTGGCCAATCCCAGAAAAGAAACTAGACAAGCAGACTGCAGGGCATCACATTTTTAGCTGACTGTTTGGTGCAGCAAGGTTTCTGTAGCCTGATGGATCTTCTGTACCTTTATGCAGAGGATGGCAGCCTGCTTTGCTTCCTGGTTTTCAGTGGACGGTCCTCGGAGTCCGGACTGCTCGGCTCCACTCAGAGTCAGCCAGTTGACGAAACTCAACACAGCCGACTCACCGCTGACATTCAGCACAGGGGAAAAGTTCAACCTTTACTTTCAGCAGTCTTGGTCAGAACTGTTTTTAAAGAGTTCTTATGTTTAGTTGAGAAATCTAAACTTATTTTTTAGAAAACTCTGGAAGAAAAAAAACACTAATATTCATAGACAGGTGGTGAGGTCATCTCACTGTGAAAGCTATCCTTTCACATAAACACAAAGAGAGTTCTATGTTACCGATTTGAAGGGGTTTCCTCTCTCTGAAGAGAAATTTTCCCGTTTGGCTCCACGAAGTCCTCCACCTGAGGAAAAACCTCTTATCAGCACTGAACAGCAGGTGGCAGCAGAGGACATGCAATGATGATGCTGGCTTTCTCTGCACCAAACAGAAACTCCAAAGCCCAGACAGCAGAAAGCAAACGTAGCCCAATGCGTGACAACACGGAAAGAGTGTTTACAGATGCAGTCCTGACCTCAACCATGGCTTTGGGCAGCAGCTCTGCCCGGAACAGCTGCAGCATGGAGTCCATGATGTTCTTCCAGCCCTCTCTCAGGATGTTGCCGTGCCGATGGGCCAGGTCAAACACAGTTTTGGCTGCCGTCTGAGCCTTACTGTTGCTGCCGAACACGGTCGGAAGGTTTTCCACCGACTGCAGGGAGATGGAGCAAAGGTATAATCAGAAACGCAGGTCATCCTGTCACAGTTTGGTGCACATAGTACTGCTTTTTTGTTGTTGTACATTACAGCTTTATATTTAGCCCATATAGAGGATCTTCAACACTACAGCTGAATATAAAGAGTTTGGGAGGAGGAATTTGATTTGACATAGACATCCCAGATTGATGCCCATCAACTTAATGATGACAAGTACAACAAAAACTCTAATAATGAAGGCATATTAGCTTAAAAAGACTCCCTTATTGTCAGTCAGCTGCCTTTTTCTTGAGTATTCCGTTTGCAGCTGCTTACCTCACTGCTCAGAGTGGTGAATTTGCAGAGGGAGATGATCAGGTTGTCAAACACATCACTGAAGCCATAATGAGCAGCTATCACAGCACATTTTCTGCAAAAACAGACAGACACAGATGACAGCCAGTTCCTGGATCCCATGAATAAGTTCTCACCATTGACTGTATACGAGAACTGGACTGAATGGCCCCACCCCTCTCACATTCCAAACAGGAAGTGCCCGCTGGTTCCAAGAAGCCAAAATAGACGTCTACAGAGAAATTAACGGCTGTTACTCAGTCATTCTATGGGTCAGAATAACCATTCTTGGACCCGATACATTTTTAAACACATCCTTAATAATCCTCTTTTTTTCATGATATTTTTTTCTCTAGTGCAAGTTGTTCAAGTTATAAATAGTCCAATCAGATGCCCCAAAAAAATTCTCCTGAACCTACTTTCAAGTTCACTCCTGATTGGTCAGAGTGGTTGCCATAATAACGACGACTTAGAGCAACTCAGACCAATCACTGTTTACTGATGAAATCTGTCTCCAACATGCCGGCATCTGTATTACGGAAAAATTGCGACTGGATTAACAGCATTTGTCAGAGCTGGAAATAACCCATCTTCTATGGGTGACGTCGCACTCACTAGGTTTAGTTCTACGATTCAGTCAATGGTTCTTGAAGGCAACATCATTAAGGAAACCAATAAAGAGTTGAACCAGTCAGAGATATAAATCTAGTGTTTTGTATAAAAGCATTGCTGGAATAAACGTGTAGTTTTGGTCAACAAAAGCTGTGTCGGTGTTGTGTACCTGAAGCCACCAATGGCCTTCTGGATGATGCTGTCATCAAGGCTCTTGTCAAAGACGTAGGACAGTGCAGCAATAGTGGGCCCCCACGTCATGGTGAACAGGTCGTGGTCATAGCTGCTGGGTGGAAGGTGAAGGAACACGCCCTCCGAAGATGCCCCGCGATGGAGCAGCACGCTCCAAACGTAATTTTCCTTCACTAGACCCGTCTGCTCATCTGGCATTACAATCTCCTCATTCCTGTACGTTACAGAATCACAGCACCCTCAGCACCAGCTTCACATCTGTCATTCATGAGCCAATCAGGTTTTCCAGCTTCTAGTACTGACTGCCAACATTGTAGAGTGGAACAAGTTAGCTAACTTGAATAGTTTATACAGGATTTAGTTATTAACTTCTCTACACTACGTACACACCTATTTTCTTGTTTTGAAAGAACTTAAATCTTTCTGTTCTATTTTTTGTCTCTTATAAGACTGACGGGTGGATTTTGACAGCAAACAGACACATCCAGCTCAATCAAAACCAAACTATCACCACAGCTACTGTATCCTTGAGGTTTGTGATTCATGAGGTTGTTCCTTTGTCCCTCTAGATCCTTTTAACAAGAGAGAAGCTAAAATGTTGATAAGATGTTAAAACAACTTTTCAAAGTCCTAAAAATGCCTGAAATCTAACTCTAAGGACAGATCTAATGAGTGCAAAGTAAAGGAAAGATCTGCACAGCTGACTTTGAACTGATGTCTCAGAGTTTTTGTTCATGTTTATCAGGATGCCGTCCATTTACTTAGTGCCAGTTACAAACCAAACCTGATCCTGGAATTTTAAAGACCTAAGCAAAGTCTGCGCTCTTTGCTTTTTGGCATTATGTAATGTTTTTATCATCTTAATAGAAATCATTTGTTTATTAAAAACCCACTCCGATCATCTTTTGATCTATTGTAAAAGCGTTTTTAAAGGTCTTTCAATTAGGATTTTGCCTTTTTTTAGACTGAAGTGTCATTTCCTAGGACATGGTTTCTGCAGAGCGGCAGGAATTCATTACAAATTCACCTCTAAGGTGTGGGCACGGCTGTTGTTGTGGAGAAACCCCGCCTCACAGCCTCAAGCTAACATTAGCGGCACAACAAAAGACACAAAACAAAGACGTTCATGGATCTGTTTGTCTGACAGTGGATGATCAGAATGGAGCAGAGCAGGGAGGCTGTGACTTTTTTTTTAGAAACAACATTTTCTGTAGTTGCAATGCAAAGCAATACTCAGAAATACATTTTGTAGCTTGATTTTCTTTATATATATATATATATATATGTTCTTTATCATCAGAAAAATGCTTAAATCACATTTCAAAACCACCCAAAACAGAATTTTTATCAGAGTGGGTCTGTCAGATTACTAGCTTACAAGAGCAAAGAGGGTTTTGTACTGAATGGATCCTTACTTGATGGCGTTGTAGATATCTTCCAGCATGTCCTGGTCAAAGTCTTTGTTTCCATTCACGCCCTTCAGATTTTTCTTAAATTGCTGTTTCGAGACAAAACAACAGTTATTTTGTAGAAGTCAGTTCAGCTTCATCATGACCCCAAACCTCCTGGAAATGTGAAAACTCTTCCATCGTCTGCCATTGCATTTGTCTGCAGAGGAGTTGGGTTTACACCCTGAAGCATCAAACTAACAATTAAAGGAGTCCTTGGTGAAAATGCACTCGTTATGTGTCACTTAATACACTTTAGGTGCATCATTAGGAAAACAGGGATTAAAGCCATGGACCTCCAGTAAATAAACAACCACCCAGTGATGACTGACAGCCTCAGAGCTCGGTTTTCGGTCTGGACTTGGCAGGGTTTGTCTTACTGGCAGGTATGAAAAGAAGAAATACGATCTTCTCTGCAGGGACACACAGAGAAACAAACAGCAGCAGCCAGGGCCAGAGAGAACCGGAGGCTGCTGGGGATGGCGTCTTTTATTTGCATTGCTCAAAGCACGCATTGACACTTATTATCGGAGAGGCTCCGGGAGCAGCTGTTGGCATGACCGTGCACTGTTTTATGGACAAAATTAACATCACCCCCCTGGCATTCCCTTCACCGCTCTCCGAACATGTCATCGTCAGGGAACAGGATCTGATTTACATGCGCTGGTGCTGGACATAGCTTCCCCATTTCAAAAATAACCCCTTTGCCAACAAATGCTGCGGTACATGCTGCACATTGCAAGCTGCCAAGTAAGTGGAGTGCGAGGCGCCACTTTTACTGGCCCACTCAGATCTATTGTGTGGACTCTGCCTGTTGTCTGGGCCTGGAGGTCAATGAGGCTCCTGTGACGGGACGGTCTGAACATACAGCACCAGCTGGACAACCAGGAGCAACTCAAGTCCAAACAGCCAATAAAGTACAAGGAGGTGAGACAAAGGAAAGAGAAAGCTGGATGCTATTATTTGTCAGCGAGAGTAGCCCACCCACAAACTCCTGCCCAGTCTCCAGAGACTCTGTTTAGTCTTCAGCTGCTGTCAATCACAGACGGAAAGGAAAAAAAAAAAAAAAAAAACACAGAGCGAGCAGATAAAGAGAGAGAGAGAGAGCCGAAGAGGCCACACCCCCGGCTCCCCTTCAGAATGAGCACAGCTCTGAGATGGACCACCACTGGTTACAGCTGTTGGCTGCACCAGTGTGAATGCCTGCACACGGACAGGAATTTCACACCACGCCACACGCAGGGAAAAGCAGAGGCAACCAGCGGAGCTTTGCTCTCATCAAACATTCAATCACAAAGACAGATTTGTCCTCTGAATTCTAAACCTGCTGTAGTTTGAGATTATTCTATTGCTTTTACCAGAGGTGGTTCGTTTTATGACTAAGCTCTAACAGGGTATTTTTAATTGCGTGAGCAATGACTAGCATTCAAGGTGAACTTTTAACAGAGAACAAACACAGACAGTTGTTCTCTGTGTAGAAAGTTGGCAGTCATGTGAAATAAAAACATCAAATCAGTCTCCTCTAGACAGAGATCTCCTACCTCCACAGTCATGGGAATGTTCTGCTTTCGGACGTTGTGGTTATGCTGGTCGGTGTTTAGCATGATGACGGCGTAAGCCAAGGCAAAGCCGGCATCGTTGGTCATGAACGGAGAGCCATTCACTTTCTGCAAACACAACAATAACATGACTGAATGCTACAGGAGGGGATCCAAACAATACAGGGACAAAAGACAAAGGAGGCAAAATCAAAACTATTGGACTGATTGTTTGGAAAAACATTTTTTTTATGATTTTTTGGTTTGATGTCAAAGGTTGTTTTCTTATAAATGGTGGCACATTTGATGGCTAAACAATGGAGTGGTTGTACCATTAACTGTATAAGAGACCTGGACTAAGTGAGTGTGACATCACCCATAGAAAATAGTTCCAGCTCCAATCAAATTAAGTCAATCCAGTCGCCATTTTTTTGCGATACAAACGCCACCAGGTTGGAGCCAGACGTTATCAGTAAGCAGTGATTGGTCCGAGTCAGTCTGAGTCAAAGTTTCTATGACAAAAGGATTACCAAGAACATGTAAAAAAACGGAATCAGAGTAAGAATGGTTATTCTGACCAATAGAATGAGTAATAGCTGTTCATTTCTCCACAGAAAGTCTACTTCTTGGGACCAGCAGGTACTTCCTGTTTGGAATGGCAGGCGGGAGGGGTCAGTCAGTCTAGTTCTCTTATACAGTCAATGGGTTGCATCCATCAAAATAGGCCGAATCTTCTCTGCTTTAGTCGTTCAATTATTTTGGGACACTAGTGGTCTAGATTGAACAGATTGAAAGTGAAAGAGGACAGACATGCAGCACCACAGGCCAACACTTGAAGCTGGATCATAGCCAGTGGATTTGAAGCATTGAAAGCAGCTCTACTAACCACTGCACCCTACCTTCCTCATCAAAGATAAAGAAACGACAAAAAGGAGTGTTTGCTCTGTTGCATAAGGATCTCAAACCTTGTGCACCTCCCCTCACACATCTTGCTGACAGCTTACTCTCTTCCATACACTGGAAAACTCATTTACAGTGGCTGTCTAAAATTAATCATGACTCTTTCAAAGAGACTATTTGTGTGCATGTCGTTGGTCTATGAAAAGGACATTACCAGGAATGGTTTCCAGGTCACATGACTTTTTGTGCTATTTTGAGAAGTCAAATGTTACCCTGAATGGAGCTTGCCCTTTACCCATCAACGTGTGTGTTTGTGAGTCTGTGTTTAAACTCCTGTCATCTTAGGACGACAATCACAAGTTAATTACGACGGTGACTGATCTCTGAGCATCCCTTGAAGGACGGGGCAGGTTCTGAACAATGAGAGAGGTGAAGGTGGCAAAAAAAGAGCTGTATAAACATGAGATAAAAGTAGAAACAAAATGTAACTACTATAGTGGGTGTGACAACAGCACACCAAAGAAAAGGAAGCCGTGAAGATGCTTTTACGATGAACTGGAGTTGTGTGTCAAATGACTTCAAATCCTCCGAGTCCCCTCTCTTTTAACGCGCATCAAATTTGCTGCTCAACGCTCGTCTAAAACTATGGTCATAAACTTTACGCTCCAGACGCAGATGGGAGGAGCGACTGTCGGGTTTTTAGACTCATCGCTACACGGAAGTGTTGACTGTACATCTCATCACACGAATGATGTTGAGAGATCAGTTTGAGCTCTTTTAAAAAGCTCTACAAAAACATCTGTATTCACGTCTCCACATCTGGGTTCATGAGCTCATTCAGAGATTCTCCCAGTACGGTGAACTTCTGCGTCTGAATGATGGACACTTTCGGCGCTACCCGGTTTGACTTGCTGTTCCGCACTAATCCAAGAGAAAAAAAATTAGGGTACAAATAAAATCCAGGAACTTTTTACTACTGGGTCCATACAAATAAGAAAATATAAAGTTCAGGAGGGGACGATCAGATTCTCTGTTTGTTTTATTACAGTGTTGCAACATGTTTCCAGAAGTCTAATGGGATGTGAACAGTAGAAAACTGTTTTGATGTGGTTCTAAAAGTGCTCAGAAGACGTTATGGGAGCCTTACATGCCAGTTGTCTGTGAAGGTTTCCAGCAGCCTCTGAATGACCGGAGCCTCCCCAGGTAGTCTGAAGGCTTCCAGGTAAAGCCGCAGCGCCTCGTCGATACGAAGCCCCTGGAAGGTGAAAGTACTGACACACACAGAGTACCGTCACACTGAAGCAAAAGCACAGGGGAAACAAATATGAACCACTCTGGAATTTCACTTTACTTCACAAAGCTGTCCAAGAGCTCCAAGTTCTTGCGATCGCTGATGTACTCGCCGATCATTTTCTTGTCAAGTCGGGGGTTTTCCTTCAGCCACTGGGCCACCTGGTTGTTGTCCAGTGGGTCACTGAGGAGCCCTTTCTCCTGGAGGAACTGGATTCCCTTCTTGGGCTTCTGGTTAAACTGCTCAGTGCCTGTGATCAGCAGCTAAACGAGCAAAGAGATTAGGGGCTTTCCATCTCCAACAATTAGACAGTAGCAAAACAACACCCACCTTTTTCTTTGTTCTAATTTCCATCAACTCTTGAGAATCTGGTAAATAGGAGGAGAAACGCTGGGGCTTTTTCGGAGTTCTCTTCTCTGTTAAAGGAAGTCAAAATGCTTTAAACCCAGGGAGCTTTTAAACTGCAGGTCAACATGGAAGAATGTCAAAGATGCTGGAATGATTTAAGAAAGCATCGAAAAAGCAGAAGACTAAAGTGGGTTTTCAGCAAACAAAGGTTTGGATCCAAGCAGACGTGATCACAACAGGAGAATCAGTCACTGCAGTGTCTAAAATCTAAACTGTCATTTACTTATTTCTCTATAAAAAAGTAAAGGAACCATGAAACAGCTGTAAGCTCGTTGATGATCTAGACTAGGGGTGTCTAAACCTTCTGCAAAAAAGACCGCAATGGTTTGAGGGCCAACCCATCGGCCTAACATTCTTTGAATTCTTTTAATAATATTTATGTAAATTAACTTTATGATGAACATTTTATCACAATGGTTTACTTTTCATTTCTTCACATAGAAAACAAATACATCTAAATATGCTTTGACCAGAATTACTATCAATTTTTGGCACTGTTAATTAACAGTTACAGTACCCTGTGGTACATAGACACGTCTTGTCTGGTAGTGCCTCTTCATTTTGTACCCCTAAAGGGCTTATACCATGCAAAATCAACTTTTGGAGCATGTAAGTGAATTATAATGTTAATTACTCACGAGGGAAACCCCAAAGCATTCGTGCATTTTTAAGTATTCCTCTAGAAACCTGCGCTCAGAGCACCAGAACCTGCCTGTTGGAAATGTGTTCACATCTGGCCCACGGACTGGACTTTGAGCATGTCTGATCTAGACGATAAATCGTGACCCACTGGAAACAAACAACAAAACTCAGAGGTGTTGTTGGTTTCCTCTGGCTCTGAGACATCCTCCCACAGACCAGAGGACTTTGCATAGGGAGGACTGCATCTCAAAGGAGCGACTGGGTGTCTATGGCTTTCTGTCCATGGATGCCACTCTAAGATGGAATAGTGACTTGTTCAAGGTGTACCTTTCCAGTGACCATAGGAATGTTATTTCTGTTAACTTTTCATTGCGGGAGGCTGTCCTCAGGGACCAGACATCTGGCTGCATCTCTGAAATCTCACCAGCTTCAGCAGTTCCTTGGTCCTGTCGACCTAATCTCATCTTTTCCGCCATCAAATGTCCACTGGTGGGAGGACATCCTGGTGAACTGTCAGCTTGTAGATGATTTAAATTAGTGTTGCCAAGTTGACTAAGTTCTAAAGACAAATGAGAAGGAGCATCATTTGTTTACTAGGGATCCGCAAAAAAACAATAAACAAATAAGAAAAGTCAACAAACCAATTTGTTTGCATACCAGAGGCAGAGTCGGTACCATTTGTGCTGGAAGCTTCACCTTCAGCCAACAGAGTGTCCGACTGGTCTTGCTGAGCCACCGAGTCGGGGACCTTGGCTTGGCAGTGGGCTTCGATGCTATCAATGACTGTCAGCAGGGCCTCCAGTGACAGTAGGTGGGTGGTGTACAGCTGCCCCGACACCGGGAAAGCATTCTTCAGAAATAAAATAAAACGTTAAAAACAAACCTGACAAAAGTTGTACTGTGGGATACATTAAAAGGCTTAATTGACAAATGTCACTGTATAATAAAAGAGTAAAATTACAATATATTGAACCTCAGAGGGACAAATGATGTGGATCCTCGGAAAAAGCTGCTTAATACTGTGATTTTGGGCCAGTTAGTCTTTTGCCGTGCATGTTCAACAATTCAGGATTAGTGCTTGAACTGCATACATTTGGAGCATAACGTCATAGAACAATAAAAAACAATTGTGTCATCGGAAATCCCACATTCAGTTCTATTTCTATTTCTGAGTAACATCAGACTACTCAGTTTAAACGGTTTCAACAGTGTTGTTGAAATTTTCTTTAGAACGCAGGACCTGATAATGTAATTTTCCAATTTTTCTCATAATGTAGTTTTTTTATATCGTATTTATTTTAAGGACCCACTGTTTTTTTGGTGTTTTTAACATTTTCTTGTGGCATTTTATGATGATGGCGGACATTAATTAAAAAAAATTAAGCTTTAAGTTGAATATCTGAGGTTTTTATTATGAAATCGTTGTAAATCAGAAGCAGATGAAAATGAAAAAAATCATTTAAAAAAGATTGTATTTGTGATAAAGGAAATACACTGGGCGGGCCATAAGCTTCCTGCTCTGCTTCATTCTGATCATCCACCGTCAGAAAAATAGATCCATATATGTCTTTGTTTTCCTGGTCTGAGCTGGAATCTGGATCTTTACTGTACGGGTGAATAGCTCTGATACTGACCACCATTTTTGTTGCACCTCTAATGTTGTATGGTTGGGGGTGTGGTGGGAGAGAGTGTGTAAACAGAGAGCTTTTGGTTATGGTTAACAGGAAGTGGGGGAGGGGTTGCTCCTTACCAATGGTCCCGCCTAAAACTCAGAGTAGAAACTTGAAAGACGACTGAGAACGCTTTTACCATGGATAAAAAGGGAGTGGAGTGGGAGCTCTGCATGCACTGTTAGAAAGATGAACAACCAAGACTGTTTGAATTAAGAGTCCAACAAATTTATATGATCCCGTGTTTTATAATATAAATCAACATTACTGGGCAGTTGCTTATTGAATTTAAAGAAACTGAATGTCATTTAAAGATTTTACATGTAAAATGACTGAGAAACTAATCACAAAAATAACCTACAGCTCAACACCTCCAAGACTAAGGAAGTGGTCGTCGACTTTGGGGGCGACAGACCCAACCCCAGACCAGTTCTGATAGGAGTGGAGGAGGTGGAGGTCGTACAGACCTATAAATATCTTGGGCTGTGGCTGGACAACAAGCTGGACTGGACGAGCAACACGGGGCAGCTGTACAAGAAGGCCCAGAGCGGGATGTACTTCTGGAGGAGGTTAAGATCCTTCAACATCTGCAAAAAAGCTCCTGGGGATCTTCTACCAGTCTGTGGTCGCCAGCACCCTAACCTATGCTGTGGTGTGCTGGGGGGCACCTCAAAGACAGACTTCTCCAGGCTGGAGAAGCTGATCAGGCGGGCTGGTTCTGTGGTTGGCACAAGGCTGGACCCTCTGGTTACTGTGGCAGGGAGAAGGACACTAAAAAAACTAAGGTGTATCCTGGACAATGCCACCCACCCTCTGCACACGACCATCAGTAGCCAGAGAAGCACCTAGAGGCTGCTCCTCCCAAGGTGCAGGACTAATAGACTGAGGAACTCCATTGTCCCCCGTGCCATCAAACTCTTTAACCACCACTTAGGAGGGGGGAGGAGGACAGAAAAGGAAAGGGAAAGGGCCTGAATGACTTTACTTTACTTTTTCTGATTACTGTACTGCTCTTTCCTATATGTATGTCAACCAGTGCTGTATGCGATGGAGATGTCAATTTCCATGCGGGAACCTCCCAAATGGATCAATAAAGTTGTCTATCTATCTATATCTATCTATCTATCACTAAGACATTTTTCACCTAATAAAATTGTTTTTTTTAAGAATAAACTGTTGGCAAGAAAAACACATCAGTTAATGCAGATTATTAAAATATTTTAAATGCTTTCAGTGCCATGTGCGGTAAAAAAAACAAGACAAATATATGTATTTATAATAAATATGAATATATTAATATATCATATTAAATCAAATAAAGGAAAACTTGTTTTTTTTCCAGAAAGTCTGTTTATTTTTAATGATTTCAAGAGAATAGAAACTATAAATACCTTTGACTCAGCATAGTCAAGTATGAAATAGAATTAAAGGTTACCTTGGACAGCAGCTTGGTGAGGTCTTCAAAGAGATTGGAGCAGTAGAAGTCGCAGTCGTAGTTGATGTACAGCTCAGTAACGAAGCTGGGGATTCTCCACAGCTGGACCAGCGCCTCCAGAGCCATCTCCTTCATCTCATAGGGCATCTTCATGTTCTCTGATGTGATGATGTCCATCAATTTCTTCAGATACATCTGCCAGAACACAGGTGTAGAAGTTCAAATCTCTCCTTGGAAGATGTCATTTTGACATTGACGTGAAAAAAAATGGAATGTAGTTGTTACCTCCAGCTGAAACTTCAGATGGACTCTCATGCTTTCAAAGAGCAGGAAGCAAACTCGTATGGAAGCAGCATAGAGGTTCATGCGCTCCACACTCAGCAACTAAAACATCAATTAATATAAAAAGAAAGCTGTCAAAAATGTTACGTTCAGCTGTGATTAGCTTAAAATAATACATTGGAAAAAAATTGCAGATTTTGTTGTGGTAGAAATAGCAGGACAGACTACCTTATTTTTCAGAGTATAAATTGTGTTTTTTGCAGGGTGAGACTTAAAAAAAATCCCAGATATTCATTATATATTCCTTATTTCCCCCCTAACAGCTGGTAGCTCTTTAGCTGTTGTTTAGCAATGTAGAAGAAGAAGCACCGTCCAAAACATACATGGAGGAGAATCTGGGGGGTATTCCAGAAAGCAGGTTATGCTAGCTCCCACGGTAAGTTTGAGGCTAAGGAAGTGATTACCTCAGCTTTCTGTTCCAGAAATGGAGGTATGTTTCAGGGTATGAGTTGCCATAGCAACTCATGCTCTGAACATAACCTGGTCTGGAGCAGGTTTAGTTGAAGGTTAGTTTGTTTTCAGAGAGGTGCAGCAGCATGGCGTGTCCATTTGAAGATGATTTAGTGGATGAAGAAGCTCAGATAATACTTTTTCCACCGTGAGAGGGTGATAAGACCATATATGGATGTTGGAAAAATAAACTTTTTACTCTGATCTAACGTCATTATTTGCTTCAGTTGAGATAAATCATTTTTTTGTTAAGTCAGTTTAAAAATAACACGTAGTTTTCAGACAATTATTTTACTTTCATTCAAATTAATTCAATTAAGTAGGTGTAACTTTGGTGCTGCTGTTAGATCGGCAAAGCAAGGGATTGTGGGATACCATTCCCTTTGACTGTCTGGATGGATTTGGGTTAAGTGTGGGTTTTTGACCAAATGTTTAGTTGTTTAGCTGTTTTACTGTTTTTTCGAGTTATTTGTCCGTTATGTTTAGTTCTTTCTGCACCATGAGTGAGAGGATGATGGGGTTATTTAGCACCCCCTACTTACACCTTGAATTATGACAATGTCGGAGAAATGGTAAATAATTGCATGCTATGCGTTTATATTGTTTCTTTCATTTTATTGTTATAAAAACGAGTACATCTGCATCCTCAAACTTAGACATATGAGAGTTCAAGAATTATAATGAATTAAGATAAAAAAAGATTAATTGAATTGGAGTAATATAACATTTAGTTAGATAAATATGTAAATCTGAGTTGTATAAACACTAATTAAGTTTTATAGACGTAAGAAATTAGGTTGAATAAATTTAACTCAATTACTTGTTACCAATAGAAGTAATTTATTTAAGTTGGCAAAATTGGATAAGTTATATATATATATATATATATGCGTCACAATGAAAATAGAAATAATATCAGAAACTCGTGCGTTTACTTTGTCCGTTCCTTCTCTCCAAGCAGAAACTCTTTCTTTTGCTGATGATGCAGCCGTGTTACTTTTCTGATGGTCTTATAATCTTCATACGCCGTCATTTAAATCTCAGACTCCGTCTCACTGAAGTGTAGCGTCTCTTTTTTTCACCACGCGTTTCCATGGTGACTCCGGAAATCGGCGATCCATTGAGAATGTCTTTATGTACCTGCCGTGCACGTGCATTAACCCAGGGTTACCAAGTCGAGTATAATTACGCTAACTCATATCCGGTCTTTTGGAACCGACATACCCAGAGTAAGCAAGTTCAGGTGGATTTCAGCCAGAGTTCAGGGTTAAAGTCAGGGTAGTTTAAACATGCTTCCTGGAACACCCCCCTGACGTTCTCCTCCTGAACTCCATAACATTTTTCCCATTTGCCTCGGTACAGTATTATTCTTATTTTTTTCCTTTTCAAACTATTGCAGGACATCAAGTCATCAAAATGATGTTTTGTGTGAACATAGCACTACACCAAACTTGGTGGATTTGTTTAACAGCATTACACTTTTCTCCCAAAGTGCGACTTCTACTCTGGAGTCACTTAAATAGTTTTTTTTTCTTCAGTCCTCTGCTCAAGGTTCGTCAGTGTCAATCAGTTATTGAGCCGTCAACATCTCATTTATTCACCCAACCACGACCAAATGAAAGAAACGTCACTTTTAAATGTTTACTTTCATGCTAATTTTTTACGCCAGTCATAAGTTTTGAATCCCATTTGAGACCGGTTGACAACAATGTGTTATGACAAAACCAAATGTACACTTTGCATTTTACAGTTTCCTTGTTTTACAGGAAAGAACAAAATAAACACAACACAGCAAGTTTATTTACCTGAAATAGGTGTCTGGATAGCTCTTCTTTGACCAAGACAAGCAAAGATTGGTAGTTAGCTATGTTTGCTGACTCGAGTGCCACAGTCAGCAGCTGGAGGCCCATGTGCATCATAGCATCAGTGTTGTGTCGATCATGAGGGTTGGTCAAGGAGATCAGAAAGCGGAACACTTCCCTTAAACATGGCAAGCCGTAAGGAATGAGGGATACACCTTCAAACGGGGTCAGGAAAAGTGTTAGAAAACAGCAGAAACAAGGCAGTGGATAGAAAAAAAGGTGGTCAACAACTTAAAAGATGCAAAACGTCCTGAACCCCTACCATCTCGTTGGGTGGACTGCGTAAAACGGACTCCACGGGGGTTGACGTAGTCCATGTCATGCACAGAGGTGTTGTCAGACTCTTTGTCCTCAAGGACTTCTGGAATGGACTCCACTGAGGCTGATGGAGCTGGTTCGGACAGCTTTCCCTCAAGCTGAGACAGCAAAAAAAGAAAACATATGTAGACATTCCCACCAAAAATCCACCATGTCACCAACAATACAAACAAAAATCCAACCAAACAGATTGGGCTTTCACAAGTCTGTACCGGTGCCTCGTGTGAGCCCGACTCAGATCCAGGAGGTACAGCAGCAGAACAGGGGGTGTTTGCAGAAGAACTACATTGGTCCAGGTCAGAAAGGTCATCTCTAGATGTAGCTTTGGAACAGGCATCCAGACCACTGTCTGTTGGGCTGGATATAGAAGAGCCGGCGCTGTCTGAGGCCTGGAGTCCAGGGCCGGTGGAGCCTTGGTCGATGAACGGAACACCACCTGTAGGAATCGTGATAAGCTCAATGTTCCACCACAGATTTTGAAGGCCAGACTTTTCTGTGTCAACAGGTAAACCATGTTCATTTGGTTTGTAGTCTTCTGGGATTTGGGGAAGATGACTAAGGTAAAAGTTTGTCATTTGCAAAAGGCTCCTGGCAGTTACAGTCCATTTCTGCAGCTGAATAACTCCTACCAGTGAGATTGTTGCTGAGGGTGCTGGGTTGACTGTGGTCCATCCCACCTGAGGCACTCCGTACCATGTGGCGAGGCGGCCTTGGCGAGCGTTTTTGCTTCTTCCATTTGGAAGACTCGCTCATTCCACCGGGACGCATTTTCAACTGGAGAAAAACAAAAATCACTTGATAACTAGGAAACATCAAAGGAAGACAGAAGGCTTTCCTTCCTTCCTTACTGTTATGGAGAAGGAAAATGACCTATGATAGTCATGATTACTATACTTATAGCTTGGGATTTAAGAAAACGTAAGAACTTAAGTAATCCCCCTAAGTTGGTCTAAGAACAACCGGAATTCTGAATAACATCAGCAAACAGTCAGCAGCTGCATTTCACTGAGTGATAAAGGGGGGAAGGGGGAGTCATGCAGAGGAAGAAGCCCAAAAAAAGCAAAAGTTATGCTTATTTGAAAATAAATAAGATCATCAAAACTATTACAAAGAACAACGGCTCTTTAAAATACAAATATACTGACATTTAGTTCATGTATCATGTTTTAGAGTTTGTCATGCAGACAACAAATGCTAAATCTAGTGCTCAATAAAACAGTGGGGAAAACAGAAGGTACACTGACACGAGTACAAAAAATAGAATAAAGGCTAAGAAAAAATAACCAAGCATAAAAACACAACAACAGAGTCAACAGCATATGGTGGCAGAGAAAAGTGAACTAAAATTAAGACCAGAAAAAAAGGGAGAACGAGAAACTTGGATAAGAAAAAAATCAAAATATTAAGACAGATAAAAAGGAATAAAATCACAAAGAAAAAACTTTGAAAAATATGTATAAAAACTGATTGTATTGCAAACAAAAGCTTTCATCCAAAGCAGTAAACAGGTTTCTTGCACTTTAGCTTTCATGCATAATAACCTGATAAGAGTCAGACCAGGGATTTGTCAGTTTTTTAAATGTTAATGTTTACTCATCTTGTGTTGGTTTTTTGCTCCACTTGCTCTACAGCTGTTGTTTCCAGTGACATGTTTGTCTTTGCCAACTCTATTGTGATAGATGTATTTATTCACATTGAGTGTAAACAACAGTGCATCCATGCACAGGCACTGGCATGTCTGGAAGCTCTCGGCGCCGTCTTTGGCAATGATAATAATAATAATCACTTTTATTATTCATTTTTGGCTGTATTGACAGGGGAAAGGTCAAAAGGAAGAAGCCCTCCAGTCTACATACTGAACTAAAAGTCATCTTCCTTACCTGCACACGTTTGTTTTTCCACAAGATATTGTAAGCCTCAGAAGAGAAGGGGAGGGGGCAGGTGCCCATGATTAGTGATGGAAAACTGATCAGAGGTGGGGTCAACACATAAAACATGTCCATGCAAGAAAGGAGGACAGCAAGGCCCAAACCCGTCACAGGTAGAAGGACTTGATGCAGCTGCTGCAGGCTCAAGACACAAAACAGCCCCAACCAATGACTACAAAATGGGAGGGGGGGCGTGCAGAAAGCAAATAAGTGCTTAAAGAAGTGTAACATTCACTTGAAATACATAGAATGTTTATGAACACAGGCCAAGATTTGGTTTAGACTGAAGAACAGAGCGGGGGGGGGGGGGGGGAGCTCAGGAATTCTTCAAAGATTCAGAAAGGGTTTCACAGATTTCCTTCCCTCGCTCTGCTTTACGTCTTTAACACAACTATCGCTACAGATTCCTCTCAAAACTGACCACTACATAAAATGAGCATAGAAAGCAGCTGACAAAAAGAAGTAAACTGGTGTCCCATATGAACAAATACATATTTTTTTTGGAGGGGGGGGGGAAGCAACAACTTGAACGTTTGGTATAAATGATCCAAAACATTACTTGGACAAAACTTAAAATAAAGCAACACAGAATCAGAAAAAAACTGCCATAATGAACAGAAAAGCAAATGTATCAAATTAAAAACGCTGATATCTCTTAAATAATATTTAAATTAAATCTAAATTGATTTCACTTCTACTCATATGCTTTCTATTCCACTTAATAGTTATCATTTAAAACAATTATTCAGCTTGGATATATTTGATTTTCATCATGTTTGGACAAGAGAAGGATCAAACAAATGAAAAATGATGTATAACAAAGATAGGTTTTAAAATAGAGTGAGTGTTCTTGTATTAAACTTGATATAAAATGCAGATTCTCCTTTTCCCTCCACTATACTCTTAGATATCTGGTGAAGTTGACCTACCTCAGTGTTAAAGATGACTGCAGATTTATTAAAAGGTTATTTCATTTCTAGGAAATTATCATGAACATAAAATGAGTTGTTTGTAACAAAAACAATAAATTAAAATTTGTTTTGTAATTTAAAATTGTTGAAGCACTGAAGCGTGCTGCAGGTTGATGTGAACTTGACATCTATAACTTAAACATATGTTTCACTAAAGAGAAGGTCCCCCTCCCCAGGGTTAGTGGAGGACTATTAAAAACAATATATGCTCTTAAAAAAGTGACGCAAACTAGAAAACAGAAGAAACAACCATAGATAACCATAGCCATGATATGTAGCGTAGATGGTGACATGCAAGAAGAAGAAAATAAACAAAAACATGTTGCGTTCTTTGCACTTTTTAAGCTAAGTTACAAGACAGAAAAAATTAAAAAAGGTTCAACCCTGACACAGGCAAGACATGGTGATGAAAACACCACAGGGAGGTTTCTGCAGGCAGCTCAAACAAACATCTCAGTTCTGTTACCTTTTTCATGTTAGCACCCACATAACTCTTAGCCTCTTCTTTGAACTGAGGCAGCCTGTAAAGGAAAAAAGGAACAATGTGACATTAGCAAATCAGGAATCACTGATATGCAGCAGTGGTAAAGCACAAGAAAGGTTAGAATGCTAAGAATCTGTCAGTGAATATTAAGGCACTCATGTGAAGACGTTTTTAGGCCTAACAGGAATAATTAAAGTTCAGGTGACTTCATCACTTCTAAACATGTGTCTGATGAAGGTCGGTCAGATGGAAATTAGTTAGATTTACCAGTGTTTGAATTTAAACTAAGATTACGAGCCAAACATTAAAGCTGCGAGTGGCGTGGTATGGCCTGCAGGCACCACCCGCCGACCTTTGACCTGCCCTCACAGGCTTCTTCAGGCCCTTTGCTCCCCCTCTCTGCCTCTACAGAGCAGGACCAAACAAAGTCATGAAAAAGTAAAGCACACTTTATTTTCTAAATGGCAGCATTTCTTTTGGTTTTATCTCCATAGCAACCATTTTATGTTTGGGTCACTTGGAGGTCACGAGGGTCTATGTCATTTTCAGAAGAATCGTCAAAAATATACTTTTGGATTCCTAGGTAATGGAGGGTTTTTTCGTTAACCACGCCCAAATTCCCAGTATGTACAAATGTTGTATCATTCTGTCCAGCTTGAGCCAACGATTCATGTATTACTTTTTCACAATATTCTGGAACAAAATGTATGAACAAACTCAGAGACACCCCTTTAGTGAGCTTGTCACGCCGTTCGAAATCTATAACTCATAAAACTAACGTTTTCTTTCCCAAGTAGCTTCCCAGTGATGCTTGGGCGCTTAAATTTGTAGCTGGTAATAAAGATGTTGTTCCTTAATTAGAAATTTCAGCCTCTTTCCAAGGTCAAAGGTCAATGAAATGTGTGTTTGAAGACTCAACCTGGCTGCATGTGTATTACATGGGGAGGGGGCGGGGGTCGCTCAGACAAGTTTTCCTTTACCATGTTGTGGAAAAATGTGAAAATCACCTAATTTCATACTTTCCCACATAATGGCCACCCATAATAATTTGTAAAAATCCCTGGGACATTCCAGACACTATGCCTAAAATTCATTTTCACCGGGCACTAGGCGTGCAAATGTGAGTTTTTGTGAGGGTGAAATTTTCACTCAAACAAGCGGTCAGGAAACATTGTGGAAACGTTCCAGTCCTTATGGTCCAGAACTGCTGCAGGACATATTTATGACATCTAATAGTCAATGTTGGTTGCACTTCACATACCTAACTGTTAATATGAAATGTGGTACCTTTATTGAGTCTCTTAAGTTCCCTGATAGGCTGCCATCAGATTTCTCTCCCTGATCATCTGGTTTGTACTTTGTTCATGTTACTTTTTACCAGGCCACACATTTATAACCAAACGGCTCAAAGTGACCAGTTTCACTGATTTCTTGATTCATGGGAATTCTCAAATACTTCACTAACTCCAAGCTCAAGAGCACTACTGCAGGAAAAGGTCTTTGAATTTGCCACTTCAATTCCAACCAAATGACTCGAACACCAACAAGGAGCGGTAAATGTTTTCATAGCAGCTTAAGAGCCAGAGTCATGGTGGAACGCTCTGCAGGTTCAATCCCAGCGACAATAGGCTGTGCTGGTGTTTGGTCGGGCTGGACGATGTTCTCAGTCATCACAGGAGATGTGTGCAGCCCGCTTTCTGTGGACTCTACGGCTTAGCTGCAAAATGAGATGTCAGACGCTCACATACAGATAAATTACAAAAAGCACCCTTCACCCCCTCCCAACTTTACCTCTGTGTTAACAGAGTGTTGTCTTGCAAGCATGATTATTGGATGATCTGTGGGCCCAACAGATTAACATGCTTAATACTTTGAGCAGGCAATCTGAGGCGCCGAACAGAGCTGCTCCTCATTATTCCCCTTCAGTGGGTGATGGTGCAGGCAGCATCTTCACATCTCTATTATCAAGCGTCTGCGAGTGGGGGGGCTGGACAAAATGAGACGTGGGACCCCTGCGTGAGAGGGTAGAGTATGTGATGGCCGAGTTAATAATGCACGGTGCATTTCCAACCCGTGCCTCAGTTTACGAGCGTGTCATTCGTCTTTAATGCCCCACAGTTGAATCTTGTGAGGGGACATGATAACAAGGTGCTACAAGAGTTCAGCCAGTAAATAAAAAACAGGCCCAGGATGCTTGGAGGAGTGTCAGTGCATACCGACAAGCTTGGCAAAAGCCAACACTGAAGTCCACCAGTGGGAGCGAAGCCACTTGGTGACAAATCCTGAACCTAACCGTTGGGTGGAGAAATAAGAGGTTGGGGATCGGAATAACCAAACCTCATTTATAGCCCTGGAGCAGCGACACATTTCTGAGACTGATCTTCCTAGCAATTCTGAATGTCTGCATGTATGCAGATGAGCCCGTCTGCATTAGTGGGGGCTGTGGCTCCACTGTTGAAACAGGGAACATCTTCATCTATATGCAGATCACACTGTGAGCAGCTCAATCAGCTCATCTCCTTCATCCCCGACTGAATGTGACTGGCACCCTGATGGACGAGCAGTGGATGGTGGGGACTGTCTGTGTGTTTATCTTTAGCCTTTATGCTAAATGCCATATGAAAAATCATGTTATGACTTTGGTGAAAAAATGGCCCACTGACCCGGTGCAGACAGCATAATGAAATTCATGAGCTTTGTGGGAAATAATGAAGGAAAGACCCTTCAAACTATAATTAAGAGGTGTGGGAGTGTGCCAAAACAAATGTAAAAAAAAGAACATGGCCGTAGATTGCAGCTTTGAGCATGTGCTTTACATTTTGTTTTAGATCATCAAGGCTAAAACAGAAGTGTAATATTTAAGGCAGAAAAATGTCAAAGTAATGGAAAAACTGCTTAAACGTCCAGAATCACGTACAACTCTGAGTTTGTGAATAAATGTGTTTAGTGAGACAGTTCTACAATAGTGAATCATGCAAAGTCAAACACCAAAAAGCCTTTGAATTTAAAGGTGTGCAAGGAAGTGACAGAGTTCAAAATAAATCAGCTTTTGGATGGGAACCATTTAAAAAAAAGACATGAATCCACTTAGTGTCTTTGTTCTTACTTCTATGCAGTAGGTTTTAACAAACATTCTGAACTTTTTGTTCTGCTTTTTCTGTTGGTTTTTATTTATATTCCCTAATGCCATTTCTTTTTTTAATTTGGACCTTGAAACAGCATCACATTAGATTAGAAAATAAATCGGATGTCTGACTAATCTCCCAAAAAGCTGTAGGAACGCTGCAGCCTTCATTAATGCCAAACTCACCTGGAAAACAGCAGCTGTACCATGTCAACCAGCGTATGTTCAGCTGATTTTCTGAGAAGCTCTGGAAACAGAGAATATGGGTAAAAAATGCACAAAGCATCATTTGTGCTATAATCACTACTCATCATCACATTTAAGAGGTAAGAGATTTTCAAGAAGAAATGTAATAGAATTTAAAGTGTTGCACAACAATAGAATTTGTGTTTCTATGTAACTTTCCCTCAGAAATTTAAATAGTTATTGTCACGTTATTGAAGTCCCCAGATCAAGACCTTTTAACAGCAAGTAATGTCAAATGATTTGGGGTCCAAAAAAAGGAAAGAAAAATGCTCAAAAAAAGTCTGAAGAGCATGTATTTGTTTTTTCCTTGGTTCCGGATCTTCTGGTCTTCCCTCAGCAGATCACCCTCTCCAGCTAATCCTGTCCCTATGCTCCGTTCACACCGGGCATGGAAACTTGTGTTCAAGCGACCACTTCTAATCAAAAGTCTATGTAAAGGTGCGAATGTGTGCACTTCCGTGTTCAAAAGTTGTGCGTTCGGCCATGGTGTAAGCCCAGCCCAGCTTCGCACCCCCTGTCAAACGGCCAAGCCCTCAGAGCTCAGCCATTTCTTTAAGGTATGGATCTGATTTGCTGACCTCGATCATCTCCCTGGATTCCAGATGCTGTTCTACTCCAGTGCCAACAATCAAAGTCCCTACATTCAAAATTCCTACTCTAAGACTTATATTCAGGCCTTTCTTTTTCTTTTTGCCTACAAATATGCCTTCCTCCAGTCCTATGATTACTTCCCAGGTAAGTATCTTAGAAGTTTAATTCACTAAATGTTGCCTGAAGCCAGCAGTGACTGCTGCTCACAACTCCCACAGAGAACGGGACAAATGAGGAGAAAGGTTTCCTAGAACTCACATTTGGACAACTATGGGACTTTAAAGAACAGCATCAATTGATGTGTCGTGTGCATCCAGAGAATTCCTAATCTCATGATTTAATTGTCTGCACCAAACAAAGCTGATTCATGGAACTCACCACTCAGACGCATCTCGAAGCAGATTCTAAAGCAGGACTGCATAATTTCACAGACGGACTCGTTGGTCAGGTGGGCTCCAACTGGCGTCAACAGCAGCGTCCTCAGTACCTGAAGCAGGACAACACAACCAGATTGAGATGCATCTGCCAGGCTTTTTTTTTTTTTAAATTGGGGGGAAAATCTGCTGCATCAAAACGAGTCCCAAATCCTTTTTTTTTTTTCAGATAATTTCCTCTGAAAATTGGTAAACACAGATTTGTAAAAGTAGCCTCTTGAGACAATGCATGAAGGCAGAATAAAGAAAGCTGTTAGTCATTCTGCAAATGTCTTTCATAGTCTTTACGCATGTTATATCATTGAGTCAATGACTTCTTTTTCAGAGTAAAGGCTATGGTATGTTAGCAGTTTCTTTGTCAACAGAGAGAGCGTCTTAATAAAGCAGCATCAGGTCCAACAGCAGGCCCGCGACTGCAGTTATTAAGTACTGGTTACCTGCAGAATTTTCATGAGGACAACCTCATCGCTGGCGGGATCGGTTCCCACGAACCGAGCATGTGTGACTGCATCCGCCATGTTCTCAATGGCCTCTGCTGCTGCCTCGTGGTTTGCATCTACAAAAGAAAAAACAGAACTCAGATGGTGGGCCAGACTGCATGGCAGCTGAAATATAAAGATTTTTTCTCTACTGCCTCAATACGTCACAACTTAAGCACAAAGGGACGACAAACAAACAACTGGTAACACACAGACACCCAGAGAAAAAGACAAATAAAATGATCTTTTTTTATCTCCAAAATGGTGAGATTGTTTGGATTACATGTAGGATGGGTTTTTGTTCTGGGCTTGTTCTATTGGATCCGTTTATGAGAACTAAACTGAACCCCCAATGTCCCCCACAGAAAGTACTCTGTGGTTCCAAGAGGCCAAAACCCCATAGACTTCTATAGAGAAATAAACAGCTGTTACTCAGTCATTCTACTGTCAGAACCATTCTTGATCTGGTACCTTTTCAACATGTTCTTGATCATTCTCATTTTTTATATTTTCTCTGTAGTTCAAGTTATTCAAGTCGTAAACACACCAATCAGATGCTTCAAAACTACTTCGTGGTTTCATGTCAAAATGTTTGACAGATTCCCCCGAGCCCAGTTTTAAGTAGTAGGGGTGTGGAATTCTAACAAGCTCACACCTGATTGGTGAGTAGTGTTTCTCTGAAGGCAACAAATCAAACAGGAAGTGCCCAGGGTGATTATGTTCTCTGCTGTGTTAAGGCAGAGGGAGCTGTGGAGGGTTTCCAGGGTGGGGAGAGGGAAGTCAACAGTGTTTTGGGCGGTGTTGATGACTCACTGGAGAACCTTCCTTTGAGCCGCTGTACAGCTGCTGAACCTAGTGATTATGCAGTATGTTAATACACTTTTTACTACTGGCATGGTAGAAGGTCACCAGCAGTCTTTGGTTGATGTCATTCTTCCTGAGTAACCTCAGGAAATACAGTCTCTGCTGGGCTTTTTTCAGCAGCTCACTGGTGTTCATACTCAAGGTCAGGCTCTCCTCCATGTGGACTCCCAGGAAGCGGACATCTGCCCCACTCTCCACGCAGTCCCCCCTGATGAAAAGTGGCAGTATGTCTGTCTTCTTCCTGTAGTCTATGATCATTTCTTTGGTCTTTGATGTGTTGAGGAGGAGTTTGTTGGTTGAACACCATATTGACAGCCTTTCTACCTCATCTCTGTAGGCAGATTTGTGCCCATCAGAGATGAGCCCCACCACCGTCAGCGAACTTTAAGATGGTGTTGTTATAGTGGGCAGATGTGCAGGAGGAAACTGCTGATCCACAGGCAGGTTGAATGGGGCAGTCCCTGTCCTCCAACTTGGCCACCAGCTCCCAGATGGGGGAGAGCAGCAAGCAGAGCAGGTGCTATGGCGTCTTCTGTGGATCACTTCACCCTGTAAGCAAACTGGTGTGGGTCTAGTCCTGGTGGGAGGGATGCTGTTATGTGACTATGGACTGGCTTTTCAAAGCACTTCATGGCTGTTGGAGTAAGAGTCACTGGTCTGTACTCATTGAAGCAGGAGATGCGAGGCTTCTTAGGCAGGGGAACAATGGTGGAGGACTTCAGGCAGAGTGGGACTATTGACTGTGCCAAGGATTAATGGAAGATCTGTTAGGACTATGAGCTCCCACTCCTACCGGGGAATAATCGCCTCACCTGTTTCCAGTCTCCTCGTCAACCTGCAGCCTATTTATGGACTTCTCACCTTCCAGCTGATGTCAGTCCGTCTGCTCTCAGCGGTAGAGTACTGACCTATGCTAAACTCTAGACCGTGTCAAAACCGTTTCTATGCCTATGCTCATGCCTATGCCAAGAATCCTAATCCACTCTGTTACTCTGTTTCCTTCAGACATTGCCTCCAGCATCCTCCACACCTTTTGGTCTCGTCTGCCGTCTAAGCCGGAACTTCCCCACCACCACTGGGACTGATTAAAAACTCTTTCTCACCAATCATCTCTGTTCTGTCCTGCTTCTGGGTCCAGCCTCGTGAACTCTAACAAGATCTTTGTGAAGACTTCAGTCAGCTGCTCTGACAATCCCTCAGCACTCGCCCCGCCTCACCATCAGGACCGGCAACCTTTCTCGGATTGACTACACGCAGGGTGCGTCTCACTTCTTGCTCATCCAGGGCGAGGACGGTGCTGCTGTGGGCTGTGTGGTGGAACTGGGGTGTCCGTAGTGTAACGACATCAAAGAGGGCAAAGAATTGGTTGTAGGCCTCTGCCGGTGCAATGTCACCTTCCGCAGCTCTGGTGTTGGTCCTGTAGCTGTTGATGTGTTGGACTCCCTGCCACACCTGTCGGCTGACATTGCTGTCAAGGTGGTTTTCAATCTTCCACCTGTAGTCTGCTTTGGCTTTTCTGAAGCCTTGATTCAGGTTGGTGCGGGCTGCACAATACAGGTCTTTGTTTCCAAACTTGTGGGCGGCGTTTCTAGTTGACCTCCCGAGTCATCCAAGGCTTCTGGTTGGGGTCTGTTTGTCCACCGTGACTGTGTCTATGCAGTTCAGAATGTAGCACAGCACGCTGTCTGAACACCTCCAGGTCCCGGTGTTCAAATCTCCAAATCTGTCCTCTCAAAGCAGTCCTGCAGCCGCTGGGAGGCATCATCTGGCCATGTGGAAACAGTCTTCTTCCCTGCCATTCTAAAGATCTCCTCATCTTCTACTAACCCAGACAAAATCCACACCTGGCAATTTCCAATTCTGCCACATTCATTCTTAGCAGGAAGACCTGATATTTCTAAAAGTAGGAAGAACAGGTTCATTTCCTGTGAAACATCTGTTCAAACGTTCCTTTTTCATGGTGTATGGTTGATCCTGAGCCAAGCCTACATAAGAATTCAATGTGTTGCCTTCCTGCCCAATTATGGACAAATGAATGACAGTTAGATTGACATAAAGTTGTTTAATCTTTTCACCTCTTTGCTTTCTCTTCTTATTGCCTGAGGGATTTTTTTGAGTGTGGTAATAAAACTAAAAACAGGAGAGCTCTCAAAAATAAAGCTTAAGTGAAATTTTAGGAGAAAAGGTTCCCGATCTGTAACAACTGGCAGTAGTGACTTTTAGTAAAATTAGCAACTGGAAACAAATGTTCTACAGCTCAGCACCTATACAAAAGGCTGTGGCCCGTCCTATCCTTAAAGCGCTAAGATCTAATGAGCAGATGTGGTCCTTTGTTGGAGGCCGGCTCGGACAAATTGGCTGCTGCAGCAACAGGACCCAGTGTTTTTGAAACCTGAGCAGCTGGCCAGCTATCTGCCCGGAGCCAGCCTGTTTTTCTCCTCCATCACCCCCAAGAGCAGCAATTCATTAACTAATAAGTAGAGGGGAAACGATGAGTGGAAAGATGGAGTGAAAGAAGAGGTGTACATGAGGATTGAATAAGAGATGAGCAGCTTAGGACTTCATGTTTAAACATGTAATGACTGACAACAGAAGATCTTAATAAATGGCAGATAGTGTGAGATAGTAAAGTGCAAACAATGCGTCACACTGCAAGGTTAAAGCTTAAAGGCTGCGGCAGGAGAATGTGATGCCTTGGTTAGAGGTAAGCAAGTAGAGAAGCTGTCCTCAGGAAGTCCCAGGAGAATCCAACAGGATGTCAGAAATCATAAAAAAACCACTATTCCTTCTCCTGGCACTGGTCTGTACAAATGACGTCCAAAGGAAGAGTTTGTGTGAGCATGTAGGGTGAGAGCCCACTGTTAAAATAACACAGAAAAGGGGAGCCTCGGTACGTTTGTGAGTGTACGCGCCTGAGGGCATGTGGGCAAAGTCAACAGGGGGTTGAACCAGCTGCCACATGAAGCAGTTTAAACACAGCTCCTGAAAATCAAAGGCATGGCGTGAGTGAGAGCAAGCCGGAAGGCCAGAGGGGCTGCTCTTCGAGAGCAACAAAAAAGAAAAAAAAGCTGCGGAGCCTCACAGGAGCTAGCTCATCTTTACAAACCAAACAAAGGAGCTGCAGAGTTTTAACCACTCAGAGGAGAATATGGATTTGCTCACCTGTTCGTCCTGTGAATAGCACAAGATCAACTGCTTCTCAGAACAGAGCACCCTGCTCGCCATGTGACCAGCAGTCATAAGTTTAATGCTAAACACATTTTGATTCAATGTGGCACATGAGATTAGACGTTTGAAAAACAGACAGCGAAAGATGTAGAAATAAGGTTAATACATGGAGTCAACTTTCTAATCTCGCACTCATTGCCGTCTAATATTTGCATTTAGAAGAATTTTGAGCTTAAAAAATGCTTGTGATTAGAATTTTTAGATTTTAGAAGATTTCTTTTATTTGGGGGTTTATGACGTGCAGATACAGCAAGCAGAATCTGCCTGAGGTTTCAATACAGCTACAAAAAGACAAAGAATGTCTGCTGCAGGCGTGATCCTCAGTCCAGACGAACACACAAGGAACCCGTTTTAACACGCTCTAACAAAAGCCAACACATGAAACATCACTTCAGACACCTCAAAAGAGAATACTTTGTTTACCTGCTTATAGAAAACTTAATCCTCAAGTTAAGAATCACCAGGAAAATTGATGAGAGACGATGGTCAAATTCTATTCAGCCAGCAGATGGCAGTAACTGACAAGGCCGGTGCTATTTACCAGTTCAGAGCTTTTTTATACCACTTATATGTGCTCAAAAAGTCTGAGAGCAACTCCAGTTTTCTAACTGGCTGTGAGCACTACAAAGGTTCATGAACTTGAAGACTTGATATGTTTAGAAACTTTAGGTTTTAGGGCACAACCACACCTCAAAGCTGTAGCTTTTTCCCCAATAACTGCCTCCAACTAGGGTTGCTTTAAATTGGCAGTTGACGATGTTTGCAGTAAACCATCGGGATGGATGATGGTATCGTCGGTGGGGGGGGTTGTTATTATATAATTATTATTCGTTATTTTACTTTATTACTTTATTTATTTTATATATATAATGACTCATCTGGGATGATCCAGTATAAACTGAGGGAAGTGAAAAGTAGTATTCTGCTCCTGCACTTGATTAGTCAAGTGGACCGGTGGAGCAGCGACCGTGTCTCTGACTGAGCAGACGGACTTACAGCTTTGTGTTTGAGGGGAAGGGAGAATATTTTGTTACGTGTGGGAGACTTAGGACTGTGACCCGTCCCGCCGCTCTACGTGAGCGAGCTACCGAGTTTAGGAGAACCGGGTGTCCCGGTAAAGGTGTGTGTCGGGGCAGAGCGCGGAGCGCCAGCACACACACAGCGGCTGTTGGGCGGTGTTTGTGCTTCAAAGCAGAAATGTCGCTCAGTCCTTAGAAACCGTTCAAACAATCACGTGGATTTGTGTTTCCAGTCGTGTCCCGATGAAATAAAGGCTGATGTTATTCCCACATATTTACGTGCAGCCAGGATGCAGATTGCAGCGTTTCCCACATGGATTTATGTTCATCAAAGCTAGTGTTGTTAGCCCGTGTTAGCATACTGCTAATACGGGTTTCTTTCCGGCTCCGTTCAACAGAAAAAGCACTGACCACACGGATTACAATTAAAATGATGAGCGAACAGACGCTTCATAATAACCGTAACATTAATAAAAGCACATTTAAAAGATCATCTAGTATATTACCGAGCTGACATATCTATCTATGTAGCCGAACTAATTTTCTCTTCCGGTATTTCAAACACTACTGCGCATGTGCGAATGATTTATTCTGACTGAAAGTGTGACCCATGGGAACGTTTTATATAATCTGAAAAAGTTTTTCTGGGCTCATGTACACGGTTGGATTCTAATCCGACCATTGATCCCATCAAGATATTTTGTTCATGTAACCGCTGCTTATGGTGTCGACTCGCAGCGTGGCGGGGGCGTGGCATAACGATGGTGTCTCTCCATCGTGATGTCAGTCACCCATCACAATGGACGATGGTATCGTCCATCGGCACAACCCTACCTCCAACCATCCTTTAAGCATTTGCTGCCATTAGATTCATAAAACGTTGCATGATTATCCTGTATCAAAAACATTTGGGAAGACCTGCATGAAGTGGTTGTCCCTGAAACAAAAATGGATGAGCAGCAACAATTGCAATTTGAGCGTTTACTGTAATTTAAAAGAATCTTCTCCAGCGCTGCAGAGATTTACCCCACTCAGCTTAGCAGAAGTGGTTAAACTGAGCTACAAGGACGTTTTTTTGTACAGTAACATTTTGAGCACCAGGACACAGCGTCTTTATCTAATACAGGTTAGGGCTTCGAGGAGGCCACTGCAAAGTTTGGATTTTTTTTCAGTCATTTAAAATCTGCCTGTGCATTTTGGGATCATTTTCCTCCAGTAGAAGCTAATTGTGCTTCTGCCTGAGGTTGCTAACAGATGCTTGACCGTTCTCCCTCAGGACTTTTCAGTTAAAAGAAGTATTTGTGCGTCATTTATCATTGCAAGTGTTCCTGGTCTTGAACCAGCCCCAGACCATCACTCTTTCACTACCATATTTTACTGTTTGTATAATGATCTTTCTCTGACAGGCTGTGCAGTTGCTTTTACACAAACTGAATGAGAAACTGGTTCTGGAAGGAAACCAGGAAGCATTATATGTTGCAGTTCTTTAAATGACCACTCGAGGATATCTTTTTGCTTTTTGACTCTCACGTTAACTCTTTAACACCGGAGTCTACCATAACTCCTCAACTGTTTACAATATTAATATAACAGCAGAATTTGAAGGGGAGAAATGTAACCGTGCGCTGATATGCAATATTTTACAATAGTGAAGTATTTATGCAATCAAGATAAACCAGCTGATACTGTCAAAGAGAAAAACAGCTTTGCGCTGTTATGCAATATTTTATGTGTTGCATTTTGGTGCAAAGCCACTAACAAAAACTTTTTTTCCACATCAAAATAATCAACATAATCAACATGAATCAGAACCATCTGATTCATGTTGATTATGTAAGCAGTCGAATAGTTAAAGAAGGTGTTATTTGGGTGTTTCTGGCACGGTCAGCAAGGACAAACCATGTGTTTAATATTCACCACAAGAAAGTTATAATAGGGTAATAGGGGCAACTGTGCTTTAAAGGTATTCTCAATAAGGGGTACTGCTCATCCGAGTAGCTTCTCCTCCTACGTGTTGAGTTCAGTTCGGGTTATGCATGTGGGGACTGCTTCAGAGGAGCGGCAAATGAATTTGTTCTGTATTTGGCCTTATACAATGACCAGCAATAGAAAATGATGAGGCGATCCTTTGAACTTCTGCAGTGAAACTGCTCCTGCCCTCTGTGGGATTTCAGTCACATTCTCCATAAGATTTCCCTAATCTTTGAGCTCAGATTGATTTTGCCATTGAGATACCTCACCTTTGCCTAACAGCTAAGCATAGCAAAAAATGTCAGACTGTACTTTAAATGTGAGGCATTAGACAATGATTACCTGATGATGATTACCTGAAGCTGTACAGACAGCCTTGTTCTTCCCATAGAACTATGGTGATGAGGGGCTGCTATAAAGACAGGGTTTGCTGGATTATAATCTGAAGTACATATGAAGGATTGCGAAAGTCCAACATATATTCAAACGCTCTCATCAAATGTAATATCCCTCCTGCTGGTCTGAGTTAGCTCAATAACTTTCTGTATAAGTAGACGTCCTAAACATTTTGAGGCTATAATATAATAACACAGTACAACTGATTAAAGCTACAAAAAGTATAAAAACGTATTCGAGGTACATTGCTAGAATTTTGGGCTTTCACTGTATTAGTGGCTGCAGCTGTTTTGACAGCATTGTGAGGGCGACTCAGCACCCACCGAGGAAGCCAACATCTGGTGAGGCATGCTCATTTCACACTCAACAACTGGCAGACCATATTTTCATGATGAGGCTAATCAGGACAGGCGGTCCTGACTATTGGCCAGCCTCTGCTTCAGTCCTGAGAGGAGTACATTGCTCACATTCCCGCTCTGACTCTACAGCAACATGGAACAGCACTGAACCAGAGGAAAAACTCAGCTCCAGGAGGCCACCAAGGTTGTCAGTAGACTTACGGCTTTGAGGATAGAAAAAGGAATACATTTGAGAGACAGCAGATCTTTAAGAGCGAAAGGAAAACAATAAATATGGCATACTATGAACCATGCTACCATGTTTTAAAAAGCCACTCTGCAGAAGACTATTATGAGACAGATGAAGACATTTTTACTTCAGCTCCAATTCAGCAGGTATATGATAACCTGATGGGTCAAAACTTAACCTGCATGCGATCTGCTTCAAGATAAAGTTTGTAAAAGCAGCAGGAGCTCCATCGGCTTCATTATGAGGCGTTTAACATGAGGCAAACATGTTTAATAAAGAGGATATAAACAGGGAAAAGGTCCCTAAAAGCCTTGCATATAAAACGAGTCAAAGATTTAAGAACAGCTGCAGTAACATCTAAACAACTTTAATATCAATATTTTATCAAAAAGTGAGCATAAGATATAAAAAAGTGAAAATCTTTGACTTCAGTTATTAGAAAGCTTTAGTTCGACACCAGTTTAAGAATTGTGTAAAAAAAAAACAAATGATGTATTATTAGCAACCATTAATGGTCTGATGGAAACCTGCAGGCCAAGTCTTTGTTGTAGATAAAGTGCTGAAGCTTGCTGCTGTAATGCTTTGCTATAGAAGGGCTTAAGTCCGTTTCCATCTGAAAGTATGAGTGTTGGTAAAAGACGTTTGGTATGTCAGTGACCATTTTACAACCTGTCTGTTCAATGATTTCTTCTTTGGCAGTAGCAAACTGAAAAAATATTTTTTCAATAACAAAAGCACCTCCTCTTTGTGCCATAATGACATCTAGTCATAATAAAATCAATTACCACTGTATTTTTTCACACTTCTTTTGAAACTAAAGGCAGAACCACAATTTTTTATGTCTTTGAATGACTGAATCAATCAAACAATAGACGTGCTTTTTTCATGATTGTTCCTGTTTCAAACACCAATACCACCCTATGACTGTTAATCTTATGCTAGTGTTCAGATTTCTCACCAATAAGGCCATAGGAGAGGAACTTGTTGACAGAGGTAAGAGCGAGGCCTGTGATTGGTCCAGTGGTGTCCTCAGAGCGAACGACTTCCAGAAAGGGCCTCAGGAAAACGTTGGGTTCAACATCTGAGAGCTCTGAAAAAGAAAGAGAAGACAGCCCGCAGGCCAGTCAGGCATAAGCAACATCACATCAAACAGTCAGGGGTTAGATTCAAACATCTCCAACAAGACACAAACCTTTGCAAAGCGGAGTGGGAGGGAAATGTCCTTCCACTGTGGTACAGATGATGTGTAAAGAAAGATCAGAATGGCCACGATTTATGATGAAGTCACTAAATGAGTCAAGAAAAGTACTGCAAAGTACTTAACCCTGCTAAAGGAAAGCCATGCGCTGCATAGTGAAAGTGAGAATATGAAGATTAAATAATGGCTTGCAGAGTCTGCACTTATTAAATATTTCTTTTACAAAGTGTTCCAAACTGTTCCTGACGGTAACAAAATAACAGACACAATCATCTATGTAAAGTGCGCCGTATCACACATACAATGTATATCTTCCTAACAAAAGGAGCAATAGATCAATACAACAATAAAATAAATCACGACAGAAAAGATAACTGTTTCCATCATTGATTGTGCTAAAAAAAACAGACATATAATGAAAATGTCAAGACAGAGTCCAGATTCTTCCTCACAGAATCCTTAAGATTATGCTCCATTACCTAGCACTCCAGCATAGAATCGCTTTCACCGCGCTTCAAGTTTTCCTCTTATTTAATAATCCAATTCAATTCAATTTTATTTGTATAGCCCAGATTCACAACAACGTCGTCTCAATGGGCCAAGAGTGGATGTCAGCTATAGATGCCAACCTTAAAATGGTGTGAGAAAAAGCACATACATTTTTTAGACATGAGCTTTGACTTTGTCTGATAGCTGCTTTGTGGTCAACTGGAAACATGGCTGCAATTTGATCTTTTTTCAGACATGAAGGGCAAGGAAGTCCCCTGGAGATTCCTTAAAGCTTAAACAGTTCAAAATGTTTTTACATTTTACATGTCCATGATTCTTTTTTAGGCGAACCAAATATTATAACATTAGTCATTAAAAAACGAACATATCTAAAAAGCCATTGTTAGATTAGTCAAAAAAAAGTTGTTGTTAGCAACAGCCCAATGCTGACACTCAGCCAGCCGCCGCCAGTGTGAAGAGTTTACAACCGAAATAACAGGGGCAGCTGCCATGCCGGGATCTGGTGATATATTTGTGTTCTGGTAGTTTCACAGAGGGACAGAGATGGCAGAGTGGAAAAGACCGAGCGAAATATTTTCCTTTTTTTAAACTGCTTTGTCTGTGTTTTCAAAAGAAACATACATTAAAAAGTCGTATGTCTGTGAAGAGTGGTTCCCTCATTTCCCTTTTACACTGAGAATGAAGGAGTTTTTTTATAAAGTTAACCAGAATCACTGGACAATAAAAATCTAAAAAGCAGTGTCGACTGTGATGTCAAAGCACAGCACAACTTTCCAAAGACAGATGGAGGGAGCTGTGTCACATTCTAAAACTGAATATTTCAGTGTGGGAACACTCCTGTATCCAATCCAGCCTGACTTTAAAAGTCTTTTACTTTCACAAGATAAAGGAGGTCAGGGGGGGGATGCAAAAATACAAAACAGGTAAAACAACAAGGGGGAAAATGAGCAGAGTCACGCGGTGCTATGTTGTCTCAGAGGACTGCTTGCCACAGCAATACTGTGAGGATTACAGCTTTCTGAAGAGCGGCCCCACTCCAGACAAGAAAAAACAACCTGCACATCAAAAGCATAGAGGATAGTGTCCAAGCAATTTCAGACGGAGCATGTGTGACTGCCGTGCATTAGTTTGTGATATTCAATACCCTGTGGCTTGTTTAGAAATCAAATATGAAATAATTCAGGAATTTACACAGTCCCTTTATCAGTCGCCAGGTTGCTTTAAGGTCTTGCTTTCAAAAGCAAATATTTTACTTTGAGCCTCAGAGAATTTTTTTCCATGTGGTGTTTCATTTAGATTTTGTTTTTTCACATTTAAATCTTAAACAGTTTTAGTTTAACAGCAGCAGACGAATAAACAGAGTAAGTGTATCTAAATGACTGCATCAGAGATGTGACAAAACATGTTAACCTGAGGGAAAAAAAAAAAAAAAAAACTTAGTGCATTCCATCTGTCCATCAGCTGTCAGAAAACTTTTTAAATAGGGTTTTAGTGTCCCATTACTTTACAGGAGGGGGAAAAAACATGTAGTGAGGGTGAGATGGAAGGTGCTCAAATGAATCTGTCAATAGATCCTGATGAAGACTTCATCAAAAGCGATCACCCTGTAAGTGCCATGGCTGCGTTTCCAAAGACCACAGATTGGAAAACTCAATTGTGTTGTATTGATCTGGCTGGCCATCGGTGAGCGCAGGGCTGAAAGGAGCGTCCTGCCGGTGGCCAACACCAATCTTCTTAAATAACGTCTAAATACAGGCTCTACACTTGAGCTCAATCTGCCCAGCTCACAAAGTAGAATGAAATAAATAAGGATGGCCGTAGCTATGGTGAGGCAATCATCCCATAACCAGGCTGACCTCTAGCTGACATTGACCCAAAATACAAAAAGACAGGCTTAAGGTGGCTCATCCAGCCACGCATGCGGTTATCTAAAGGCTAAACATGTCAGGAACCAGCCCTGATTTTAGAATGCATACGAGTTCAACTGAAGTTGAGCTTAATTGGTGAAAAGATTCGGGAAATAAAGCCATTACAATGAGCCAAATCCTAGGTGCGTTTACCATAGTGGAGTCCATCTTTCTGATAGTGAGAGTATCCAGCCATGTATGCATTACCTCTCCAAATGGCCCCAGCAAAGAAGGGCTAGAGGAGAGTCAAGAGGAACCTCTGCCCCAAGAGAGCATCTAAGGATGAGGTCAGCTTACCGCAAACCACAAGCCATCTTTAACACATGCACATCTATTGGCAGTAGAGCAGAAAAGGCTTAGAACATAGGAGGTGGATCTCAGTATGACGCATACATCTTATTTAGCAAATACCAGAGCAATACTGTAAAGAGAACAAATAAACTCACTGTAATCACTTCAAAACACCATTATTTAAATTTTAAGACTTACATGCATAGAAAACATGTCTATAATGAACGAGAATCAGAAAAAGAGCACATTCAAATTAATCTGCAAATCAGCCAATGAATGAACCCCCCATTAAAAGAATAGAGGCCAAGTTATTTGTGTTTTAGATTTTGCTATGACAGCACATATTTTCTTCATCTGGATCAATACTCAGACAGTTAAATGCAAGTTGGATACTGAAAATAGTCATAAAAACATTTCTACAGTGATGAAGCTTGAGGTTTTTTTTTGCTAGAGTGATTTGGAACCAAAAACTGTAAGATAATGGTTTTATTTCTCTTCTGAAATACATTAAATAAATATGCTTTAACCTAGGAGATATTGAACCAACACTTATGTGGACTACTTTATCAACCTTTATTTATTTACCAGCTATTGTTGGATGAAACAAATGCAGCTAATGGAGACTCTTGGTGCGTCAGACTATACAAACAAAAAAGTCAATTATCCATACAAAAAGTCAATTATCTTGGCTATAACTAGGCAGCCTTTGAATGTATGTGTGCAGCAGTTTTCTATAATGGAGGAGATGGCACACTGCTAACATTGAAAATGTATTGGTTCTACGACTGGTGGGAATGAGAAATAGAAAAGTGCCGTGACTGACTTCAGCCGATGTGTTGCCTTGAATTTATTACAATAACAAATGGATGAAGAACTGAATGTGGGATTTGTCTTAGCCTCAGAACATCTACGCTTAGGTTTCGAGGTTTATTTTCATCCACACAATGAACACACAGGAAAACATGACAGAAAACCTCTCTAATGAAAGACAAATTAAAGACTGATTAGTAATATTTATTATTTATGTAAATTCAATCTATTTTATCTATCAAGACAAAGGTTTGTGACTATATTCTCCTTTTAGAAGCTGCTTTGTTTGTGTGCCAATTTGTATGATCACTGTGATCATCCGCTAATACACATAAGCTTGTGCTATGTGCGGGTCATTAAAAGCATGGTGAGGAGGCCAAATCAATTAAAAAGTTTAGATTAGTGTGGCATTATCAAGTAAACATATCTTGTAAAACACACGCATGCAGTAACTTCAACCCTTACAGAGAAACATTCAGCTGTTTGTGCACCATGAACATGCAGAACTAAGCTGATAAACTGTGGGAAAGCTTCACTAATATTGGACGAAATCAAGTTGCATCTGCTACAGAGCGCAACACAAGTGGGGAGAAGAGATGCCAAATATGAGGGAGGGTTTTACAGCCCCCTCTCTCTGACCGATGCAGCGGCCCAAAACCAAACACTGATGGTTATTGATCTGGACCTCGCTGGCTGCTAAATTTAAGAGTCAGGGTCCTTGATTGCATTGCCAAAGCTCCTGGTGCTGAGCAGAGAGACAACACTTTAACAAGACCAGTGCTGCTAAATGAAATCCATGGAGGATTCTGCTGCACATCAACTGAACAAAGTCTTGCACAGCAGCATTTTTATCCATCTGTCAGGAGAAATTTGATAAATGTCAGCTCACCTTAGCCCTCATTCCCCACCCTAATTTCATTCATTCTTCTTTTCTGCTCCTGGTCCCTGTATTCTTCTGAATGGAATTGACACTTGTAGAAGGGGCAATTAGGATGGAACAATGCTATGGAGCTACATATGGTCATTTCATGGAGCCACACTGGTATTTTATAGATGCCTGGAACAATGCCACAGCGCAACCTAAACAGCCAATTTGAAAAGCCCAGGAGAAATTAAAACTTTTCCAAATGCTTGCAAGGACTGCTGCATTAGCCGCTACAGCAAACCATTTCCTGACAGACCTCATAGTTTGCATTTATATTTACCCAAGCTTTCATGCAGTGTTTTTGACAGAAAAATATCAACCACAAGTACCTACAACAACCTACAAGCTCCACAAAAAAACAAACAAACAATAAATTACTGCATTTATCAGAGTAATACAACTGTAATATCCATCTGTATGCCAAAATCTGCTTTCAGATGTAGCTAAACAATGCAAAGGAGATTCCACACTTAGATGTCTTCTTAAAGCACAATCTTGAATACCGTTTTATATAATCAAAATTTTTATTGCAGTTTCTTAAGATGAGAGCTATGATGAATAAGGTATTTTCAAGTTTTTCGCTATCAAACTTAAGTCTATTGTGTAATTAAGATGACCTTTTTTATTAAAAAATACATATATTTCGTCAATCATGCATACTATGAACAGCAATGCATAAGTAATGGCTTAGTCACAGCTGTCCTTACAGGTGGATACAGGCTGTATTTAGGTAAAAACAGAGGCAAACCCGTGCAGGACACGGAGATGGCCCCCACAAAATACCATGGCTGTAGACAGCTCAGTGAGCCCGTACAGCAAAACTGTTCATGCACATTTTTCTACGGAAATGCTGCAAGCGACAGGCATGTCGTACAGACTTGTCATCTTTTAAAAAATCCTGCAGATGGCGAAAGGGCTTGTAAGTGCTGTTCACGCAAGCCTTTGGGCATGCAGCCTGACTGCTAGAAATTAGGAAATTAGTGCAATGTACTGGCACTTATCACATGAGGCCTGCACACTCCGTGCATGCAGCATTTGCGCTTGGTCAGTAAGGTGCGGTGCAAAGCAGTGGTCCCCAACCTTTTTAACCCCATAGACCGGTATGACATCACACAAAGATTTCACGGACCAGTCTTTCAAATGTAGGCTGATGAGTAATATAGCAACACTACGACGAAGGGGGAACAGAGACGTGACAAGAACCCTGAGCTTTTATTTTGACACACATGACATTGTACATGGCACAGGTGTCATCATCCTCTCCTCTTCCCACACTCATGGTGCAAAAAAGAAGTGCTGTCTATTAAATGTAGCTTTCTTTTTTTCCCCCATAAGTGGAAGGCTCCCCTTCTGTCTCCTGGCTGGGCCTTTTCCCCTTGGCAAAGAAACGTTCCAAAGACTTTTGTTTTTTATTCATCTTGCTAGCTCCTTGGTTTTATTTTAGCGGTATCCTATCACGTGACAGAGAAGAGCGCCTTGGCCAGCGTCTAGAGCAGGGGTGGCGAACAAGTTTGACACCTAGAGCCGAATTTTTGTGAGAGTCAAAGAGCCACACCACACACTGACCTGCCAATACGTACACACAAACACACAATTAAAGCCGTATTATTTCCCATAAAACACTCCTCTCCCTACAACAAAACAGCAAGTATTGTACTTGTGTTTATATCAAGTTTTATTTCAGTTGAGTGCAGCATAAATTCAATTAACCTTCAGGAAAAAAAAGGATTCTTCGACATTTTCTTTATTTAAAGTTTTATGATGGATCTTAACAGAGCTTTTACTTGAACTCAACAGTCAGTGCTCAAGCATCATGGACCTCAGTTCTGCTCATAGCCACCTCACTAATGGTTTTACACCCAAGATTTCCCACTTCCCATGAGTCTTAGGGGCTGAAGGCGGGGCTAACCCCCCGGTCGCCACACTATTCACACAGGCATGCTCAGTTAGGTGTCTGTGCACTTTGAAAGGCTTCAACTTGTTTTTAAAGGAGACAATTTTTGTCAGATCAGGAAGAGTTTTTAATTTTCCTCAGGATACGTTTTGTTCTTTTCTGCCATGAACAATTTTACTGCTTCCAAAAGCTCATCATAATAAATATAGTGACTTCCCATTCTGTTCAGTAAAAAAGTGAGAATCTTCCCATTCTTCCATCCTGTGTTTGTCTTTATACTCTGAATTTCGTCATTTTGAATATGAGGGTAACAGTCTGCACGCACATCAAATGTTTAGTAATTTTTTCCGGCATTGGGCGTAACCCACACAAATGATTGACGGTGACTTATGGGTCAGGAGCAGAATCAAAACACTCACACTGCCCAGCGGTCTTTTTATTATTTATTTTTAATACTCTCTGATGGATTTCAGAGTTGTATAAAAGTGAATTACCTATGAAATGAGGCTCCCTTCTGTGACAAATACATCAACCAACTTCGCACAGTCTCAGAGAGGAATAAGCAAACTCATGGGTAGCTTGAATTGCCCCTTTCCAACATCGATGCTTGAATACGTTAATTCACCTAAAAACAGCCAAAGGGCATGGCTATCAATTCTGCTAAAAGCCCCCGACTCATGGTGAGGAACTTTATACCCACAATTCCCCACTTCTCACTTCTACCTGGGTCGCCACAATATGATGAGACGCAAAGAGCCACATGCTCATTGGCCGAGAGCCGCATGTTCGCCACCCCTGGTCTAGAGTTACATAGACGGATGTAACAGAGAATCTGGCAATTTTTCAAAATAAAACATCTTTCAGATTCTGAAATAAATAAGACGGGAGTAATGTAAGTTATTTATTCTTTCTCTGCGGCCCGGTACCACGTGACCCACGGCCCGGGGGTTGGGGACCGCTGGTGTAAAGCACAGGGCGACAACATCACCCATATGTCATAATAGCGTGCATTATGAATACCTTACAATACACTTACCACACAAACGACAATGACACACTCTGTTTTCATTACGTCCCTTGAGGTGGCCGTATGAGCATATCAACAAAACTAAAGCTAATACAGGAAGTTATTCAGAGCAGATGACTTAAAGTCAAGCATTTCTGTTTAATAAACTACAAAAAGCAAGAAAATCTAATGATTACAAAAATTGGAATACTTTATTTTGTAAAATCATCAAGCGTAAGAAAAAAAAAAACCTGGAAATATTAAAAGTTAATTGTTTGTGTCACTAAAACTGAAATATAGCCCCAGTTGTGCAATCAAACACTGGTTTAGATTTAAGCTTTGAACCCTCAAACAGTCATAGAGAAAAATTAGGTGCAATGAAAGAAAAATAAAATAAGCAAAACATGATTTCATGAGTAAACTTTGTCTGGCCATTGTACGTCAACTGCTGGGATGCTCTGCACCTGTTATCCTGACCCAAAATGTATTTTCAATGTTGCATGCTTTGCACAGAGAGCACATTATTCCAGAAGGAAGCTGGCTAGGCCCCAATACCCAGTTAATGTGTTTCACAGCCTGCTGTTCTACTGTGATGGATGGCCATCAGCCTCAATGTACTTGTTTTCTTCCTGAATCAAACTTGAATGTCTGGCTCATGTTGTTTAGGAAGGCAACGTTGTTATCACTGAGTAAAGCACTTTAATTCAAGAGGATCTTTCACTTACTAGTTAAATGGCACTTCAGATATAGCTGCAATGTTTCAAACAAAAATAATTCTCTGCACAGCATGCCTTAAATAATCCCTTAAACCTTGAAATATAACCCCAATAATTCCCTTTCATCTCCCTTCAGTGTGTGTTTGCACTGTCACAATGACCACTCCTTTACAAACAACAGGCTAGTATTATCACCTCTATTTGCAGAAAAACAAGCAAGGGACACCTTTTCCATCTATCTGTTAAAAACCAACACTTCTTGCTGTCAGCGTGATTTGGCTTTGATGTTGGCAGGGGGAAAAATTAGCCATGTCTGGCAGAAGCCGTGTAACTTCACGAGTAGTCGTGCCACTGACTGTATAAGAAAACTGGACTGAGTGACCTTTCCCCCCTCATATTCCAAACAGAAGGGAACCTGCTGGCTCCAAGAAGCCAAAATCCCATAGACTTTGAGAAATAAACAGGTTTACTCAGTCATTCTACTTGCCAGACTAACCATTCTAGCTCCATGTTTTTTACATTCCTGATAAAGCGAAAAAATGGTGAATGAATTGACTTCATTTTGCTGGAGAAGTAAGTACACCATTTTCTATGGGTGACATCACACTCACTGAGTCCAGTTCTTATAAACTGTCAGTGAGTCTTACACTACGACGTATTGATTGAGGATGAGTTTTTAAAAGAGGAGGAGGCAGACTATGGTATGGGTTTTTAGAGGAGGAGGAGGAGGAGCTAGAGCTTCCACATACAGGTTTACATTAGTATTTAATGTTTTGCTTAACAGAGCTTACATATCTGGTCCGGCTAAAATGAAAAGTCGTGAAACGGTGTTTTAAACAAAAACAAAAAAACATTTTTGAAATTTTAAGATTTGTAATTAACAGATGTTTAAAATGTATAAAGTGAAAGCTAGATGCATGTCAACTGATATGTAAAAATACAAAAAACAACTTTAGAGTTGCAAATAAATGATGTAGCATTGGCATTTGGGCAGCAACTTTCAAAATCAACTAACATTTCTTTTCACAGCCTGATATCTATGAGATGTAGAAAAAAGCTGCAGTTGAGCAGCCAGCGCCGTACAAGCAAAACTGAACTGAACTGCAACATGGTCTGTGTGTGTATGTGTTTGTCTGTGCCCACACGTGTGTGTTCGTATTTGTCCTTATTGGTTTCACCTGCTGCACTCCTTCAGCTCCCCACTAACAGCATTCCCGTGGGTGCAGGGGGGGGGATTGGAAAACCATGCACTGTATATGGCCAGTCCACTTCATCCACACAAGACACAATTTAGTTCCAACAAGAGTACACCGCGCAGAGAATTATGAGCAAGTCTGCTACTCCACAGGGTTATTCTGCTGCTCAACGCTGCTACCGTTTAGAAAAACGCCACTTAAGAAAACAAAATCAAAACCAAAAAGAAGGAGAAAACATGTTGGAAAAAAATTTTGCTTTAAACTCCAAAAATTTGATCTCATCTTTGGTCATTTAAAACTAAAATCTAGTTTGCCACACTGAAAAAATCAGAACCCTTGTGACTACACACTAGTTACACCAGAACAGTTAACAGACTAGCAGGGCAACAATTGTTGTTCTCAACAATTAATAGTTTTTATTTGAAGGAATACGTGTTATACATGTTCATGTCATGTGTCACTACTCATACCTGTTTTAATACCTTCCCTGTTACTACTAACAATTATAATAGAATCAAATATTTCCTTATTTTTGCTCTTGAGCCGATGAGCTATTTCTTGTTTTTTTTCTAAAGAAAATACAGAACGTAATATAACAGTCAGTCTTCCTAATAAGAACTAGAAAAGAAGTCTTAACCCATCAAAAAGATGTGAAGTTTTAACAGGAAGCTCTCATATCACGGTACATGACATCAGGCTATCATCTGTTGTATAAATGTTCATTTCTGCTTAATTCTGCTTTATCTTAAAGAGTCTTTATCATCTCAAATTTAAATTGAGCTTTTAAGTGTGTTACAATATTCTTTCCTCACTATAAACAATCCCAAAGCGGTATTTTGATCTGTTCAGGCATTTCTGAGTATTCCTCTAAAAACCAGCAGTCTGAGCACCAGCCCCTCCCAATTCTCCAATTCTCTCACATTGTGCCATAGACCAGTGAGAACAGCCCCTTCCAAGAAGAGACTGCACAGCCAACACCGCCCCCAGGCTAACACACACCCACTTCCTCCACTGAGCTAGTGGTGAACAGCTAAAACGCTTCCATTTTATACGCACAATATGCACATTCTTCTTTGCAAATGTTTGGATGATGTTTGTTGTCGGAGAGAAACCCAGACATGCTGTAGAGGCTGACTCTAGGGTGACGTCATAAAATGGGCGGCACCCACAAGGAGAGAAAGGCGATGCCTCCGAGATCAAGTCGTCTTACTTCTGGGCAGGAAAATGAACTGCAAAAATAACTAATATTTCATTAAAAATCAATCTTTAGTGTGCCAAAGGTAATGTATTATCATATAGATGGATATAGTTTACTCTAAAAAGGCTTAAGAATGATACTGGCCCTTTAATGTTCATTTTAAAGAATTGAAGGTTGCAGAGTAGAGGCAGGAAAGCAGGATTCAGCGGGGATCCTGGTGATCAATTTCATCGTAGAGAGCTCTCTGATCTCCAACCATTCACAGCAAAGCTCATCAGTATTAATAGGCTGACATCACTGTATTTAGATGGGGTGCCCACTTTATACTCACCCAGCATTGACAGCAAATCCTCTGTGTATGTTTAATAAATCACAGCAGTTAGGTGGGATGGCTTAGTCTCAAGTCACTTAATGACTATATTATGAGCCACTGCATTAAGAGGGATTAATACTAATCTAGGCTGTTTCAGTTTACCCTGGACTGAAGAGGTGGGTGGTTTGGGGGAAACAACAGAGCAATGGGTGTTTCCCAGCAGGCAGCTGGTCAGTCTCTTACCAAGCACTCACTGGACTGTGCATACTGATCAACAGTGATCTAAACTAGTCAAGTGCACACACTGAAAGGTCTGTGGTCAAAGGAAACCAATTGGTCTGACAGCAAAGCCCCTTTTCTCTTCCATAATAGATTAATAACTTTATTTACTAAAACACTGTGAAAGGATGAAAAAGAATCCTTTCATTTAAAGCCAGACAGAAAGGCAATCTGTTTCAATCTAATAGTTATTACATTCTGAATGTAATTCAGCAAAAATACAAACAGATAACAGAGTACCAACAGCAAAAGCTCAGAGAAATGAACTATTGCATTATTAATAAGGAACAAGGCTTTCACATTTATAAATTTGTTTACAGCATTTTGGAGGGATCCCAAACGGTTTTTCTTTGGTCACTTGATTTAAATCCGCTTGTTTCACCTGGCCATTTCCAAACAACCATTGAGTTTTACGCAACTCACAATTAGAAATAATCTTACAATGACTCAAAGATAACCATATAATGAGCTCTTTCGTTGAAAAAGAACAGTAAAAACAGTAAGGTGAACACAATGGAACAACTGCTGTAGTGTCACATTGAAAAGGATTCTTCCTTTCTTGCAGCAGACTTTACAGAGATTTGTAAGCTTAGCACAGTTTCTCAAAAAGCAACAGGTCGTGGTCACCATGGTAAAGCTTGGTGTCTTTAGAGCAACAGAGGCTTGTAGGGGACATTTCCAGGCCTTGACTACACACAGGCTTCGCAGCAGGGGGACATTAAAGATATCAGGTTTATCCCCATAGGGCCACTGAAATGCCCTGCTCAGAGAAGACAGAGATGGTCCAGGCTGGCTTAGCAACTGAGGCGACAACTGTCATAAATGACTCCCCAGTGAGCTTGCATGTCAGCCATGCCTCCATCCTGGAGCGATGAGACTAGTTGAGAGGCAGCAGTCACACAGAACTCCATTCCTTCAAATTAAAAAAATATATTACCCTAAAAAGTGTTTTGCCGGTATAGCACAAATAACAACATCTCAACTACTGTTTCTATATTGAGTATTCAATTGCCTTGCTAAAAGATGCTATCTGTTTCCTTGTTTTTCTTGGCACTTGAGCTTCAGGCGGTGCAGTGTCTGCCCGGAGAGAAAAATGAACTACTTCACTCCTGTTCACATGGCGGTTCGCCTCCACTCACAAAGAAAGTGCACTTCCCCGGGGCTTGCTCTTTGTCATAAAGCATCTCTCAGCACATCATTTAACTAAACTTGAGAGGCAAAAAGGGACAAAAGGAAACACAAACAAAACTAACTTCAGTTTGCTGTAGCGTTTTCCAGCACTGCAGTAATTCTACACCAAGCTGCAATGCTGCCTCATCATGAGAGATTGCAGGACCATTGTGGAACAGATGAGTAAATGGGAAGTGGTCAAGGGACAGCCTTAGCCTTAAAAATGCATGACTAACATTTCTATTCAAAGTGATACGTGGGTAAAGAGGAATAAACTTGGTTTTCTGTCCTATCCAACATGCAGCTGAAGAGAGATCACTATGTGTACAGCAGATACACTGCAGATGCAAAACATGTCAACTTTGAAACGTCAGACGAGAACACCTTCAAACATCACCGTTAAAATAGATCTTTTGCAATGCAGAAACAAAAGGTTTCCACTTTTATTCTTATGAAAAATGTGACTATGATCAACAACAAAACCTTAAATTTAAGAGGTTTTACTCAGTGGTGTTCATAAAAAAACAAAAGAAAAAAGCTACTAGTGTCAACAAATATCAAATATTTAAATAGCTCAAATAGCTTTACGAAAACTCTTCTCAAAACAAAAAAAATTGTACTAAAGGTCGATGAAATCCATTTCTCAGTCTGTAAATCTTCTCATTGTGTCCTATGAAGTTTCCAACATAAATGATTTTCTATCAAGTCAGTTCCTGCAGAGTAGCGCGTCTCCCTCACACCAGTCCTGTTCTGCACACGCAAGGCTGCGCCTATCCAATCCGACTGGCATCATGACCATGGAATGCTGAAGTCCACATTTTTCCCATTCAGCAAGGAAAAACGGCCTTTCAAAGCCAATCAGCTAGAAATGTTGCTTTGTTTTTATTTTTGACTGAACTTCCTGGAACCTATTATGGAGCTGTCAGGGATGTATATTTAGCTATGGAAACAGGGCCTCCTCGCCCCCTTGCGCCACTGGTCATGTCACCTCTGATAAACAGAAAAACAATTGGTTATCGCTTTTGTCACCTTAAAAGAAAATGGTGTGGTGAATCTCTGGTGTGAGTGACAGATTCCACGTTCAGAGTTAAAATGAAGATTCTGTGTAAGAAGAAGAATGGAGCTCCAAAGCAAATTTTGAAGAATATACGGCCTATTTTTTTTTCAGATATTTACCAAGATAAAAGACAACAATTAAAAGTAAATACTTCTTTTTAAAAAATACAATATAACTAGTACTCATATGTAGGGTTTATAGGATTTCTGTAAATTCCTGGTTAGCAGAAGACCCAAATCAGCCATTATCAAATTACTGTCAACAGCTCTAGGTAGTCAGATAGAATCCCTCAAAATCAGCGTCCAAACTAAGCAACACTAGAAAATTGGTTTTCCTCTTTTTTGTGTGTTTTAATAACCTCATGCCAACACCTTAGCACCTGCTAAAGCAGAAATGTGGACACCAAACGTCTGGTTGATGCACAGGTCTGTGAACTTTCAAACAGAGATCCCAATTAACCCCTTCAGTCGCATTTATCCTCTTTGATTTCAATGCAGAAAAAACTTTCGTGTATTTCGGCACTTTTTCGTTCTTACTGGTTTATTCTTTGGCTTTAAATGTTTTACTTTATTAACAGTATTCCAATGGTGTCATTCCTAATTTTCTATCTAACCAGTTCAATTAAAAAGATTCAGATTTTATTCTTCTTCCAACAAAAGTGGTGTTCTCCAGGACTTTGTCATGGACCCCCCTGACTCTATTGCATTTTCTCATGATAATGTTTTCACCAAACAAAAATAAATCTCTTTTGCTATGTGTTTGACCCTTACCTATAACATTCCACATAGCAACATTTTGTCCCACCATCCCTTTTTTGGATTGTCTACCAGAAAGTAAAGCACAATGTGTAAATAATGTACCAAGTCAGAAGAGAATTTCTCCTCTTGATATAAAACCATTCTTTGTTAAAGCTGACCATTTCCCACTGACCATAAAAGCCTCAACTGTTACCAATTCCTCCCTAAAATTCTGTCTAGAGGGCAATCTTTGACAGATTACCTTTCTGCTCTGCAAATCAACTGGTCAGATTCATTTTCACAGATATCCACTTTTGCCCATGAATCACCCACCACAACTCTCTTTCTTATTTTAATGCAAGTCAGTTTAAAAACTCATTTTAAGAGTTTCCAAACTTTTAGATCTTAACATAGCTTAATATTTTCTTCAAAGCCCCAAAGATCTACCGTGTATGACAGAAACCCTTCACACACAGGTTTTGCATTTAAAGACCCGTCCCACTCGGATAAAAATCTTGTTTTTGACAGGTTGCTGTAGCACTTTTCTGATAATTGGGAAAATTAAGCTTGAAATTGCATTTCTGGGAATTTTATGATACAGACTGGAGTGAATCAAGACCAGACAAAAAAAAAACTGTTTGAAAAAGAGCACATTTATGATGTAGTAAATGCACTGGGCGGGGCCAAATCTACCTGTTCCAAGCTCTAAGCAACGTGTATAGGGGAGGGGGGGGGGGGGTGCTTTGCCAACAGTCCCACCCACAACTCAGTCTGATGAACTACTGCCGCTTTGAAAAAACTATGTCCTAGAAAACAAAACAGGTATTGATTTTGGCTAAAAATGGCATAATAATAATAATAATAATAATAAAATTAATAAAAATAGATCACAAGGTGATCAGAGTGGAACTTTAAACAAAAATATATGTATTGAAATTTAACTTAAATTTAGCATAAAATTTAGATATTAGTCATATTAGTACCTTTTTTTTATACTGTGGGATTTCTTTACCAAAAACATACATAAAGCACCCATATGCTTTGCATGTTGACATTAGCTAAGTTCCCCCTGTAAAAATCAAGAATCATAAATGACTGCCAATCGGATTACTCTGAGGTGGCTTAATGCTTTAAAATCAAGCCTTCTAAAGGTGAGGGTAGAAATATAAATAATCCTTTATCGTCCATCTGAGTTCAGTTAAAATACGCTTAGCCCTGTTGCCCCTCAACCAGATTTTAAAAAGCATTTAATAGATATCAGCTTCATTTTCAGAGGAACAGCTCTTATCAGCACAGCTAATACTAAAATGTTTTGTTTCCTATCTGAGAAATATAGCAGAAATTAGAAGAAAAATGTTTTTCTTTACTATTGTCAAAAAGCACAAACAGTGGAGGAGCTGACTGCAACAATAACAATGATCTCCAGCAGTGAACAAGAGCACAAGGTCATTTTCCCTTAACCTTTGGAGTCTGACCCTGTACCCCCCCCCCACACACACACACAAACACACACACACACGGCCACAGATCAGATCCACCTCCCATACACTCCACCTAAACTGACTCTCACTCACCCTTATCCTCTGCAGACCACAAGTCTTTCCAAGTCATAAATTCAGTTACATTTCATCACTCACGACATGCCCAGCTCATACCAGCTGAGCAGGCATTTTCACAATTCAAAACCAACATAGACATATCTGCATAACCGAAATGAGCATAGCTGCCCGGGACATGGAGGCGCTGCTTAGGCACAGCAGAGTCATTGCTTTGTCACACAATGAATTATAAACTGAAATTGACAGCACCTACCTGTGGCAATAAAACAGCAGATGCATTGTTTCAAAAATCCTTAAAACAATAAAACTTAAGTATTTGATCATTTATTTGCAATGCAACCCAAAATACATATTGTGTTGATTTGTGCTTGTTTAAGAATTAGCAGTGAAGTACTGCTGCTTATTGGAAAGCTTTCTTATAAATAAACAACACTTCTTTCTCCAGCTGTAAAGTTGGGGACACCTGATTGTTCTGCCCATTGACCTCTCCATACAATAAGGGGGTCCAAACTTTTTGAAACAAGGGCCAGATTTGGCAGAATACAAACATCTAGGGCGTAACCAATGTGGCTGCATGTGCTACCAATTTAGGATTTTTCACTGTGTGACCAATACAAATCTCAGGTTGTACCACTGAACCCAGCTGTTCGAGGCATCTCCACAACTCTGAAAGTATCCCTGTGGTTTAACAACAGACATACATTAAGCCCATGATGTGGTCTAAACTTATCAAAGAAGGTGAAGGGCTCGAGCCCAACTGATTGGTGGATCCAGATGTTCTTGTATGAGTGTGAGGGCTCCATTTGCAAATGCTGCAGTCAGTTAGTATAGCTACCCATGTCTGACGAACAGAGTAAATGAGGCCTAAGATGATGAGAATGATTTTAAGAAACACTGACAGCATTTTTGTGAAGAACGTTCTGGGCTGATCCCTAAACAGCCCTGAACATCCCAGCCTTATAGTGCCACTGCTAGGGATGCACGATATGACGAAAACTAGCTATGTGCAATATTAGCGATCAGTATTGCCATGACGTTTGAGTGGCGATACATGACCAAAACGCAAAACAAAAAACAACTAATAGATCATTTGCATTTCACTGCTACAGTTTTATTTTAAAACAATTCCACATACATTATACTCCAAATGACTCACATCTACATAGGAGGCAGGCATGTAACACAAACGCTCTATTTGATTGGTCAACAAAATGAAGCTGTCCATCCGATTGGTCAAACACATAACGGGCTTTATTTGATTCATTAAAGACTTAAAGTTACCATGAGATTCTTTTAGCATGTGTGCAAACATTGAAGGTAACCGTTTACTACAGTTTGCAACAAAAAAAAGTATTTTGCGATAAAAAAAATTTTTTTAATCCAAGCCAAGTCTTTTACTTGTGCACAGCCAAGCAATTAAAAAGGACAGACAGAGCTCTGAATGTTTGTCATAATTGTACAGTACATATTGTTAGGTTTATCTTTCCAGCAATAAACACCCCCTCGTTGTCATAGGTTGTTAGCATTTCTTGTCGTCAGCTGCTGAGAGCCACAGCGGTCAGTCTACTGTCTCTGCTGTCAGCATGGCGGCTTTCCTCAAAACTGATCTATTTAAAAAGAAATGAGTAGACAGGTTTGAAGAGCTCCTGTTGCATGTGCTCTCTTCTTTTGATTAAGTTTTTATACTTTGAAACAAAGCCAGTTGCTTGACCATACTTACCACCCTTCCATGCATGCCGGTGAGCACGCCTGTCCGCCTCAAACCCACCAGTCACCCTCATACCATCCCTCAACAAGAAACCTCTGACCCAGGTCACCTTTCCAGCATACAATCTTTTCAGCCCTCAGCTGTAGCACAGAAATAGGACAGCTTTTTTTAATCCTGGTTGCCCAGTCTGAGTCAACTGTCCTGTGCCAAAGCACTGTTCCAGGCTCAAATGGGATGGAGATGACAACCACATGTATATTGTTCATAATTTTAACAAATGACTGCACAAAAATAAAATCTTCCCTTCAGGCTCAGCCGCATCCATTTTCAAAAGTTGAACATCATGAACTAACTCATGTGAAGGGCTGTCTGCGAAGAATTATGAAAGGAATATCAATGGCTGCCAAATTATCTAAACTCCTAATTTAATCCAAATTTTAAAGAAAGGACCAACTCTGCCATCTGACATATAAAACTAAGCCAATCCAAGCTTGAGATCAACAGCAGTGCAATGCTTAACTAATTGGATATGAGTATTACAATGTCTGTGGTCACAGCACCCTTATGGGGCATGAAATAACAAGCAGCTGTGTGTGTTGGGAGACTGTGTGTGTGTGAGGAATAGCTGCTGAGAGGTTTATTAACCCAGTCTATCAAGGCAGTGTGGGATTCACACAGAGACACTGAGGGCTTAAGGATGTGAGCGCCACACAAGCAAGACAGCAAGATGCTTTCTTACTGAAATACTAATGTGGACCCTTATTTTAAAAGCACAACTCCAACACCATCCAGACTGAAACATCTAGCTCTTTCCAAGCAGAGCCCTGCTTATTTAAGTGCTGTTTGCATCCTCTGCTTGACAACTAAGTCCAATGATTTAGACCAAAATGATCACAACATATTTAATGCTGAACTTCCAATGTCATTCCCATTCTGCTAAATATTTTTCACAATATTCAGGCGACAAATGGAAATCTGATTCATGACATTATTATTATGCTTATTATATGCTGCTGACTTCATGATGCTGATGTTGGAGCTGCCAACAAAAAGAGCCTTAAGGAAGACCAAAGACGGGGTTTCATGGATGTAGTTAAGGAGCACATGAGGGGGGTTGGTGAGGGCGAGAGGAATACTGTGGATAAGGTTGGGTGGAGGTGAGTGATTTGTTGTGGCGACCCCTGAGGAACCGGCCAAAAGACAAAGACAAAGAAAAAGAATATAAAACATCAAAGCTGCAGCAGATTTTAAGAATTGCTCCCTTCCAGGCCTCCATATACACAAAGAAAGAATATTGTAGAAAACTATTTATCTAAATCTTCAAAATTTCAACAGCTTCTTAAAACTTAAAATTCAAAGTCAGGTTTCCAATAGACAGAAAAAGAACAGCTAAAGAAATAAGATTACACAGGTGCGTGTTAGAGTCATGACCTAAATAAAAATAATAAATATATCTAAATAAACATTTAAAGGTGCAAAGTATTTTTTAAGTAAATGCTAAATGCATAAAACACAACCCGCCTACCTCTTCTGTAAGATTTCAATAAGTATTTGCACTTTGACAGACATGAGTTTAATAAAGCAGTCCAACATTAACTTCATTACCGTAATCAATGCGTAATGTAGCTCCAAGAAAGCTAAATAAAAACTTCTAATGGGCCTTGCCAAAATAGTTTTTTGGCTACATGGCTGCAAACAACGGTTGTCCTTTTGTACCAAAAAGATAGGAAAAAATTTAAAAAGGAATCCTGCTGCTCACCATATAGACTTCCAAAGAGAAACGTATTGCATACTTGCTTACAACAGTTTCGGCCTGAGCCCTTCATCAGACAAACATTGTCATGGCTCCCAGAAACCAAACAGGCCCGTATCATGCAAAAAAATATTTTTTCAAGTATTTGTAAGGATAATGTAAGATACAGGCAAACTACAGATACTGTCATGCAGTGCCCTTATGCCACACTCTAGTCATTAGTAAGGTGCGCCCAAGGGCGTGCATGTGATACGGAAGTGCATATAGGACGCCCGTAGGACGACCACACAGTCTGTCTAATTTCCTTGATTCTACATGTGTATTCAGACTGGACACATTTGGTTCACTTAAAGTGAACCAGGATTCATTTCCCCCAATATTACAGAACAAAATTTCAGTCTGAATACACCCAAGTGGACAAGAAACTGCTCTCTGACCCATCTTTGGAGGTGGTCTCGATTTGTTTCCAATGGGTCTGAGATTCGGTTCGCTCTGAATACAATCCGTCCTCGGAGCGGAACAACTGAACCAAAACAGCCAACGTACACAGAGTAGGAATGATAAATGTAAGGCAACAATAGTCGTGTTATCAAACAGAAAAAAGGGTCCAACAGTTTATTTGTTTGAAAGTTTCTTTTAGCACAGCTAAAAACGCTTCCTACATGCTTTTCTGGGTCTCATTAGGCAAATCTGCTGAGCTGAGATTTAAAGAGTAAAACATTTTTCTCTAAAATAAAAACTGGGACAGGACAATATATAATCTATCAGAGTTTCCTGGTGGTTATTACACAGTCAAGTTATTTTAAAGAGTTGTATTATTCAGAATAAAAGGCCTAAACTATTCAAAGACATGTTGTGTAGGTCATGCCAACAACAATCAGGTGCTCACCAACTCTACCTCGCTAAAATTAGAGACTCACTCATTTACACCGTGAAAACCTACACCCAACACCTTCACAAATTGTCAATACATGCTTGTATAGTCAGTCTTGAAAATGCTTTTCAGCCAATCAACATGTCACCGCGTGCCATGAGCCTGTTTTTAGAAGTGACCTCCCTCAAGGAGTGGGTGCTGGATTCAGAGGTGCCGAAACATCCAAAACCCACCTAAGACCCTCTGTTTTATTAATGATCCAAACTCAGCGGTGAGCACTTAAAAATCAGCTCAAAGTCCAACAACTTTGGACAAACAGCAGGGTGGCTTTTTATTTAGGCCATCTTTCCTGCTGTGAACTTGAATTACCACCTCGTAACAATATGCTTGACTGACACAGGAGCTCACAGCATCTCAATATTCTACACTTTACCTGATGATTACTAAACAACTTTGACTAAGATTTAAATGAAATTAAAAACTCAAACTAGTAACAGTATTTTGCTAGTATTTTCAAAAGCTTCAGTTAATTTATAGGACTGGCCACATGAAATATAAAACCTATCACGAAAATGAACATTTTTAGCTTAACTTGTGGCAACATAAACAGAGATGGTTTGTTTCTCCCCCAAACATGTTTGGGCTTTTTTTTACCATTTATTTTTAATTAATAAGGTTTTTCAGAAGCTTTAATTTTTTTTCCTCAAACAAATGCCTCCTTGCTTTAGACCAGAAAGAATCCAACTATCATCAGGTCTTAGTGTGTTTTACATGTAATGCTTGCATTACAATTCTCCTGTTTCTAGTTTATTTTGATCTAAGTCTAATCTAACCTTTTAACACTGCTCTCGATTTTTCTTTAAACTGTTTTCCAGATGAGATTTAATGACAGTAGTTTACTAACATCTTGTTAGTAATCTGTAATCTTTGTATTTTGTCTTAAACAAAGCAGACCCTCAAAGACAAAAAAGCTGAACTTCCTAGTATAAAATGTTCAAGACATTTTTTGTCGTTGGCATATTGATTTTAGACAATGAAACCATTAACGGAACTTAAATAGCAAGAATGATATATTTTACAACACAAACACTCAATGCCACTTGGGCTTTCAATGTCAACTGGATATAAAGTATAAACAACAATTTATTTTCTAAATTTTGAGTATCTTAAAAAAATTATTTTAAAAAATAAGTAAGTAACTATGGGCCTTGGGTACATCTCCAGTACTATATCTCCTGAAGAAAGGAACTGTAATGAACTGGCTAAATAAAAATAAAAAATAAAAGTAAGGGTTAATGGCCAACGAAATGTGCATTGTCAGAAATTAATGCATGCTGTGGGAGCCTAAACTGTCCGACACAACGCAAGTGCGTTAATTTCTGATGATGCACACTTAGTCGGCCATAACCCACTTATATCTCTTACAAAAGAAATAAATAATCAGTTTTTAGTACTTTACACTTGTTATTTGTTTGGTTTAGATTGCTTTTTTCACAAAAAGTAGTCTATTTGTTACATGATGGGGCGCATTGTCACTGTAACATGACAACGCAGCACTAACCTCGACTGTAGCAGCAAAGGAAAGTATCAGTTCAGAAAGAAAATTCCCTTTTTACTGCTAGTTTTTGTCCAGATGATGACACTAAAGTTTGTTTGAAAGAAGCTTGCACAGTGATATAGAACATTTAAGCTATGTGACCAGAATTTCTTTTTAGTATGAATTATCACTGTGGATTATCACTTCATAATGCACACCCAGCAGCCAATCAGAATTGAGTATTCAACCGGACCATGGTATAATAGGTGATAAACAAATGATTGACATGATGCATAAAAGTTGAAAGCTCTGAGACAACTACTGCATGGATGCAGGAATCGCTTATGTACATGCAGAGCACGTTCTGTTGTCCAAACCTGTCAACTCGCCCCCACCTCTTTTTCCTTACGCTTCAAGCTCGTGGGGGTTAGTTTGTTTGACTCACATCTTTACCGCTCTTCTTGTCAGCACATCTAGATCCTCATCGGCACCTTAGACCCCCTTTTCCATCTCACCCCTTTGCTCCCTCAGAGCCTAAGCCCGTCCCCACCTAACAGACACCCCTGCCATAATGATTAATAGGGTTCTGCTGGGAGTCTCCATCCACTCAGCACATTGTTGAGAGCTTCTGAAACAGGACAACAGTTGCATCTCCTCTTCACACAGAGCCTAAGCCCTTCCTGTCAGTCCCCGGTTAGAGCACAGTTAACTGGCTAGATTTACAGCTACTAACCATCACTAGCTGGCAGCCTGCCTGGGAAGTGGGGCCATCTCCAATTAATCACAGCCACTTTAATGGGACCTCCTGCAACAGGCAGGCCAAATGTTTGTCATTGTACAACACCTGCATAATCCATGGTATCTCCCACTCACAATCAATTATAACTATACATTGATGCCTTAAGCTGGCATTGTGACATTCAAGTGAAAAGTTATGGTGATCCAACTTTGGCTGACAGAAAGAAAGGGCTTGTAAAACAAACCTGTTCTTTGTAAATAACAGGTCTATCAAATAGGGAGAGTAAAGGCTGCATAGGTAAATAAATAGAAAAAAAGTGAATAAATGATCTTCAGGTCATTAAACAATGCTTTTTTTGCCACACTGCTACACAAAAAGCAAGATACATCAAGCCAGGCAAAATTGATTATACTTGTACATTCCAATGCATTTTATAAAATCTTACATCATAATAACTCAGTTCTGTTCAAATGATTCCACTAAGGCTCTTAGCTGTTGAATTTTAAAAAATTCCAGCAGAACCAGACTTAAGGGCAAACAACTACCACGATCATTTAAGGTTTAAGAAGACAAATACACAAAAAACATTTGTTACAAGAGGAAAAGGTAGATTCGTCATTGCAGCAGTAAGAAAACAAACAGGATAAGACAAACATTGCTAGATAATCTGTTGAGACAAAAAAGATGTGCTAGTAACTGTAACAATAAGAGAACAGATAGAGGAAAGGTGTAAATAAAAGCATGGTAAAAATGTGCAAAGTGTATCTTAAAACAATCATACATTACAGAAAAGAGAAGTAAAGAGAATAGAAAACTGTCATTTCAAAGATTTAAGGAACATATCAACCAAGAAGCGCATGGTACTTTTAGTTATTCTTCTCCCTCTACTCTTGTTTTCCCAATAAAATAAAATGCTACATAGAAATAAATAAATCTCCACTTCCACCAGTGTGACAAACAGGAAAGTTCAAGATGAAGACAAAAGCTGCTCGTCTCATACTCTTCCGAGAGATTGTTGTTGGTATTATTTTAAATCTTATCTATTAACGTTTTTTTTTTTTTTAAATAATATTGAATTTTTCTTTCCCTGTTTACCAGTTCAGTAGTGTAGAACTTTAATACAAATGTAATACAAATGTATTTCAGATCTGTCTATGGTCCCTATCTTGAAGGTTGGACATGCATATTTTTTGGGTCTCAGAATTTAACTGTGTTTTAGAATGTTGACTGCTTTAATGGGTTTTGGTTGTATGTAAACTCTGTCCAGAGATCCTGACCAAGTGGAATTGTACTTATAAGAACCTAAAACAATACACTAACAAGAGCAAGCTTTCATGATGCCTCAAAATAATTGAAATTTTGAAATGTGCTGTTTTAGTTTCTATTGTGACACGACAAGTATTCCAGTCTCCTGGAATTGACGTGTAACCATGTTGCCTGTGAGGTCTGCAGATGAAGAAGTGACCCATTCAGGTGCTTCTTACCCAATGGGAGCTGGGCCTTTGTCCCCAGCTTCACCTTAATATTTCTTTGTACACATCTACTTAGGTGTTAAATCTTGTGGCGGGGGCTTTTTTCCCAGGTCTATGCCCACTGGAGCAATTCTGATGGGACATTAATTTGGGAGAGGACTCCACTTGCTTAGTTGATCGTCTCTTGTCTGTGCCATAAAAATAACACTGGCAACATGACCAAGAATTCAACCTGTGACCTCATGCTCAAAGTTGGGGGACACTGAGACCACACAGACGACATGTGAAGAATTACCATGAGGCAGATACTCTGTGATCTGAATGCCCAGATGAGTAAACATTTTGGAATAAGTGGCTAGCCGACATGAATTATGGCCTCTCCTTCCCGGTGTCTGCCAGCTGCCTTCTGCTGCTTCAATTGGGAGTGATATATGTGCACAGATCAGGTGGCAGAAGGGGTGGGAGGAGGATGCCAAGTAGTGGGGGTGCAGCCCCTTCTGAATCAGGAACAGACACAAACACACACTTGACCTTGACATGAAACAAAGAGGCCTGGCGTGTGTGCATTATCTCCTCATGAATGACATGATGGAAATTAGAGAGCTTGTCAGTACGGCCTGGATTTGATCATGTGAAAACAGGGAAAACACTTTAAACCCAGTATTATTCTATTTCCACCATTGGGAGTATTCAATTTATGGCCACTTAAAAGTTAAATGGCAAACCCTGTCATATCCTAATAAAACATAATTTAACCAAAATAATTCAAACAATTATTTGATTGATTAGGGGTCGTTTTAGCACTGCTTTGTGCTTATTTTTGAGAAAATTAGCCTAATGATTGAGAAAGTCAGGCAGAGATCAATCATGTCACCCATCTCTATGTTCATAGTCAAAATCCACTCCCTTGGCCTCCGATATCTGCTTCTGGTGCACTGCTGGTGATTCCAGTCAATTAGGGGTGTGCTTCTGAATTTTGTTAGAGTCTGGATATAAAGAAAAAAGCTGTCAGTCAAAGGGCCACTCTGGATGTGTATCCAGGGAGCTGCAAGGGCCTCTAAACCTGCATTTGTATGAATAAAAATGAAGGGATTTAGGCGCAGACTGTTTCTTCTGTAGTCTTGTCAAAAACCTGACCTTCGAAGCCAGGGGGGCGTGGGGGAGGGTCCGACGGATAGATGTGGGAGGAAGGAAAGAATTGAAGATTTGAGACACTAAGGCTCAGTGGTGTCTGCATAAAAAGGTGAAAGTGGAAGAAGAAAACAGGTGAAAAGGAGAGAAAGTAAAACATGTCTGATGAATGAAACACTGTTTGGCACATCATTTTATTCTCCAAGGTCTAGTGAAGGGAAAAAACTGAATTATTCAACAAGATAAAAAGACAAGACTTTTCAATGTGATAACATAATTTTAAAAGCGAGAACCCTTGTCCATGTCAGGTAAACCCAGGTCTAGACAAAGGAACTGATCAAACAAACCCAATGGAAAAGAATCATGGTCAAATCTTTGTGAATTCAGAAAGGTAGCTGTGTTTCTATAGTCAGAACGACAGCAGTGCATTAAAGCTGAAGCAAACTGTGAAGGTTTTATTAAAAGTAAAATAGGTAAAACAACAGGTGGAAACAAAAGGAAAAAGAACTTCTGGGGAAAAAAAAAAACAAGTTAGCATATGAATACTCAGCTATTTTTCCATCTGTAAGCTTGAAAAAATTAATAAAACAAACCTGAGAAAAAAATGTTTTGCCTTTAACGTGGAATTTGTAAAAAAAATGTAATACATCTGGAATGATATTATGGTATATTAGGATTATTGGCAGTCTTTGAAGCGAAATATCATTAATCGTTTTAACAGGGTTAAACACCCATTACCCTTGAGGAACACTTCAGTGCTCAGGCTTCGTAGAAACAAACAACCAAAATGCAAACACGTACTTAACTGTTTACAAGACAGAGCTCAGGACACCAGTTGTCTCTTCAGTGTTTTGGCCCTGATAAGGCTCGCGTTGAACCAGGGGCAAGAAATCGGTCAAATCAGAGCCACAGCGCAGTATGCTGCCTAATGAAAAGGTCTTACATTCAAGAAGAGCCAGACTGAGATGGACTATATCTACATAAATACATCAACACACAAAGATCACATCTTTAGTCAAAACATGGATTCCTTGGCAAGATAAAATAAAAACAATAATGTGCATATTTACTGATTCTAATGGATTTTCACCCAATGGCTTATTTATCCAGATGTTCAAAAACTACAAACTATTTCGTCTTCCTGCCCACCTTGGCATAGGTGTATGACAGCCAGCAGTAAAACTGTTCCACATTTTCCTTCTATGCAAACCTTGTAGCTGGAAAAAATGTATGTTCAAAAGTCTAACCATCATAATTGTTTAATGGCCATTCAGTGGTGTGAAGATGTACACTTGCATGGGTAAGTGCATTACATCAAAGGGGGAAATTGAAAAGATGTTGTTCTGTGCCCTGAATGTTGGAAACATCCATTTTACACCTTTATGTTAAGAGCTGGTGATTGTATTAGGAAAATAACATATAACTAAAATATCCCATTTTTATTATTGAGATGTTTCATTTTTGTTACTCTTAAGCTAATATTGCTATAGTAATAGCAGAAGACAAGTTTCCTTCATGTAAAGCCTCAATAACACCAAACCAATCACGTCTGCCATAGTAACCAACTTAAAAGGTCATCGTTTAGCTCCACAAAGATACTGGAGTGATCAGACTAAGTTAGATGGCTAACAGCAGCAACAGTAGCCACAACAACGTCTATTAACATCATACTGCCATAGTAAAATAACATGAACGCTGCTCGATTAGTTTGACCTTCTTTCTCAGTGTTCAACAAAATTGCCTACTAATGGGCTTTGGTCTGTTGACAAAAAATTTTAAAAAAAATCCATTTATTGAAACTCCCTAGAACTCAACAGATGATCCAACAAAAGCATGGGAATTGCCCAAAAACTTAAAACACATCCCTACGCATTCTGAACTGAAAGTCCTCAGTGAAGACATCTTTTTAAGATGCCACAAGAAAATTCTGTCCAAAGATGAACTGAAAGCTCAGTCAGAGGGAAGTGTTTATTTCTATTGCCACAAGCCATAGAAAACTTCACTCCCACGTCCAGAAACCACTTAGAAATGTACATGAGCCTGTACATATGTACTAGCAGATGCCAGCCACAGAGGTATGGAAAGCATTCAATTATGCGAGTTTGATGAAGCCAGAGCACCAGATATTCATCCTTATCCAAGTCAAAAAGTTTATTTCAGAAAAACGGTTTGACTTTGTATGCTTATATCACTCTCCTGCCTGAGCTAGGCGGAGCTAAGGCGTGATAACACATGGTCCATCACTGGGTTTCCAAAACTGTGCTGCCATTGTTCCAGAGACCAGAATGGACCTTACATTTTCCATGAAGGAAAATTTTTCCCTGCTTTGAGAAAAGAGAGACAACACTTCCTTTCCCAGAACAATTTATCTCCCTGCTTGACAAGACTCCCTGCTATATTTACCCGACTAAAATTGCAGATGATATACTTCCAGCTGCAATACTCCCCACCTCCATGGCACATGGTCCTGTCACTCAAGGAGCTTTCATTAGAACAGATGCACCAAAGTGCTAAAAAACCCTCAAACAGATTACATGAGCTACAAAGTAAGATAGAAGGGAGAAAAATAAAAGAAGACGACAAAAAGAGCTGCAAAATCTTATGGGGACCAATTGATATTTCCTTTATCGTTTGGCTTGGGTTGTTAGAGGGAGCAGACGTACACACTGCAATGAATGGAATTACTGAGCTTTCAATAAGTAGACAGCTGGGCCACTGCAAAAGCTCAAAGCAGCAGAGAAACACAGCCCACCTGGAAGCTTTTCCACCAAAACATTACTTCATGTCTGTATGATAGACAAAAAACAAATCAAACTAATCGGTCTCTCAAGCAGAGCTCTTCAATCTCAGCTTCCTGTAAGTGTAAATATGCAGCCTTTGGAAGGCTAAAAGCTCTCTGGATTCACAGGGTGGAAAAGCCTTAAAAATTTCACTGACACCAACTTCTTTTAGAAATATGTCCTAAATGATCAAATCCTCAATCAGGTCTTATACAGTAAATGAATAAGGATTAAAAGAGTAGTGGAGATTTTTTTTGTAAAAGTGGTTAAGGAAGAAGGAAAGAGGAGGGGGAGTCCTCCTCGGCCAGCAGTGCCTGTCCATCTCACAGTGGTTGAGGCATTCCCTGGAGGAAGCCTGAAAAGGTGGGGGGTTACTTCCACACAGTTCCATGTGTTGCATCTTTCCCATTGCTCACATCTTCTACAAGAAGAGCTGCAAGTCTCTGGAAGCTGCCAGGACACTCATTGCAAAGGCATGCAAGAGCCAGCTTGGCTCTATCAGAGAACAAGGTGGAGGGGCACTCCAGCAGAATTACTGCACAGGAACATGAACACATAAATAATTAGCTGCCATACTCCAAGGGGTCTTTGGTTTAAGACAGCAAAGATCTCCAAATTAATTGTAACCGCCGAGATTTGTATCTGTTATTTGGTTAAATGTCTTATATGTTATGACCTTAACCCATAAAAACCCAGACTTTAAGGGAAAATTCTGTGTGATATACCACAGACCAAATGACCCACGTAACACGTTTCTGATGTTGTTCTTGTACACTGATGTCACCATAAGGGGTTAAAACTTTAACTTCAGTGCATCCTGTCTTTAGTTTGCGAGCATACTTTGTGCTCCACAAAGTTCCAAATATAGATTTTTACACACAGCATTTGTTTTTATTTTGCCATAAATGTTTAAAAATAGCTGCTTCCAGCACTTACACGGTTTTTGAAACTAAGAAATAATTTTAAAATCAACTTGACATATGAAATTAGAAAAGACAAAGTATAATGAAGATAAAATAATTTCTTAAGAGATCAAAGGTGTGCAACTGGTGTTCAAACCATTGCAATCCAATTAAATTGCTGATTGTTAATTGACTTAATGTTATCAGAATTTCCAGAGCTGCAATGTTACTTCAATCAAAGATGTCATGTGACTATTCGTCTTACTGAGAAGACAATTTACAAATTAGAAGGCTTTGTGTTTCTTGTGTGACACAATACAGGATAATACCTCGCCATGAGTGCAGATTATTATTTTAACAACTTTGGTCACTTGCTACAAATGCAGTGATGTCAGAAAGGCTGTATTACAATGATTTAGTTCTATAGTTTACTAAAAAACTGAGTATGTGTACATTGTTTTCCCATTCTTACAATTTCATATATTTGCCTTTATTTTTTTCTGCCCTGAAAATCATGCCTTCTCCCACAGTCCAAAAACAGGTTTCATCGATTATTGGTTACTCTAAATTATCCCTAGGTGTGAATGTGTGTATGTGTAGTTATGTGGCCCTGCAACAGACTGGTGACTTATCCAGGGTGTACCCTGCCTTCGCCCATTAGAAGCCAGGGCACCAAGGGCCCTGGCGCCCAAGTGACCCCAAAATGGATACAACAGGTTAAGAAAATGGATGGAGGGAGGGAAAGACAAAGAGAGTGGTGGGTGGGTGGGTGGGTGGATGGATAAATAAAAGAAGCCAAACAATAACACTAAGATGGCAGTGCTGATTCTCATCAAAGAGGATTTACACCCAGTTGCAAACCACAGCAAAATCAGCTGGAGGCCATGATTTAAATAAGAATTGTGTCATCCGCAAATAGAGAAAAAATTATTTTAAGGCAGCAAAATGTAAACTCTGTGTACTAAGAATTTAGACCTAAAAAAGTTATGTAGAAGATAAGTACCAGAGTCCATCTCTCACTGTAAGCAAGTTTGATTTACAGCCAACTATTTAAACTAGCTTATGTTTGTACAAAGATGTAATGGCAACCAACAGCTGCCCATTTATCTCCATCTAAAAACATTTAAGGAGACACACATGGTCAAAAGCTTAGTCATAACTGAAGAGGCCACTTGGATGAGTGGTGAAACGTTTCAAAGACAAGACAAGACAGGACAATGTCGACTGGATGAACGAGAACCTTCACTGACACATGTAGACCATATTCAAAAACTCACAAGATCTCTTTGGGCTCCCCAGCAAGGATAAATGGTTGGTTTAGTCTTACAGTACCTACAGTGCTCCAGTGTAACTACCAACTCCAGTCCCGTCCTTGGTATTCCAGCCCTTGGAGGCTGCTACCAATATTTACACAGTTGCAGATACCTATCAGCTCAGATAGTGCTACAATAGTGCTACAATAGGCTAAAGAAACGCAGGACTGATATATCCAACTCCATTGCCTTGCTGCCCCTGACCATACTTGACTACAGCAGCAAACCCCAGCCCTGACATTTGGTAGCACCAAAGTCTAAGTGTCCTGCTCCCTCAGAGAAGGATCTGTTGGTGGCCTTGAGAAGATGTTCAAAGTATCTCTTCCTCCCAGACATTTTCAGTAAGGATCAACAACTCTCCATCTGCAACCAACAGGATTAGTGAGGAACTGCTTTCCCTGTCTGAACACCTGACCCTATGTTCTCCAATGAGTCTACTTTTTTTCAGGATCTTACCAACATCCTTCTTTGACATCTGAGTTTTAGCTCTACTGACGGTCAAGGCCACAGTCCTCTTGGCCTGAACATACCTGTCAATCTGAACATGAGACACCCGAGTCAGCTAATCAACAGAAATCTCGATCTTGAGAACCAGGAATGAGGAGGCTTGATTTAGAGGGTACATGTAAGTACAACCTGATCCTCTCATAGGCTCTATCCATTTGTCTAGAAGACTTACTGTAGCACTAAACAATTTTAAAACAAGAACAAAATATTGTGGAAATTACCTTTCAGTTAGTTGAAGATCCTTATACTGTATTATAGCTTATGCCTTAGTCACAACTGCTCTAATGGGTGGATATGGGCACTCTACAGGAAAAAATTGGCAAATCTGTAGGTGGCTTGCATGTAATTTTAGGATTGCAGACTGCTCAGTGAGGCCGTAGAGAGAAAATATTTGTGCACGTTTTTTTCTACAGACATGCTGAGGACGACAAGTCATAGCGTATACTTCAATAACGCACCATAGTAAGTAAAGGTAAAGTAGGTAAGACGCACACGTCATACAGATTTTTCATTTTTTCCTCCTCTCCAAACCCTGCGCATGGGGGCATTAGTACTGTTTACATGATAAGTGTGTGCTCCTTGCTTGCAGCCTGATAGTTAGAAATAAGAAAATTAGACAATCATAGCGTAGTTTGTGTAGACATCCTATGGGTGTCTTAGAGGCCCTTACGTGCACCGTACTAATGACTAGAGTGTGGCGAAGGGACACCGTATTCTTACAAATACATCCCCATATATTTACCAAGCCCACGACAATCTTACATTCCGCTTTCACGACGTCCCTTAAGGTGGCCACCCAAGCCTCCAGGGAGCTGCAAGACACACCTGCACGCCCCTTAAGATGAAGCCGCTCCTCTCTACGACCCTCCACGCACCCCGACAACCCAAAATTCTGAAGCAGCTAGACAGGTACATGCAACTAAGGCTTTAACTCTAATTTTCTAATTTGTTCATGCCAAAAAAAGATTTGAATGAATGCAAAGAGAAGTCATAAAGACACATTATACATGGGAAAATGGAATAATGTGAATGTAGGGAAAAACTGTTCCAATTTAAAAAAATACAGAAGCCCATTAACATTGTCTTAGAATGGTGGAAAACCTTAATCAACGGTGTAAAGTTCTGCTGGAGTAACTGCAACCCAAAACATTTAACAAAGACTCTCAAAGTTGTTCAAATCAGCTATGGTTAAAAGACTCTGTTCACTTTATGACATTTGAACGAGAGAAAATCATTTTAATCAATTATTAAAGATGGTTAAAGTTATTGATCTATAATCATATCACTTCACTTGGTTTCCTAAAAAGTGATGTAAATTGATGATTTTTCTAATGATAAGTAATCTGCAGATATTTTTGATACTTGATCTGCATATACTACGATGATTTCTGACACTTTTATAACGGTCTATTTTACATAATTATTAACTTCATCTTTGTCATGTGGATTTATGAAACTTAAGGATTCTTAATGACCTGAATCTTTGTTGGTAAGGTATAAATATCTGATTAGAAGTTATGAACCGGATAATGAGAATTCATGTAAAGAAAATGGTTACGGTAGAACAGGGGTGGGATTATATAAATTCGCTATCTTCTACTCTCTTTTCAAGCAATGTTTAATTTATTGTCTAACTATCCCATCTTCAATACGTCTTTCTATGGATGTAAAACTGCTGATTGTATAGTTTGTGGATTATTCTTGCTTTGATTGCTTGAAATAAACCATTTCCAATCCAATCCCACTTGACACTTGAACTATCAAAATACCTTTGATGTTATTGAGTATTTCCTTGAGCTGTGCAAAGCTGTTCAGTAATGGATCCTGTTCTTCATCCTGGACAGAGAAAAATGACAGGTAAGGAAAATCTTCTGACCACATCAGATACTCCTGTTTTGTTGCAACTCAAACACACTATATATTTTACATGACAAAATTTCAGAAAAAAACAAACTACGTACCAGTGACGTATGAGTATTCCATCTGGAGTTCCTCTTTATTGCTCCAACAACAGTGGTAATTTCACCTTGCACAATGTAAATGTTCTTGTCCACCATGCTGCTTTTCTGACAGAAGAAAGAATGTGAAAGAGTCGACTGTCAAACACAAAAACATTTTCTCTGTGTATGTTTTTTGACAATACTTTTGAGCACAGCTGTCAGATCCAGATGACATGACGCCAATTTCTTGACCACTCACACACAAAATGAAATTAAGCACCTGTGTAACATTATTCATAAGGGAGAATGGTGTTTAATGGTGTTTACCTAAACCACCTCTGTCCTATTTTTAAACTTTTTTTTTCTTATAAAAAACAGTAGTTTTGAAACGTAAAAATTCAACTCTTCTAGTATAATTAGGGGTAGGAAACTGCAAACACACCAGCTAAGAATTAGGCCGCCATCTGCTTTTGTCCAATTTTAATAGTAAATGATTGAGAGTAAATACAAACAAAGTTTCTGCATGCCTGGGAACTCTCTCCTTAAAGTGCTAACAGAGTGTCGAACTTGTCATACAGAACTCGTATGGCTAACCGAACAGATAAAATCAATATAGTGGTCATGTTTGACAAGTAGCCCAACTGAAAAGGCAGGATTAACCTTTTTTTCTTGTGTCATTGGAGTCTTGTTTTACAAAAAGATTTATGAGTAAGGCCTGGATGGGCAATGACACAGTATGTTATCAATTCAAAATTACACAGAGTTGAAGAAATCTCTGGTCACAGCGACAGGCTCAAAGTCTATAATAGGACTCCATTGCGAGTGACTGATAAGGAGGAGAGAACTTACATAGTTCCTGAAACTGCTGCTGCAAACTACATTTCACATTGAAACTGTCTTTAAAACTGCACAAAGCTTAAATTGCACTGCCTGGTTTATTTAGAGTATAGTAGAACTGAGTGGAATAAAGTTAAGTAGACTCAGTAGGAGTGGGAAAAAGAGGAAAACATTTAATAGAATAAATAATGAATATAAATTCTGCCAAGAGACATTTTGATAACAGTCGTAGGTTTGACACATTATTTTCCCACTCCTTAAAGACCCACTCTGATGAAAATCATGTTTTTTAGACATTGACCTTGTAGCCTTTTTCTGATGATGGAGGACATTTATTAAGAAAATTAAAATTGTATTGTATCTGAGTATTACTTTATTCAAATTGTTGTGAAAAATGTCGTTTAAAAAGGTTGGTACTTGTGAAGCACAAAATAGCCGGGGTGGGCTACAGCCTCCCTGCTCTGCTCCATTCTGATGCATCCACTGTCAGACACACAGATGCATGAACGTCTCTGTTTTCCTCGTCTGAGCTGGAATCTGGATTTTAAACTGTACGGCTGGATAGCTCCAATATTGCTCCCAATTTTGTTGCACCGCTAATGTTAGCTTGGGGTTGTGAGGGACTGTAAGCTAGTGGAACATCGTGTTAACAGATGGATGATGAGAAGGGGGCTGGTATGCTCCCAACCAACAGCTCAGAGCTCCTGCCGCACTGCAGAAACTATGTCCACCAAACATCACAAGTAGTTTGAGTTTGGCTAAAATTGATGTCGTAGTCAAAAGACCACTGGGAACGCTTTTAGGATAGATCAAAAGATGATCAGAGTGGGTCTTTAAGAAAGGGGTTCTCCAATTTTTATTACTAATGATTTATTTGGAATAAGCTACTAGTGATTTATTTAAATGCTGAGGTGTCGTGCTGACGACTTTTCATTTTCATTAGAAATGTAAAGTGCCATCATGGCAGACTCTTAATCGTTTCTTTCAAAGGTTACAGTAAACTGAAAGTTTAAAGCTGAAAGTGTTTACTGAGCAGACACAGGTAGAAAACACAGTTTTTGTCCTATCTGGTGGACAACAGGCTTACATTAATGCATATACATTCTTAAAAATACTTGAAATATCAATGGAAAGATATGCTGAGGCCCTTAATAAATGTGGATATTATGTACAGAAAGTAGAACCAGTGCCAGTTGAAAATCTCAATAAAAAAACACATACATACAATTGTATTTTCTTAATAAAGAAAACTACAGATATTTTTATGAATATTTGAGAGAGGTACAATGTAAGTAGCATTAATCTTTTATTTATTTCTGTCACAAAGTGTGTGTGACAATGTTTTGACGCACTGCACACTAATATATTTTTTTATTTACCTTTAAGAAATTGTTCAAACATTCAATAAAACTTAAATTTGTGCAAAGCATATATTTATCATAAATTTAATCTCTGTTGTTTTCTATTTACTATTTATTGCACAACTTTTATAGTAAATGTAAAGCCAAATTACAGATTTTGTATTGTTACTTGTTACTTGATGGCTGAATTCTCCTCTGTGAGATGAATTAAGTTCAGTTCAATTCCAATGTACATGGTATAATGTGTAATTATGTAAAACTAACAGCATTCAAATAGGTTTCTAAAGTATTCAACACTGTCATCTTACCGTTTAGTACATTTTCAGTGTTAGACTTTGTCTAACACTTGTCTGGCACTTTTAAATAGATTAGTTTTAACAGGTAGAAGAGCATTATTTAAATATTCTAAACCTGAAGCTGGCAGCATGCTGCAGAGTAAACTCTGGACCTTTTTTCATTCAAATTTCATTGATTTCTGTCTTGTATTCCTGGGTCACTTTAAGCCTTCAATTTAACACAATACCACGTGATCTTCCACTAAATTCAGTAGCATATTTAAAAAAAAAAATAATAATTAAAAGGTAGAATGAATACAATGTCTGCTAAAGCCACACCTCCAAGTGATGAAAGTGAAAATTTCATCATGTGCTTGGTGGTCTAATAAGCTTGATGATTAGATTAACAACGTGAGACTGTCCAACGTGGGGATGTTGTTTCCCTTTGTTTTAAGACTACAAATCAACTCGAGTACAAAGAAAAAACTGGCATGATGACAAAAATTATTTAATGAGTATTTCATATACAAGAAGTGCGTTCATAAGTCTGTTAATCATATAATATATAGCAGCAGCTAACAGCCTAGCACAACTACTAGCCAGCGCGTGCACTTTCCCTTCAGCAATGCATCATAGACGTTTGTTTCACTAACTAATGTATTATCAAGCAACGATCAGCTAAGGTCTGTCTGCGCAACTAAAACACTAGCAAAAGAGATGTCCAACCTTTGTGCGGCTGCTCCTTTTCGAACGGAATCCAAATGTACCTATGCTAGCTCAGCGAGCTAGCAGGCTAGCTAGCGAGGACTGACAGAAAAGAAGCAAAGTTCAGTTCCTTGCGACACCAGGACAAACTGCAGGAATCGGACATTCCACTTTATCACTATGTAGAATTTAAAAACTATTTCTATTCATTAAGTCTTCAGTAACGTATAAATAATGAATAAAGCGACCGACTTCCTGTAGCTGTCAGTCTGGTTTTGGTAAACACACTGACGTGGAAAAGCAGTGCGCTCTCAACCGAGCATGACTAAAGCACTTTGATTGACGTGCCCCCACACAGCTCTCTGTGGCATAATTTGTTTCCAAATACGACGATTTGTTACATATTAAGCATATTTTATTTGTAAATTATTTTACTTATAGTGTTTTGAAGCAAATCAAGCTAAAAATAAGAGCATTTGAATTCGTGTAGAGGTGAATTGAGGGCGGGATCCATGTTTTTATGCTGTAGCAAGGTAGATTGCACTGGGTTGATGACGTAGGCAGGGCCTTTGAATGCACAAAGTCTGCCCTAAAATCAAATTTAAATGCCTGTTGAAAGATAATGTTTAAAAAAAGTTTACACCTTTGAAACTGTTATCAGAAAAAACAACGATAAATAAACAACATTTGAAAAAGACAGAGTATTTCATCAAAAGCATAATAAACACACTATGGACTGGCTGCATAATCATTAAGGCTATGTCCAAATTCCCTCCCTACTCCCCAACTACTAAAGAACTATGTAGTGCAGGACTATCTAGTGCCCTGGATTTTGAAAAAAATTCGGAAACCATGCTGACTATGTTTGATGTGATGTCACAGATTTTCTGTAGTAAAAACGTCATAAATATGAACATTTTATGAAGACTATTTATGAATCCACTTTGTTAAGAAGATGAAAACTTGGATAGTATATAAAAAATAAATTGAAATACTTTTTTCTTCACATGAAAAATGTTCAAATCAATCCATTGTGGTCTGTATTAGCCAATCTAGTGAGCATTGGTGCACACTGGTTTTTCCCAAAGACTTCTAGGAAATTTCTAGGCGGGCTTTGGATTTTGGAATTGGATATTCAGACCGGCAAATGCACTATGTAGTGCACTTAGCAGTGAGTAGTGAAGGAATATGGGCTCAACTTTGCCAAATATCAAGAGGAGCAGCGACTTTACTCTGAGCTCCTCCAGATTGACCAACCTCCGCCCCTAATCTCAAAGGGAGCTCTGAAAGCTCATGTCAGCCACTTATACTGGAGATCTTACATTGTTGTTGATGACCCAACGCTCCAGTAGTAAACAGGTTAGGTTCTGAATATAGGCCGACCAGTAAATCAAAAGCTTTGAAAACATAATCAACAAACATAGAAGCAGCTCTAAAAACTATGACTTTATACTGTTTGTACAATGTATTTTAGTCATGCTAAAAAAGTCTACACAGACAGCATCCTCAACCAGTGTTCCTTGGTGAATACCTGGATCTCCACACTGCTTGGTCTGGATCCCACTAAACAGGTTTGAATGAACTCTAGGAGAATCTGCTTTGTCATTCTAAGTTGCCTTTCAAGATCAGCCACTGCTGTCTGCGAGGAAACCATGTCAAATTGTACAATCATCCAAACCTAAAAATGATGCTACAGTACTCTGAACTGTTTTTGCGCTCAGTGAAGTTTTTTTGCACGTTTGTTTCACAAATTTTCATGGTATACCAGATCTTAAATTTGTGAGACAAGTAGACGCCTTAAGCATAGCAATTATTTGACATGGTTTCTATTTGAAGTGTAAGAAATGAAGGCACTTTAGCAAAACCAAGCTTGCAGTATCAATCTGCTTAATTAAAAGGACTTTATATTAATTAAAAAACAGCTGGAATTGACATAGAAAGCAAAGGCAGGTCCACCACTTGTTGCTGATGTGGAAACCATGAACCTTTTAGAATGTTCAATCCAAACTATAGAGTAATAATAATTTAATAGTGATTTGTCATTAGTTAGAATTTTTTTTGCCATTCAAGTCAAATAGCGTACTACTGTAGCAAACAGCACAATAGCTAACAGCATCTGTGAAGATTTTTAAATGCAAATTACAGACACCTCTTTTTAACTTAGCTCTTAAATAACTCATTTAGTCTCCTTTTTTAAATGTATTTATTTTATTGAACTTTTGGTATTTCATGGCTTTCATGGTTTAACAGTTTATCCTGTCCATCTTTTAATCGATGCAGCGTCTAGATTACAATTTTTGCCATATAGCATTTCCTTTCTTTTAATGTTTGTCTCTTAACGTTTTTAATTTAATCTATTATGTTTGGTGACTTTTTATTGTTTTAACTAATATCAAGCGCCTTGTGTTTTACATCATGTTGATGAAAGGTGCTATAGCAATAAAGCGATTGATTGATTGATTGATTGATTGTAGAATCAGTTCATGTCAAAGCCGCAGAGTGTCGTTCCAGTCTTCTCCCTGTTGGGCTCTTTCTGTTGGTAGTTTCCACATTTCCCATGATGCTTCGGCTTCCTTCCACTGTTTAAAGACACATGCTATTTTGGGCCTAAGCTTAAGTACGTACAGTTGTCTGTAGTATTGGTCAGCCATGTTTATTGTCAACTGGGACACACTCCTCCTACCTAAAATGCTGTGTGCAGCCTCCACACATCCATTCAACCTCATCACATCATCAACATGTTAACTTCTCAGTTAATAGGGACGTGGATTCAGTTACCTGACAGCTCACAGGTGAAGCAGGTCTTTGCAGCTCCATCTGTAGCACCGATTACATAAAGAGGCCATGTGCAATGTCACCCACAGGTTTCCCCAAGAGATGTTTAGAAGCCCCACTGTCCTGACCTGCTCCCAATCTGTCTGACCATTTTTGCTAAAAAATGCTTGAAGAAACAAGATTTGTTTGAATATTTCAACCTCACCTGTATTTTTTGATATATCACAAGTCATATTGATGCTTACTATGTCTTATATTGATGTTCTTCCAACCACACTATTTTCTCTCCAATTTTCCTTCACCTCCAACATTTCTTTCAATGTAACTATGTTTTAAACAATTACTGTATTTTCACCACTATAGGGCGCTCTTAATAGTTGTATATTTTCTCCAAAAATGCTCGTGGTGCCCTTTGGTGCGGTGCGCCTAATGTGTTGTTGTGTGAATTCGGTAAAGAGGACATAGGAGAGGACGGTAAGGAGGGAAGTGTGGGCGTGAAAGAAGAAACTTCCTCCAACTAAAGTGCCAGTGTGTGCATTGTGCAGAACAACATCGTTTTGGCAACCCTGAAAATGCCGCCTGCAAAGAGACACTCTTACGAAGCACAGTTTAATCCACAAGTTATCAGCTATGTGGAGGAACATGGAAATAGAGCAGCTGGGAAAGAATTCAAGATCAATGAATCCATGGTTCACAAGTGGAGGAAGCTGGAAAACAAACTCCGACAAGTCAAGAAGACGGCACTGAGTTTCCGTGGAAACAAGGCGAGGTGGCCCGAGTTGGAATACCGACTGGAGCGATGGATTAATGATCAGACCTGGGAGAAGTGTCTCCACAGTCACCATTCCACTGAAGGCAGTAATGCTTGCAGAGGAAACGACAATGAAACATTTTCATGGAGGCCAGCTTGTTTTTGCTTTTGTTTTATGAAACGCCGTCATCTTTCCATCCGGGCAAAGAGCACGGCCATTTCCAGCAGATTACAATGACAGGTTGTCCGTCTTAGTCTTTTACTAAGACTGGGAGGCAGCGCCGGGCGAGTTACGCCACACTTTGTGAATGGATTGTAGATGCTTGAGCTAGCGTGTCTGCTTGCACTGTTCTTCGAGGAGTTTGATGAGGAGCCGCACAGGAACGAGACGGACTCTGTCAATGACGAAAGGGAAGCTGGCGTGTTTGATAGAAACTTGGCCCAGCTGTTCATTTCAGATGCAGAAGATGAGGACTTTGATGGATTTTTGGATGCTGTTTTTTTTTTTTAATTTACAATCCACTCAGTTTTTCTCCTGCTGCCTTTTAAAACACACACTAATATGCATGTTTTACCATTATGTTTTTTTACGCGCACGTGCCCTAAAACCCGATGCGCCTTTTGTATGCTCTAAATACAGAAAAAGCACCAGAACTGAAACTGCGCCCTTTAATCCAGTGCACCCTGTGGTCGTAAAATACGGTAGACATGTACTCCTGAGACCGTGTTTAGCGTCATTTCTTTCTGCAACTGTGTCAACACCAAATAGAGCCCCTGCTAAGCTTGTTGTATTAGAAACCTGATAGAACATGATACAAAGCATATTTTGAGACTGTTTCTTAACCTTTATTTTCTTCTCAGGGACAGTGTGAGTGACCGACAACAGCTGCGTCCAGCTTGGCTTGCAGGGAAGACCCAAGATCTGCAGTCGCTCTTGGTTTGGTGGAATACACTGCTGTGGACTTCTCCTTTTCCTCTCCACAAAGCTTCATGTTCAGAGCAGCTGAGAGAATTGTCCTCATTTGACTTGATTTTTTATTTGAAATGGTTTATTTCAAGCAATTAAATAGAAATGATACACAAAAACAATACAATCATCAGTTATGCATTCATACAGTAACTAATCAAACTTAGGATAATTATATATATTAATAAATATTGCTTGAAAGGGAGTGGAAGGACGCGAATTTATATAATCCCACCCCGTTATACTGTAACCATTTTATTACATGATTTATCAATATCCGGTTCCTAGCTTTTATCAGACAGAATTAAGAATCATAAAGTATCAATAAAACCTGGAACCGCATTACTACACAGATGTGGGAAATAAATTAATTGTATTTATTTAGAAAATGGGTGAATTGAACAAAAACTCTAGTCATTTGGTTACTTTTGTCTGTTGTTATCAACCTACACATATTATTCCCAGACAGACTGTAAACAAGACATTTTTATTTTAGTATCATTTTTGTTTCATTATTTTTTTGCAGTATAAGAACTATCATATTGTGATGTTGTATTTCTAATTTGACATGCTTTAAGAGTTATTCAGAGGCAACAATATTCCTGAAGTTGTTTTTTTCATCAGTCACTCTTTTACTCTTGCTTGATGAATCATGAGGAAACATGTGTACTACAAAATCCTCCTACTTGTGAACTATTTTTTTAAAGACCATATATCACCATTTTATACCAGTTATACCAGTTTCTTTTAGAATTGATTTTAAAATCTTACTCTTGGTTTTTAAATGTTTAAATGGTCTGGCACCTCCTTATCTTTCTGAGCTCCTACAGAGCCATTGTCCTTGCAGAGCTCTACGATCTGTTGACCAGATGCTTTTAGTGGTGCCAAGGGCTCGACTCGTGACGAAGGGAGACAGAGCGTGTTCAGTGGTTGCTCCCAAACTCTGGAATCGTCTCCCCCTGTCAGTGAGATCTGCCAGATCCTTAAATGATTTTAAATCTCTGTTAAAAACGCATCTTTTTACATTGGCTTTTAACACCAGAGAGAATGATAATTAGACAGGTTTTTTAGTGTTTTTTATTGATGATTTTATTATCGTTTTACTATGCTTCTGTGAATTTACTTATGGTTTTAGTGTAGTTATATGTGTGCAGCACTTTGGATGTCTGGAAGATGTGAAAGTGCTATATAAATAAAGATTTGATTTGATTTGATCACCATTTTGCCTATTTTACAAGGTTCCTGCTTCTTCCAACCCTTTTTTATTTGTCATTCCTTTAGGACTGTCACCTTTGACTGTATCTGAGAGGCAGACAGAGTGAGGGTGATGTCATCCATAGAAAACGGTTTTCTTCCCCCTCCAACAAAATGAAGTCAGTTCAGTTGCCATTTTTCCGTGATGAAGATCCCCCCATTATGGAGCCTGGCTGCGTCAGTAAGCAGTGACTGGTCTGGGTCAGTCTAAATTAATGTATCTATGGCAACCACTCCCACCAATCAGGAGTGAAGGGACACCCCTTCCACTGAAAGCAGGCTACATGAAATCTGTCAATCAAACGTTGGATGTGAGACTTTCATTGAGGCCTCTGACTGCTCAGTTTATGACTTCAATAACTTCCACTAAAGAAAATAAAAGAAAAAGGGGAGGTTTATCGAACACACTTAAAAAAAACAGGTAGCAAGGCATAAATGGTTATACTGGCGGATAACATGCCAGTGCCTGACACCCGCCTTTGCAATTAGACCATTCAGAAATATTGTAGATTTCATTGCTTGGCTTTGGAATTTTTGTTTTGATTTGAACAATTTGGGATTGATTCAGAATAGCTGGGTTTTACAGGAAGAAAACTGTGAACTCAAGTCTTGTCTCAGATGTGACAGCTTTATACTACGTCTGCATGATTCCACTGACGATAGCAGTAGAGCGTGTCTTCTTTTACCGAGGGTCATTTTACTCTGTACCAAAACCACACAGCTGGAGGAATCTGCTATAAATTGTCCAACAATGAAAATTATATTAACCTTAAATTTCCACTCCAGTCATCTTTTGATCTATTTTCAACGTGGTCTTTTGATGATGTTTATGCTGTTTTTCATCAGAAAATTCACCGCTGCGTTGTAGGTGGGGCTGTTGGCGCGGAGTAAGCCTATGCTCATTTCCCATCATCCATTTCTTTACTCTCTCCCACTAGCTTACAGCCTCCCACAACACCAACCAAACTTTAGCGGAGCAACAAAAATGGTGAGTAATATTATCCAAGCGTCCAGTTTTGATCCAGGTCAGACCAGGAAAACAAAGACGTCCATGGATCTCTTTGTCTGAGAGTGGATACTGTTAATGAGCTTTGCTTCAAAGGAGAACCTATAAGAAGACATACATTTACTACACACGAGTACTTTAACGTTCTTTGTTTGCATATTTTCAGTTGGAACGTTCTGATGGATGGACGGTTTCCACCGTATATTAACATGTTTGAGCAGCAATACGGTCCAAACTGTTAGACTCACTTGCCACTGTCGGTTGTGTGGATTTTGAAGCAAACATTAGTTGTGTCCTGTTCTTGTGTGCAGTATTCAGCACAAGTACAGTATTATCATCAGTGCTACCACTGAACGTTTTTATGAAGTGTGTCAGAAAGACAAATACACCTGTGCCCAGGTTTTGATCATTTTTCCGTCTTAATCTACTTGCATAGTTTATTTTGCAAGCCTCTGGTCCAAAAGCAAAGGTCACTATAAGAGGACACACACCTGGGCTGTGTACACAAGTCTCATATCTTAAAGTCCACAGCTGTGTTGACTCCAGTCAAAAGAATGAAGTACAAGTTCTTTGGAGCTGTAGAACAATTAATCTTGTCCTACTTGCAGACTGCAACGGCTAAATTCTGCATGAATTTTGACAAATAAATATGAGATTATTAAGACTCTGACAGACAAACTTCACCACCATTTATTTTATAATAGAGGTCATACTGGAACCACACAGGTAACTGAAGGACATCACTTTGTTTTCATGATCATACCACAAATGCACCTATGTGGGGAGGAGTCTTCACACTTAACACTTAATCCTAGAGGTGATTTTATTTTTTCAGATCCACTGAAAGTGATGAATTTACTATCAAACATTTATGAAATTTAAGTGAATGCCAGCAGGATTCTACGACGCTGTCTATATTTAATAGAGAGTTTTGAAAAAGTGATCATTTTATCCAATCCAAGATTGTGTGTTTCAGTGCTAGAAATGTGATCAAACTGAAAAACCCCTTCCAGATAAAGAGGAGATTCTGTGGAGGCTGCATTAAGGCAATGAGAGCAAGTTTTTAAAGTGTTGTACAGCCAAACCTTCATTGATGACTCTTTGTTATTTGGGATGTCATTATTGCAGGTATTAATGTCAATTTATTTGAAAAACCTTCCATTTTTATTTAGTGGAAAGGAAACAAAGCTGTTCTCTGTGGAAAACTGTTATCCTCCAGTTCAATTGAAGTAATCACACAAATACTGTATATCTGTAGGTCTACTTTCAGAATGTTGTTAAAGCAAACACACCTTGGAAAGGTAACCTGTCTTAATCATATGAAGTGGAGAGACAGCCTGGCAGAACGGGTAAAGACATGACACTAACCAGATCTGATGAAGGGATATGCTGAATCGGCAAAACTTCAACTCTGGAAAAACAAAAAAAGTGCAAAGTGTGTGGAATCAGCACTCAGAGTTGGGGAGAGATAATCATTCTGACAAAGACAGTGATGTGTCTGAACTTCTGATTTGTTCTTATTCTGATCAGATTATGTTTATTTTACAGAGAAGAAAATACAAGAACATGTAAACAATGTTCGGAATTACCTGCCTGTCGAGTCACACAAGAGAGCATCCTAACAGGAGGAGAGGTCCACATGAAAATCTGCTTCCTGACTTCAAAGAAAGTTTGGGGAAAGTGAACAATCTCAACAGGGCACTGACTTTTGTCAGGCAGAACTTTGCACACTTTTTGTATCTCTGTATTATAGGACACTTCTTTTTCTGTATATCAGTGCATCTCTCATGGATACAAAAGTTTTGTTATGTGGTTTGAAAAAAGTTACAAATCTAATATAAAGCTGCATTTTTATTGAACTAATGTAACTAAAAAAAAAAGAGGGAAAAGAGAATGTTAATTTTGGTTATTGTAATTTTTTCTGTAACTTTCTTTGATTTGCTTCACAGATTAATTTATTATGCCTGGTAAACCAGAATAAACCACGATAACAAAGCTCAGGTACAGATGTTTTCATCAGGTGATCGGCTCTCATCAGAACTTGACTGTACTGTCCCGGAGCGTGACTCCTGTCCAGCTTCACCACAGAGGACGTTGTCCAGAAGCCTGAGAGCTTCACCTTCAGCTGCTTTCATCTTAGCATCTCCATTTTACACACATTTAAAGGGACTCACTCTGCGTCCATCTCTGTGCTTTCACAGGGAGAAGTTTAGCTGCTTTGCAATAGTCCTGTGTCCAACAGAAGACACCTGCCTGTCGGTGCTTAGGGTCGCTCATCTCTCCTCTGTCTGATCCAAAACTTAACAGAAAACAATTATGACGAAATGATGGACAGCAATAAAGTTTAGGCTCAAATCCAAAGGTTTTTGTTTGCTGAAGGAACATGACCCCTTTTGTAACAATAGCCGGCTTTCCACTTTTGTTTGCTCTGCTGCTGGACAGCATAACTAAATAAATACATTCCCAGAAAGGATTTTAACTGTGTGTTTTCCACCATCAATGTTGTTTTGAGCTGTAGCTTTCAATCATCTTTATGAAATGCAACTGCTTTTAATTTTTCAGCAGCAGCAGCAGCAACATGTAACCACAATTTCACAAGCCAGAGTGAGGATGGCACTTTGATTGTCTGGATCAGACATCTGACTTCAGAGAGAATTTTCTGATGTTTTCAGACCAATCGACAATGTGAGTCTCAAACTGAGGGCAATAGGGCTGGTCCTCTCTGCAGGGGAGTCATCTTAGACTGCACACTTTGTTCATAAGATGACAAGCTTGAAGCCTGGTTTTTCTATTTAATAAATGTTTAACAAAAGGTCATGTGTGTTTTCACACTGTTTGTTTCATGTACCAAAACCCCCCTAGACGATGTAGGGAAGATGCATTTTGTGGTCTTCCATGTTCCTTAAGCCCTATTTGCTTCAGATTAAATCCGTAGTTTGTTTCTGCTTAAAGAAACTTGATCTTTGGGACTGGAACTCATGTCACATTAGCTAATTGAGGGGCATCAGGTGCATTTATATGTGACTTTGTTTGTTACTCACTGATCCAACATGAAAAACTACATAAACTGCTTCTGGAGTCTATTTTGTTAAAAGTTTTTTGCTAAAGTAAAAATAGATAAATGCTGTAATCTTTTTCTCACACGAAAAGTTAAGGAAAATTCATCACAAGTGTTAAGAAACAAATGGGTTTTATGAAAAAGTTCCAGATTTGTTTGTTTTGGGACTAAAATATTCCAGGGAATGCATATATTTGATACATTCAGAAACGAGTTTATCAAATATGACATGAGTGATTATGTAGGGTTAAGGTAGAAAACTAAAATAGTTTGCTGCAGCATGTAAATGTGTATTTAGCAGTTAATTCAATCATGTTTTGAGGTAATCATTTGGGCTGTCAGGTTACTTAATGACACACGCTGCTTGTGTGATTTTAGTTGCAGTTTTTTCCTGCTCACAGCAAACATGTGGATTTGATCCTACTACTCCTGGTTCTTATTTCACAAATGGCACAAAAGAGAACAGATTTGGGTGTTTTTAAAAAATGCAAAAGGATCAAAGCCTCACATTAAGATGTTTTGTTCCAATTCTGCAAAGTGGGATTTTAATGCTATTAACAGGGAGCTTCGACTTGAAAACATGTGATAGAAAAATGAAGGGTTTTGCTGCGCCTGAGTGTGGGTGTGCGTGTGTGTTTGGGAAGAGAGAAAGGCCGCCCCTCCCACAGTGGACCTGTCATAATATTTAGCATGAAGTCCACCCCTCCACCCCCCATCCCGCCCTCCCTCCCTCCCTCCCTCCACTCCGCGTGGGGATCAAGCCTCACTCTTTCGCAGTCTTCATGTCTGACGGCACCGAGTAAAGAGGAAGAGGAGGACGAAGGAAAGGAAGAAGAAAGCGCACGCATTTTCTGACTCTTTTTACGCTTCCGGGAACTTTCCTTCATGTCACCAGTAAACCTGCGGCCAGGACAGCCGTCAGCGCGCAGCAGCACAGCTCCCTGCTTTTCCACGGATTAATTTAACCAGACTGGGATTCCATGTAAGTGCATGTGCGCCCGCTCCCTCCCAATCTACGTCCCCTCCGTTTAGTCAGCCTGTAACTAAATGTCCATCAGGAAACGTGTCATCAGCCGCGTGCGTAAACGTCGAAAACATAACCGAGATGGAAACAGAAGCACAGGCTTTGTTTTGCAATTTTCTTGTGTCCTCGTGGGCAAAGTACCATCACGGTGTGTTGGTTACTACTTTGGATGAGCTTTAAGGAACAAACAGAAGACGCGCGTAATGTGCGTAAAATCCAGCTCCACGTTGTGCCACTGCGATTTTACCCACTCGTGTGAGCGCTGCTCCTGTCCTCTGCGGGCCAGCCGGCTAAACGCCCGTGAGGCCTGTTTGATACCTTCTCCCGAAAAAAGCTTTAAATGTGCTGCAGCACAAGAGGGAAAAATGACGGATCTAAATCAAAAATAAATGTGCACGTCAGAAGAACAGAAATGTAAAGAGGATTTACAGGTTAGGAGCAGATAATACACATTTTAGATAGGTGACTGATCACACCACAGAAGGATGGACTTGCATAATAAATACAATTAAATTAAATAAAAAAAATAAAAAAAGAGACGAGTAAAAAATAGAAAACGAATAAGGGCGCACCTCTGTAAATGGCAGAAGAATTTTAGAATAATTGTTTTTCAGTCATTAATATAGAATATGAGGACTATACGCTAAATTGAGACAAAATTAATAAAATTAAAAAAATATATATAAATATATATTTATATATATAAATAAATATTTTAAAAAGATATTCTTATATTTCAACCAAACTGCAAAAATACCAACCAGAGGGAAAAAAGAAAAAAAAAACAGGTAGTCAAGGCCTTAGCGTTTATACCAGAAAAGGATAATAATAATAATAATAATAATAATAATAATAATAATAATAATAATAATAATAATAATAATAATAATAATCAAGGTAATCCACAAAAATGAGAGTTGTATTTAGATTTTTTTCTAAGATTCTGGTCTTTCACTCCGTGTTTTTCCAGCAGGTTTATTAGGGTTTTTTTTATGGTTTCATGAGGACTTTTTCTGATTCAAACATTTGTATTTTAATATTTATATATTTTTCCTACATTTCTAAACCAAATGTATTTATTTATCCCCACAGCGGTTGGATCCAAAAATAGAATAGAGTCATTATTGATTTAAAGGCAAGATAATTTTATCAACGTTAAGGTGTTTAAAATGACCTCGTGACCCTCAAAGGGATAAAGCGGGTTAAGAAAATTGATGTTTCAAATTTGAGAGTGATTTTCTTGGAGTCATCAGCGTGTTCTTTCCTGCAGGCCCTCGGCTTGTTCCTCTTTTGCATATATCCTCAAGCCCGGACACATGGAAAGGACAGATTTGTTTAATCCAGGTTCACGTTTGCCCTCCGGGTGTAAATGTAAATATGCCTTTTACCGGTCTTGAGCGGCCGGGTGCAGTGGGGGCATCTTCAGTTACTGAGAGGCCGCATGACGGGCCACTGCGATGCAAATGGATTTCTGTTTGCGGACATCCCAAAGCTCTGGACGCCTTGATGTTGGTTGTTTCCCTAAAGTTTTCGAACCATTACGCAAAAACGTCCCAATGGACTAAAACAAAAGCACAAGCGCAGAGCGTCTGTGCTGAGCCGGAGCTTGCTCTGAGCTCCTAAAGTTGTTGAACACTCAGAGACCGAGTCAGATCAGAGAAATTTCATTTGATCCGTCCTAATAAACGGCGGAGGTGTGAAAGCTCCGTGTTAATCACTGCTGAGGGCTCCTGTCTGCGCCAGCAGCCAATTATTTCCCGGTGATTCTGCTGCAGGACCGCCGCGGCCTCCGCCGCCCCACTCATATGCAAATGGCTCTTATAGCAGGGCGCAAATTAACATCTACAAACATTGGACTGAAATTCCATCTGCCGCCTCTTCGAGGAGGCCCTTAATAAGTTCTCAGACAGCAAAGTGACACACATCTTAATCAACTCTTAATCCCGGGAATTAATTCTCAGCGCGTTTATGAATAATTCCAGGGTAATGCATGGCGCTCGCGCCGCCAGATGGATCCCGAAAAATGAGAGGATTTCTACCTTCCCTGCCATTATCTTTATTATCACACCAGATATGTATTTAAATGAGATTGTGCAATCCCGAGCCTCTCTTTGACCAGCTTTTTTTCCCCCTACCATGAGCCTCAGCAGAAGTGGGCTCGCGCTCACATCCCAACAGCATGTCAGGGCGTCTTCAGGCAGTACCCCAGGAAATATCCTTGACCCCTGTGAACTCAAGACTGACGAAGGCTTAAAAATCACTGCATTTTAGACCTGCTTCTTCGCGCGCAAAGGAGAGCCACGGGGCCGAGGCAGGGATCCAAGGAGGAGGACGCAGCTGCATGCAGCACCTTGTTGTGAACCAAATGACTGGACTTGCATCAGGCGCGCTCCCCCCTCTGCCAAACCGCGCGCTGACAGTAAAGGCCGTCTGTCCGTTCGTCCGTCCATTCATCAACACCGCGGATAGAGTCCCGGGTACCGGGTCATATTTCTGAGGAGAGCGCCGCGCCGCGCCGCGCTGATACTTGACCTGCAGCCACAGAGAGGCAGCTGTTGCTCCGGCGGACTCCACTGAAGAGCTGGAGCCGCTTCTAAACGCGCGCGCAAAGGGCTCAGCGAAGGTAAACAAGCGCGAGACGAGCCGTGAACATAAAGGATGCCTGCGTGATGAGGTCATACTTCCCAGACCCAAATGGAAAGGAAACATGTCTCTGAAGAGGCACATCATGACTGCAGTTCATAAACATGAAAGCTGAGACAGGTTCAAATGAAGATGGAGAATTTCGCTATGAATACACACGACACGAATTCCAAAACCAGATCGGGTACCAAAGAAAAGATAGGGGGAAATGAAATGTGTTTTGTTATGAAAAGGAGGAAAACTGATCTGTCTGACCCACGAGTCAACTTTCCCCCAAAAATCCCTATCAGAGGCTGATTAATCCCAAACTACGACGCGGAGGCCGCGCGTTTACCGAGGTAATCTCTCCACTGGGAGACATGACCTTATCCTCAGTCTCGCATCTTTCTTCCCATGGACGCAGCCGTAGCCCGCGGCTGACAGCAGAAGACCGCTTTTCCTGTTTGCTGAGCCGTTTTGAAATGCAGCGATCTTTCATTCTCACGGAGGCGCAACTGGAAACAGATGCACAGTTGGACTGGAAGCGTCCACGTATTTGGTGGGAGAACATCTCAACTCATGCATCACTTAATTCAGCGGGAATCAGGCGCTAAACCTTGTCTTAAGGGCCATGCCAATCAGTTTTTGATCAAACGTAGAGGTTTGAAAAGCCACCTGTTTCAGGTTCTGTCTGGACTTCTTCCAAAGCAACAAAGAAAGGCTTTGGGGAGCACAAAGCAACATCAATCCACAACTTTTTATCTTGAACGATTGCCAGCTGAAGGTGGCTGTATTATCAAGTGTAAAATAAAATCACGCTTTCTTTCTGTGGTGTTTGCAGGAGACAGCCTCTGCACTTGTCCTCACATGAATGAGGTTTTTATGTTTGTCAGTTAAAAAAAGCCAGTCAGGAAGCAATGGAAACCCCAGTGCTCTTGTACTGACTTGGAGGAAAGAAGCGCGCACTAGACACACAAAGCAATTGTTCTTCTCATGAAACTTCGGCTTTCAACATGCCAGATTTCCAAAGCTGACTCAAACTAAATCGTTAGGAAACTTACCTGTGCCCTTTGGCAATAACTGACTGATCTGACAAAAGACTCATTTCGGACTGTACTCAAAGTGTCTTTTAAATACCTGCTGCTCCAAGCATCCTTGCTTTACCGATCTTATGATGTTAATGACCACTTGACAAAAACTTGAGTAAAAGCTGAGAGGAGCACCGCAGTCTGGTGAAACATCAGAGATAGGAGGAACTGGAAACTGCAGGTGCAGTTTGAGCATCACTAAAGCGATTTCTTCAAACTTATGCTCCTCTTAACAACAAATCATGACATAATGTGTCATCTTTTCTGCAGACTTAAAACGATTTTGTTGTATAAATTCGAAAAGAAAATAACAAAAGGGATCCAACCTGTCATCAAATGAGCAGCTCACGTTTTCCAGAAGCACCTTCCTTTATTTTTACCTCATAATTACTAAATTTAATCTCAGAGCGCGCAGAGACTGAATCCAACTCCCAAAATGCCGAGAATAGAAACACGTGAACGACCCTGAATGTGGCTCTTAAATATGGAAACCGGCCTGAACTTCCTCACCGCCCCTGGACGAGTCACCTCAGAGCCAGAGGCGCGTGGAGGAGTCAGAGTGGGACTGCATGCGTGGAAAACACAAATCATCCCAAAGCTGGGCAGATCAGGGAGGCCTTCATCACTCTGTCCACTGCACCCAAAATAGAGTCAATTGATGAGAGCGCTTGTTTTTGCTGCTGATGTCAGCCTCCTATTAAAAGGAGAGGGTCAGAACCGCCGCGGCGCACGGGGACAACACAAAAACCAGAGCGCGCGCGCGGGCACTTCACACGTGACGACACGAGCCCTCATCAGACGGAGGCCGTGGTGATGGAGACTCTCTCCACGGGTCAAGAGAGGAATTAGTTCCGAGGCTCTGGAGGACAAGCTGGACAAATGAAGACGCCAGCTGACCAGAACAAGAAATTACTGGATTTTATTTTACATTTATCCGGCAAAGAAAAATATTTTAGGCAGAAAAACTTCTGCAGTCGTCAATTTCCCTTTTCCGGAGATTCACTGAAGGTTCGAAATATTATAGTATTTGTAACAACTGCATGAGTTTGTGTTTTGTGCGTTTGTGATGTTTTGCAGATCACGCAAAAACCTTAAAATTCGGAAAAAACACGTCCAGACAATCAGAAGGATTTTAGTTAAAAAAAAGAGACATAAAACCAAATATGCAGCTTTTTATTACAATGATTTAAATCTTCCAGTCTTTTGGCTCCACACCATCAGACCTGTGTAGAGCGCATCGGGGATTGAGGTGCTGACGCGCGCCTGCCTGTCTGTCTCCTTCCGCAGAACCCGCTCATGGACTTCAACCTGCTGACGGACTCCGGGACCCGCAGTCCGGCGCTGTCACTGTCCGACTCTGGAACGCCGCAACACGACGCGGGATGCAAAGGCCAGGACAACAGCGGTCAGTGTCCCCGCACAGCGCGCTCCCTCTCCTGCGCCAGCGCGCGTATTTGGAGTGTCTCCCACACTCACTTTGCATCCGTTCATGTTCAATTATTAAAACGCACGGATCCATGTCAATCGTTGAGAATGATCATAATATTTAAAAGATATTTTACTTTATTCTTTGCTGAAAACTGTAACTGAGAGGTGTCTTTTTCTTGCGCTCGCGCGATCTGTGGGACTGGCGCAGCAGCTCCAACCAAATGCGCCTCAGTCCCACTTTGAATATGGAAAAGCGCCTGGAGTGAGTGAGTGAGTGAGTGAGTGAGAGAGTGAGTGAGTGAGCGAGCGAGTGAGCGAGTGAGTGAGTGAGTGAGTACGACGTCTTCAAAGGCGAAGCAAAAAGCCCGCACTTAAAACGATGCGTGAAGCTGTTTTGTTTCAGAACATATTCCTTAAAAAGCGTCCCCTGCCCAATTTACAAAAATAAGAAAGTTTCAGAGGTTTTTTTTGTATTTTGTTTTTTTTTCTTTTGTTTTATTATTACAAATATTATTCGTTTTAATTGTTAAGACGCGTCTGGGATGGTTGAGGAGCGCACGCGGGCTGCGGTACAGCTGCTGCTTCAGAACCAAAAGGCATCCATCTTGTTAATAAGGACACCTGTCCTTCATCATGAGCGTGAATTTAGCGGGGTGAACACGTGGCCGCGCTCTGGTCACGTGCCCCGGTCACCTGCGCGGTGGTGAAAGAGGCGCAGACGCGGACTGACTGACGGCTTGTCAGCAGCGATCAGAACCGAGGCCCTGCCTCCGAAACGCGCGAGGATCTGCTGAAGAGGTGCTGAGTCTTGGCGCGCGGGTGTGGTTCGGTGGGAGTCAATGTGCTTGCGCTCCGTGCGTGTTTATGTGTGTGTAATCCAACCCCAGACTAAACGGCGTGTGGTTAAAAATGCAGCTCTAACAAACTGTCAAACACTAACTATTCTGGGGAGACATGTGGTGTAAAATGCTTTCACGTGCCTTAATACTAAACTCATGATGAAGTCTGTGTTTAAACACATCCTCCTGAAAGACATCTCTTTTTTTGCGGTAATATTATGTGCAGAAAACAGAAGGCTTTTACTCAGAACCAGATTTATTTAAACAATTGAAATTAACTGGAGTTAATCCCCTTTAAAAATCTACAGAATGACCCTAAAAAAAAAAAATATATATATATATTTTATTATAATTTAATTATAATTAATGTATAAAATTAATTATAATTTATTTAATCTTCTATGAAAACTATTTGTAAACTTCTGGAAAATTTCAAAATACAACTTTTACAATCTTTTTTTCCAACAGATTTTTTTTCAGCACTTTGGAGAAATGTCTTAAAACCAAAACTAAGGATGCATATTCTCCCAACCGTTGTCACGGTAATGCATGTTTTCATAGCCCTACTCTTTATTTATAGCACTTTGAATGGGTGAAAGAAGCGGCCGGTTATTGGGAGGGAGCTGCCTCCCTGTCCTGTCCTCAGGCTGGATCCTCCAGCTGGGCTTCCGTGAGCCACCACAAAGGAAACGCTTGACTGTGGGAGAAAATGTGTTCAGGTTTCTTTCACTTTTTTTTTAATTTTAGAGATGTTGCTCCTTCACTTAATTTGGCAGTTTTCTTGCAGATGTGATTGCATGAAAAGCCCTCTGGCCTGGTTTTTTTTTAGTTGGAAGACAGCTGACCCGGAGCAGCTCTGTCCCGTCGGATATCATCAGTCAGATTGCTTCTATTGTTGGTCAGCGCGTCGTTCTAAAAAGGGTTGCCCTTTTTTCTGTATTATGCTATAGACTTTGGCTTTAAGTGACAGCTTACCCAGTGTCCGTTTACTGCAGATAACAGCCTCAGCCGGGCCCTTATTGGTTTTGCTGGTGGCCCCGCGGAGCCTCTTTTTAAACCCCACTGATCATTTCGAAGTGCTCCCAGAGAGCTAAGCCCTCGCCAAACAGAGCCCAACCTGCCCCAGTCACAAAAGCCTGATCCTCAGGATTAGCTGGCCAACTAATTTCACTTCTTTCTGTGAGGTCCTCAAATTGCAGGAGTTGGCAGAGGAGCCCAGGAAGACACAACATGGATGTGTGGTCCTGTAAATCCACAGTGCTGGGGGGCAAAACCTAATTATGCACTGCTCCTGGATGGGGGGCAGAATTTGCAGCACTTTCTGGTGGCTCGGCATCGTCAGACCTTCAGGATGGAGGGCTTCTGTTTGATCAGATGACATGAAGTGGTTACATTAATAGGTGAAAGCGCGTCTGAAGATTGCTGCAGAGACAGAGTTTCTGCTCCGTGAGCTGCTTTATCTCTGTAATAATACACACCAGCCGGCTTTTCTGATCCAAGAAAATTCAAAATCTAAAAAATGTTCCTCTCTGGCTGGCGTGTTGCTGACTGGATCAGGAGTGATCACTAAAGTGATGGCCCTGCTGACCATTGATGTCATTTGTTATTGATCGGTGTGTGAACAAAAAGAACGTAACAGACAACGTTTCCAGTGCAACACATCCTCATCATTTACAGTTGGTCTCTTAGTAGATGGGAGATTGTGAAAAGAGAGGTTTTAAAAATCCTGGTTGCATCAAAGTTCTAGATCCAATTCTTCTTCATATTGATGCTTTTTATACATGCAGCTAAATTATGATTGCAACCTGTGTTTGTTCTGTAACAACATGAAGATAAAGTATTCCCATTTTGTTCTGAGGTTCTTTCACTCTTCCCAAGGGTCAGATGATAATTTATCAGTCGTGTTTGCACCCATGGGACCACTGAACCAGGAATTATTTTGGCATAAATCAACAGATTTATTATCATGTAATTTTAGTTTTTACCTTAAATATATCCTCATTTTAGAGTGGAATAATCCAGAACAACTATATTTAATGGCAGATTATGATTTGATTTAAACTGACACATGATGAGGATTATATTCCTCCAGAGCTGCGCTTGACATCAGACCTGAACAGCTTTAAATGTCATCTTAACACTTGCCTTTTCACAATGTCTTTTATTACTCCGCTGTTGGGGGCTTCAGATTTTCTTTTACCAATTTCCTTGATTTCTTATCTTTCTCTTGTGCATTTTATGCTGATCTTTTTTTTTTTTTTTTAACATTTTTGTTCTTAAATTGTTCACTTTTAAAGTTTTCTTTTATCTCTCTTTTTAAGGCGCTTCACCCCCTGAAAAAAAAATCATTCATTCATGAGACAAACAGATTCATTTAATGTAAAACTATGTAGGAAAAAAGTCCATTTAATAAGCAATACGACGGAATAAGCAAATGAAAAAACTAAGATAGGTGCTTTTGAAGACAGATGATTTTTCCTAGGATTGATATTTTAATCTTTGAACAGACAGAAGAAGCTCAGTTTCTAAAAAACACTTTTGTGTGTTTTGAAGAAACTGAGCTTCTAAGTTAGTGGTGACTGTGAGTCTAGAACACTGACTGTTGGTGGCTATTTTATTTTCAAATAACAACAGACATTAAAAGAAATCCTAGTAAATATGGAATATCCATGTACTCATCCTCCATGTTTCTGTGTGTGTGGGTGTGTGTGTGTGGGGGGGGGGGGGCTCCCCAGGTGAGGGGCTGAGAGGTAAAGGCTCATCTGAAGTAGATCTGTGACTAACGGATCAGGATTTTATGGGTTCTTCTGCTGTTCAGCTAATTTACAAATCATCACAGCTCAAACTAAACTATCACTTTTTTTGAAATGAAACATTGTTTTTCTGCTTGGAATTCATTTAATTTATAAATAACTGAAACCTCTTATTCTGATTTTCAGAAATGCAACATGCAAGTTTTTTTTCTTCCATAATTCATACTTATCATTATTTTTCCTCTCTCCTTCTGTTTAAACTCCCGATCTTGAGTCAGGCTTTGCAGAGCAGCTCTCCGTGGAGCTGCAGGGAAGGATGATATCTACTTCTGCTCTTTTACAGAGCTGTTTTCAATTTCAGAGGCATGAAAACAAAAACAAAAAAACTTGCTCTTATCTGCTATTTGATGGTAAGAACTGTACCATGAATAGTTGATGCACGTCTATCAGGCTTCAGAGCATCTATTTCTGACCCAGCCACTGTTGTATATAGAGTCTTATAAACGTTTAAAGTCCAGAAGAATTCCTAAATATCTTTCCAAATATTAGGTCAATATTCTGTACATGCTATTTTACTCTCGTATATCATGGAACAGGGTCGGCTCAGAGTATTCCAGTTTTGATGGACGTCAGCGGTGGGATGGTGAAAGTGGTGGCGAGCGTTTCGCGAATGCCTCTGATCTAAAAAAAAAAAAAAAAAAGTTAAAGTTATCTGTTTGACAAGCACTCAAACAAAAAGGATCAATTTGAACGAAAGAATCCCATAATAATCCCAAACCCTTCCTTCTTGTTGCCACGCAGACACAGAGAAGTCCCACCAGAACCAGCTGGACGAGTCGAGTGCTGAAGATGGCTCCCTGAAAAAGAAGCAGCGGCGGCAGAGGACTCACTTCACCAGCCAGCAGCTCCAGGAGCTGGAGGCCACCTTCCAGCGGAACCGCTACCCAGACATGAGCACCAGAGAGGAGATCGCTGTGTGGACCAACCTGACGGAGGCGCGGGTCCGGGTGGGTATGCCAAGGCACAAGCCCCGCCTTTTATTCTTTAACAGCGAAATGTTTGGGAAAAGAAGCAACGTGCGGATAAACTGGAAAACAAGAACGTGTTCTGGATGTTTTCATCCATTTTCTGAATTTCACGCATGAGGAGAAACTAAAGAAACAAAACTAGAACAAAAAACGACAAACATCTGGTCGTGCGACAAAAATATAAAACAACAAACAAAGTAACAGAAAATAAATTCAGTTGATCATTGGTTATCAACTATTCATCTATCGATCATTGCTACCATGTTTTTGCTTGGCAACATTTTGAATAATAGTTCATTTACAGTAAATCACTAATTGCTACTCAGTAACACACCTTCAGTGAACCACAAATTCCCATTTCAGGCTTCGTTAAATTAAGGGATTTTAATGTTTTTTCTTTAGATATAGTGACTCGTATTTCTTAACTGTCCATTACTTGAGTTGTTGTTCTGGTTTGTTTTTTTTTGGAACCTTTGTTTTTTCCCACCAATGTTATAATAACTTACTTTTGATCAAACAAATACTTGTTTTTGTTGCAGTAAACAGGGCCTATGTCCAACAATTGAAAGAGATGATTGGAATCTGGACACTCATAGATTAGCTTTAAAGATTTCTTTTGGCAGCTCCGCCTCACTTAACTCTCCCCTAGCAACCATCTCTCCATCACGTCCATCAATCATTTTTCTTCACCACAAATGTTGCTTTGATCACAACTGTCCTTCACTTTTCTACACCTGTTCAATCCGGCAGAACAGAACAGAACAGAACAGTGTGGGCTTCCTTTGTTTTTTAGAGCAGTTTGAATTTTACATTAGATCCTTTTTCACTCACAATGGCACGAGTCATTTTATTGTTTTTGTAGCAAATTCAGAATGGAAAAAAAAAAATCTTTATCACACTGCAAATAACTTTAACCTTAAGAAAGTAATAAAAACCTTTTATCAAGAGAAATGGACTTGTTTTCTGGCCTAATCCTAACCCTCTTGGTTAGTTCTTGGTGAGACCATTTTTCTTACCCCATTGGCGATTTTCTTTGGTTATTTAAAGAAAATGTTTCAAATTATGAGAATTTTGTACTTATTTATTGAGGGCTTGTTTTTGCAGTGTCCCACATCTGCACCAGATTCCCCTAAATAGAGTAAAGCTTGTCTAGCACAGGGTACCAGTGAAAGGTCATTGCATGTTGGAGCTGAAGATGGTCAGAAGCTAGTGACCTGTATAGTCTCCAGAGGTCAACAGGTCAAACAGGTGAAAAACCTGCTGGTTCTAAATGGACTTTATGATGGTCTTTTTTAGCCAGGCCAGTGGGAGTTCCCCATGACCTTCAGTGAGGGAGGGGGCAGCCAGTGATCCTCTGTGCAGGGTTTATAGGCCTCAGAAGCCCCCTCCTGTCTGTCTCAGTGCAGAGCCAAGAGGAGATGCAGAAAAACTGATGTTGAAAAGACGTAGAAATGTAAAGGCCTGGTGACTTGTCATGAAAACATCACTGGTGTTTAGGAGCTCTGCTTCTAATCTGTCCTATAATCTATCATCTTCTTTGTTCTGAAGACACCCCATCCAACACCGCTAACCTGACATTACTGGAGCAACAAAAACAGCGAGCAATATCACAGCGATCCATCTGTGCAGTTTAGATCCAGATTCCAGCTCAGACCAGGAAAACACAGACGTTCATGGATCTGTTGGTCTGGAAGAGGAGGAATCAGAATGGAGCAGAGCAGGGACCTTTTCTGTTTCACAAATTCAATCCTTTTAAACAGCATTTTTTTTTTGCCTGCTTTACCATGATTTGAATAAAGAAATACTTCGAAAGGCAATTTTGAGCTTTTTTTAAAAAAAATATACTTGTCCTTCACCATGAAAGACAATGCCACAAAAACATGTTCTAAACACCAAAACACCATTTTCATGGGAGTGGCTTTTTACCCAGGATGTTGAACACTGACTTGTCATCAATGGAGAACAGGCTGATATGCTGTATGTTCTCCGGTGTTTTGGGCGGCTGCAAAGGGAAATGAGGCCTCAGTGAGGGTTGGGAAGGAGTCCCAGGGACACAGAGTCTAGCCAAAGCTAGAGGAAGAGCACAGGCGTGTTCGGTGCTTGTATGTGATAAAGGATGTCGTCTCCTTTTGTTGGACATCTTACATGCAGATAGAACTTTTTAAATACTGTATTTTTCAGAGTATAAGTTGCTCTGGAGGATAAGATGCAAAAAAAAAAAAAAAGTACAATAAACAAGAAAATAAAATTAACAAATGAATTAATAAATTAATACATTTTTATGTTGCACTAATGGGAGAAATTTATTAGCGAACAAGATACGGGAAGAAGAACTGAGTTTTCATCTTGAAAGGCAAATCAAGTTATAATGAATAACAATAGTACAGAGAATAATCGCTCGCTTCACTACTGAGACATGATTGTTTAGCTTCATGAAACATAGGAGGAACTGATAGTGTCCAGTATTTTAGCACGACATATGAACAGTTATTCACATAACAATGGCATGAAGAACACGCTGACAAGTCGACTTAACTCTCTATTCTACTTCAAATCCCTATGTTTATTTCACTTCTCTTCAAAGCCGCTGCTTCTTCTTCTTCTGCGTTACACTCAGTGGCAAATAGTGATTCACACACCTACAGTGCCCTCTAGCGGTTGTTAAAATAACAAACACACGAGTCTATGTAGTAAAAAAAATCACATATACACTGTAAGTCACACCCCTGCAAATGGTGCAAAAAATCACAACTTATACTGCGAAAAATACAGTACTGATTTCAGGTTAACTTGACTATAATTTCTAGCAACTATTAAAAAAGCAATCCAGGAGGACGTGGTTGTATTTAGATGGTAATTGAGTTGAGACTCAGAGGAAATGATGCGGATGTGAGTGAAATGTTAACAGTTAATCTTCATGGCTGCCTCTCATGGACAGCAGTCCACGGATTGCTGGGTCTGGTTTGGTTCTGACATAAATATAAGGCAGTTTCCTTGAAGTAGCAACTGTTAATGCAGTTTTTTTTTTAAATATTCCACCCACAAGTACCATATTTTCCGGACTATAAGTCACCCTTTTTTTCATAGTTTGGTATGGGGTGCAACTTATACACCGCAGCGACTTATATTAGACATAATAAAAAATAAGTACATTGTTAACGCTCCTGTTCTGTTCATTTGAGAGGAACAGAGATGATGTTCCTGGGTCAATTTGATGTATGAGGTATGTTACGTGTTTAGAGTTTGTTAAGTGACTCAGAGAATCAGCAAACATTTTTTTACAGTAAGATCTTGAAGGCTAACAACATAATATTCTATTTTCCAATGATCTCATAGATTCAGAAATGTAATATAAATGACAACTGTTTCTACAAATACAGGATGAAAACAGAGTATTAGTTGGCCAATGATGCTTCATGAAAGGAATAAATAAATAAGTTTGAGAAAGAATTACTGTGAAATTATGAGATAAACAGTCTGCTATGATTGTGTCATAGGAGGTTGTGAAAGTTATTAGTTCTTGGTCTCAGATTTTGTCAAATAAATTTCCCGTCAAAATGCGACTTATAGTCCAGTGCGACTTCTCTGTGTTTGTTCTACTTTATAATGCATTTTTGGGCTGGTGTGACTAATACTCCAAAAAATACGGTACTGTATCTTTAAGAAGCTGATTCTTAAAAAAATGTTTTATACCAACTGTTCTGTTGGTTTAGGTGCTAAAGGGGTGTCTGTGTCTCTTTCACTGTGGAATGAGAGCTTGAAAAGGTTTCTGAGAAACTAACGTTTATGGTCTGAGTTTCCAGTTAACAGAAGTACTGGGCTTCATGATGATGTCCTCCTGCGTTTGATAACATTGTAATGGTCACTGGACTGTGCAAAGATAACCCTTTCGCTCTCGCCAAGGTAAAACGCAGAGTTTGTGGTTGAGAAAACCCTTATGAAAATAAAAACGCACAAGCAAAAGGATTCCATAAATAAATGAAGTTGTTTTATTCCCCATCCAGCCTGATGTCACTCTACAAACCTGAATGTCAGAGGCTGACCTGTATGGGGCGGCACCCAGATGGCCGTTTGGCCATCATAGCGTTATGGAGCACGGGGGGGGGGGGCTCACAGTCTGACTGATGACAATACAATTGCTGGCTTGCCCGACTGGTAATGGATCAAATTAATGTTGGCTGGAAGAAAGGTCACATAGCTCGCACTCGTGGTTGTTATTTTGAAGGGACAGCAGGCTGCGCGTTGCTTTGTTTCTAACATCCATCTGTGGTTCTTCTAAATGCAGACAGATCCTGGATCTGCCTTAAACAGCTCACTGGTCAGCTGAATTCCCAATGATCAAAGCAGAACTTTAGGGAAATCTACTGACCATGCTTCATGTGGTCTAGGGCCGGGCTCTGCAATCTGAGGCTCCGGAGCCACGTGAGGCTCTTTTACCCCTCCAAAGTGGCTCTTTGGCTGAAGAAAACTAAAATAATAGCGATTTTGAAGGGTAAGGGTTACTAAATTAGCACTGATTTAATCTAATTGAGCTAAGTTTATTAATTCATGGCTGAGGTGTGCCTATAGATGTAAGATAAACTAGGTAAAGGTTTTTACATCAAGAGGCCTCGTATGCTCCACGCTTCTTCTAGAATGCACATAATTCAAATACCAAACAAAACTTTGGTAAAAACTCTGAACTTTTACGTTTACTGACATTATTTTACAACTTCAAAGCACATATTAGTTTGTGTGTATAGCAATGGCTAGTAGCTGTCCACAGGGGGGGGGGTTGTTAAAATGTATAATTTCTGTGCTTTATTTTCGGGGTTATAAACCAATAAATTCATGTCTATGTTCTTGACAGCTCACCAAGGTAAACCTAAAGTATACAAGAGAAAATGCCATTTTTGTCTTGCGTTATTTAAAACCTTTCATTAGGTGCTCTGGGGGGATCCTGTTTGGCACAGGAAGTCTTTTATTTTGAAAGGAAGTCAAATCAGCTTCTGTAAAAAGTAAAAAACAATTTCCCATGTTTAGAAAATTACAGTTTATCTTTATATTTCTATTTTTATTCAAGCCAAAAAAGACATAATTCATATATACTATAAAAGTAAGAATGTAATGAATGCAAATAAAAGTCTGCAGCTCCGACCAGGTTTTGACCTGGAAGAAACAGGCCCAAAAGGATCTTTTACTGTCAAAGGCTGCAGACTCCCAGTCTAAGGAGTACAATGGTGAACTGTAAAGACATCTAAGCTAAATCAGTGAAATGCTTTTGGGTGAAATGATCAACAAATCTTAACATTTGGTGTTTGGAAGAAACCCAACATGTATGTGATGCTTTACAGCCCCAGCAACGCTTCAACTCAAATCCAGGGTTAATTCAATTCAAAGGCAAGCACAGTTTGGCATTTTGACATTTGTAGATTAAAAAAACCCATTTTAAATCATTATAGTCTCCTTCAGTGAATAAACATGGTGATGTGACTTAGATTTACCAGACTGATGATTACATTAGAGAGAACTGTTGCTTTTAATGTTAGTGAACAGAGTGGGAGGGGTGGAAAAAGTGTTTAACACAAAAAGCCTTAAAGTCTAGACTTGATAACATCGAGATGATAATCAGATAGATTTAGCATAATGAAGATGAGAAAATCTATCTGATCCATACTTAAATGTGAACACATGTGGGGTGTTTGCAAAAATGTACAAAAGTGTATTTTATTGTTTTCTCCAACTAGTTTGTACTTCCAAACCATTTTCTACTTCCATCTATGTTTTTTTAGTCAGTTGCTCAAAAACTTCCCATTTTAGAGCATCTTGACCGTCCACTCCAGGGGTGTCAGACTACAGGCCTCGAGGTCCAGTATCCTGCTGATTTTGCTAAGTGCGGTGTGAACCTGCTTCCGACTTTATTAGACGTGTTAGCATATTTACAATACCTGTGACTCCTAACATGGTAAAAAACAGACTGATACCACTAAAATAAACGTTACTGTGAGTACGCCAACTCCCAAACTTGATAGTAACACATTGACAAAAAAACACAGTCTAAAGCCCCTACACGTTAGCCGTCTTAGCGGATTCACCCTAACACCCAACCTTGTTTGCAACAAAATGAAAAGTAAATAAAAAAGAACAATTAAAGGAACAGAAAATCAAAATCAGAAACTTGCCGTTTTATTTCTAATTGCTGATTTTGTCAAATATCACAAACCAGAAGGTCTTGAAGAATCTTTTTTGTATTAAGTGTTGACATTTTCTCTGACACCATTTCTGCTTTGCTTTGGCTGTGTATGGAAAACAACCATTCATGAACAGACACGGCTTAGATGCACCGGGTCACAGCAACACCATGCAAAGCTCCAATGAAACTCTGCTTTAGCTCTTATGCTCAAAGTAGTTCTGCTCAGCCCAAATCTGTCCATAGTCTGGAGCTTTTTTCTGCAGTGGCCCTGCAGTGTAAATTACTCTACTTCAATGCAATGGCATGTTAAAGATCACAAGGACAATTCCAAAAACAAAACGAGGGATAAAAACACATTATATTTCACAAACATAACCAAAATTCCAAGAACCAAAACATAAAAAACAACAGCATTTTGCCAAGCAAATAGTTTCATTTTGATTTTTTGCCTTTTTATGTTGGTTTTTTTTTTGGAATTACATTTTTTTTTTCTTTCTAAAAACGTAATGTTTTTTTTTAAATAGTTTTGCTTTTTTAGTTGTCGATATGATCTTTACTATCTGTGAGTTGAATATTTTACTGTTGTGATTTGCACTTCAGGGCCACCATTCTTTATATGTCTATCTATCTATAACAAAACATATATTTTATATATATATATAAAATTCCGCCCTGATTATTGCCCTGTCCCCTGATTACTACCTTTCCTAGTTTCTTCTTCTGTTTATTTTTTTGGCAAAATGTTTTTTTTCCTCGTTTTGGTTTTTTAGAATTTAGTTTGGATTCCTCGTGTTTCTTTTGTAATTGTCCTTGTGATCCTTAACATGCTATTGAATTGAGTGATTTGTTGGGCCACCGTAGAAAAGGCTCCAGATTAGGGGAAGATTTGGGCCAACCACGACTACTTTTGGCATTTTCAGCCCAGTTGAAGATTCCCCTTCAAGTTATTTGGAGCCAACATGGGCCAAGCATCTACAGCAGGGTTTCATTGGAGCTTTGTTTTGTGTTATGTTTGCCAGAACTGACCCAAATTCGTGGCAGGAGTCACCAGCTTTAGTTTTCTGTTGGAATCTCCCAGACTGAGAAAGCAAAATAAGGATAAGACGAGAGGGAGAGAAAGGATTGCCGGACCAAGTGTCCGAATAATAAACAGTATGCAGATGAGCTGCAGGATAGCCTTGACATTCAGGCAGTGTCCCGGCAGAAGAAGCTGCCCCGGGCCATATCAAAGATTGGGTAGCATCTGTCCTTCAGCGTGGGGTTTCCCCCTCTGTCACTAAGCGTGATGGAAAACTAAGAGTCATTCACTTCAAACTCCTTTTAATGGTCAACAGCATGTTGTTACTATGATAACAGAGGATCGGGTTTTACACAGCGCGGATGCCAAGAGGGCAGAGAGGCGGCAGAGTGTCAGCGCAAGAAAGGCCTGTAAAGGTTTTAGGATGATTAAAGAGCTGAGACGTCTGATAGCAAATTATTTTAATGCAAAGCAAATACATGAGCGTTAACAGATGACCAGGGGGTTCAAACCAGAGCAGAGTTGTTCCAGAACTTTACCAAAGTAGAACTTGGCACAGCTTCTAGCTCTCTGACTACTCAATTTAGACTTTCCACTAAAGCTTTAATCCACTTCATAATCACTAAATATAGGAGAGTAAAATGACAAATGTGAAGATTGCCCTTCCCTGACATTTCTTTCATTGGGATCTCACTATTCAAATAAGTGAATGATTAGTTTTAATAAGCCTCACCTAATATGGCTGTTTAATGATTCACTTGAACTTACTTTCTGGGATCATTATGTCTTTCAAAAACTCTGGATACACATAAACTCAATATCACTGAAATCATTTTAGAGGGCTTAAGACTCAGAATTAGACTTTATTGACTTCAAACAGTTTTTGAAGGAAAAAGTAATTTAAAAATACCTTGTTCGGTTATTCTACTTTTTCCTTCATTCTCAGAAACCAAGTTTGTTCAAAATATGCCTGAGGAGATGTTGACAAATTCATTTTTCCAGCTCACAATCAAACGTTGGCTTTTGCCGTCTTGTCAGCTGTTGTGTACTGCAGAATAACTGTCTCGGCTTCAGAAATGAAGATGTTTCCAATCTGAAATTTAAGTTGAAAGTTTATGTATTTACCCAAAAAAAGATCATCTTTAAAGTTTTAGTCCATCAATTCTGTCCTCCTCATGGGAGATATCATAGAAAGAATTTCCCTTCTCTTTAGTTTATCACAACTTGACTTTGCAGGGCAAACAGTGGTCAAAAGTTAAGCAAACCAAGGTCTATAGGGGCAGTTACCAGGGCAACCTGTTAGATTGCAAGTATGTCTGATGGTTTAAAGACCCATTCCAATTAAAATGGTGTTTTTTGCTGTTTTTAACGCGTTCTTGTAGCATTTTTCTAAAAATGGATGACATATATAAAAGAAGATAAAAATGGCATTCCTGAGTATTGTTTGGAATCGGGGCAGGTGAAGAAATCCCCTATAAAAAAGCTCGCAATTGTGACACAGCAACTGAAATGGGCGGGTCAAAGTCTCCCTGCTCTGTTCCATTCTGATCATCCACTGTCAGACAAATAGATCCATGAACGTCTTTGTTTTCCCCATTTGAGCTGGAATCTGGATCAGAACTGGACGACTGGATAGCTCAGATATTGCTCACCATTTTTGTTGCAACTCTAATATTAGTTTTTAACCCTTTAAAATCTGAGAAATTGCCAGCGACACCTAAATAACACACACTCTTCGACATATCGATCAACCTAAACAGCCGATTCTGATGTAGAAAGGAGTGGCTTTTCATATCGACTTTGCACCAATATGCGACACTTTCTCTACATCAGAATCAATCTCCACACTGATTGCATGATCAATTTACGACTGTATGTATGTATATATATAACTAGTGTTACATATTGGCATAAGACTACTTTTCTCTGCCTCAGAATCTGCTGGAAATTGCATGAACGGTTGAAGACTGAGGGTGGTCAGAATAATGTGAAGACTGGAGCCAAAGCTCTGGTGTTAAAGGGTCAAAATAGATGAGGATTGCTGAGCCACGCCTGATACATGCAGTATGTCAGAGCTAGAGTTACTACACCTACTTTGGGGAAAGTCTTGTCAATGTTGGTGAGTTACAGTCATTACACATTACACAGATCAGGACCACTAATCCAAGAAACAAACTGGGCTTCAGACCTGCTTTACTCATCATAAATATATTTCTGTTGATTGGTGTTATATTTGACAAGTGATAAAAATGGTATTTTTGGTGTTTTTAACATTTTTCTACAGCGGACAAGAAAATTAAGCTTAAACTTTAATTTCTAAGTATTTCTTTATTTAAATCGTTAATCAGGAGCAGATGAAAAAGTGCTGTTAAAAATGAGCTTGTTTGTTTTTGTTTTTAATGAACTCCTGCTGTTCTACAGCAACTATGACCTAGAAAACGACACAGAAAACGGCATCATCATAGAAAAAAAAAACGCTGGGAACGCTTTGACAGTATTTCAATAGATGGGACTTTAACTGACAACTTGTATTCTGTTTTCTGTCTTACTTTTGTCAGGTTTGGGTTTTCAGTTCAAGTCAAACATGCGTGGAGGCACAAGAGTGGAGACCTAATTTTGTAATCTCTTTTGCTTAGGTGTGGTTCAAAAACAGGCGTGCCAAGTGGAGAAAGCGGGAGAGGAACCAGCAAGCAGAGCTTTGTAAAAATGGCTTTGGCGCCCAGTTTAATGGACTCATGCAGCCCTACGATGACATGTACACAGGCTACTCCTACAACAACTGGGCAACCAAGAGCCTGGCGAGCAGCCCACTCTCCACCAAGAGCTTCCCATTCTTTAATTCAATGAATGTAAGCCCCCTGTCATCTCAGCCCATGTTCTCCCCGCCCAGCTCCATCCCCTCCATGAACATGGCCTCCAGCATGGTGCCCTCAGCGGTAGCTGGAGTCCCCGCTGCTGGTCTCAACAACTTGGGGAACCTCAACAACCTCAACAGCCCCACGGCACTCAACTCGGTGGCAGTGACTGCAGCCACGTGCCCCTATGCCACCACTGCCAGCCCCTACATGTACAGAGACACCTGCAACTCCAGCCTTGCCAGCCTGAGGCTCAAAGCAAAGCAACACACCAACTTTGCTTATCCGACAGTTCAGAACCCCGTCTCCAATTTAAGTCCCTGCCAGTATGCTGTAGACCGGCCGGTATGAAGCGGCCGCTCTGACTGCCGCCCTCTATCTTACCTACCAGCTTTAAGTCCTCCTCCCTGTTCATCTCCTGATATCCACCTCCCAGCTGCCAAATGGGCAGTACTGATGGTACATTGTGACAAGAATCCTCCAAACTCACACGGCTAACACCCACCCTCAGACAGAGCGGCACTTCTTGAAGGAATCCTCTTTTGGTGAGACTTTGTTGCTGAACTGACCGACCACTGCAAAGGATTTCTCGAGATTGGTGCCCATCAGAACTTTCCTTCTCCTGATCGGCAAGAATAAAGAATCCAAGGGAAGGAGGACATCTGCGTTAAAACTGGACTGCTCTGGTCCAAAGCATGAACCCCCTCTTTGTTGCAGGAAAAAGAAGCTGTGGTTGTTATGTTGAAAAAACGGAGGCTGTACATAATAGACTTTTTCTGTTTTGTATGTGACACAAAAATATATGAAGATGTAGTACTTTAAAAATGACAAAAGCATGTTCTTGAACAGCAAAAGGCCCCGTGGTTCTATGAGCGCATCATTAGGGAACTTTAAACTTTGTTGTGAATTCCTGTCCCCTCTGAAGGTCACAGGTCAAAGGCCAACATGGGCGGGTGTGAGAAGGGCAGTTCTGGAGGGGAACTCCAGTTTTTTAACACTAAACCAATAGTTCACTTGCATTTATAGCAGAAAAGCAGCAGTTGAAATTCTGAAAAGCCATTGAGTATGTAGATTTGTGTGGTGTTATAAAAAGGAGTCAATGACTGTAAAAAAAATGTATGTAAGAGTGCAGTTGTTCTAACAAAAACAAGCTTTTTTTTCCTGGTGTAGCCTGCTTTGTCTCATTAAAGAACCAATTAAAGGACCTGTTTGGAAGCAGTACAGATGGACTTTGACACTGCTGAGAGCAGCACGTCTGAAACGCTCTGGACAATAGCCGAAACACGGTGTTCCCACAACACCGAGTCCAACTCCATGGAAACTCAAACCATGGCAACATTTACGCAACGATGAAAGAGTGTAGGCCGGGAGAGACACTGACGCTCCTGCCGGCAGCTTCCTGATATGTTTGACCTACACTCCGTGTGCTGACCACAGCCTATCCAGTAACCCAGCAGGAATTCACAAAGGCCGAGCCCCAAAGAGTATCAGGATTATAGCAGGACCTCCGTGAGCGAGGTGTCCCAGCGAAGCCCGCAGATGAGGGGTTAGCAGCACATAAATCCCTGTCAGCCCCTGCAGCTCTTCATCTTTCATGGCTGCTGCTTTTTCTGAAACCGTGATTTGTGGATCTTTAACTTTACGATCCTTCTGCTGTCAAATATATATATATATATATCGCAGCGCAGCCTCAACCTGAGAGGGAAAAAAACGTGTCTTGTTGAATAGCACATCAAGAGGGGAAGAAAAAAATGTAAAAAAGAAAATGAAACTGTTGGAAATGACACTGGAGACAAACACAGGGACAAAATTTACATTAAACTCTCAAAATCACAGAAATCAACAGAAAAAAATAGTTTTTAAAATCCAACAATAAAAATTGACTGAATTTAATAATAGTATAAACTCTATTCACATCTATTTTATGTAAAAAAAATGAAATTAGGGATGAATATAAACCAGAGTATCACTAAAGATGGAATATCAAATTATACCAAATCTTTTTCACATTTTATTATTGTTTACTGTACTAAAAGTGAGGCAGCGTAGTAGTTTACTTTTTATATACTATCTATGAATTGTAAACTTAAAATCTTCAAATTAGGTCTGAAGAAGTATTCCGTTAGTATTCATGCCACACTGATACTCAACCAGACTTCACTGTCTAAACTCGAGTTGAGTTTCTGCAGATCAGTTTGTTCATTTCATTTTGCCGTTAAAATTTTAGCACCAAACATTTTGCTCAGAAACAGACATTGTTTTGTACATAATGAAGAGCATTTTGAATACCAAAGCCAATTTGATGCTTTTGGTAGAATTACAAATCTGAACCTCAGCCCAGTTTCATGCTAGATGTTCGCTGTTCCAAATTCTATTGAGGTTCTTTTTTCCTACATTTATTCTCTAAATTTAACAAAGCTACACCTAGAATATGAAAACCTTAAAATAAATGACTATGCAGTCCGTTGGTTGGAATTCTTTTGAGTTTTCTGCAATTGAAGGGGGATTTTAGGCCCACTTTGAGGTCAACTACTTAAATCTCAGGTCAGCACCCTGAAAATCTAATTATAATTACAATGTATTTTTTGTTGTTTTTAAATTGCATTGTTCTAAAAGCTTGATCTGCTTAAACAAAATGCAGCTTTCATTTAAAACAGCTTTTCGTGGCCATGCCTCATATCCATCTTTTCAGTACAACCCCAGCTTCTTTGTTTTAATAAGTATATTTTTCCGTATATTAGCCAATAGCTTGACAATGAACCTTAGACAGTAAAAAAAAAAAAAAAAACAATTCAGAGTTGTAAATATCATTTTTTTTTCAGTGCAAAAATTGAGATCAAACTGTTTTTTACGTTTTATAACAAAACATCAAACACATAGAAACAAAATAGAATATACAAACTAAAAAAAAGCCAAGATAAAATTAAGACTATTTGAAAAATTCAGTCGGAGCTCCACTAAACTGCAAAGTTCAAAGGATTTATTCCAAGCAGTATCACAATTAAGTCTCATAACTATTATGTTTGTTTTAAACCAAAAATGTCGAAATTAAAAACTTTTTGAAACCTTTATATTCAATTATGAATTAAACAAAAGGCTAATGGGGGTGTCGGTGTCATTTCTTCATTATTGTAATCAGAAAAAAAGAAAATTAGGAAGGCATGCCTGGTAGTTTTATTGTTTATTTCTTTTACCAGGAAATCCTATCGAGGAAGACCTGGGCTGAGAGCTGAAGGGTAAAGTGGCGTCTCTGGTTTGGCTCAGTGCCCCTAAGGAGGTTTCTCCTGCCTGATGTTGAGGCAAATGTTTCTCCCCTGCAGCCTGAGTTTACCACAGAACCTTATTCCCAAAGGAATCAAAGAAGATGCTTCATTTATAAACTCAAGGACAATTCTTTATGTCAATATTTCTCCCAAAGCAAAACGAGCTAACACTGTGTTTGAGCATTTTAACAGCTTCTGTCTCTGTGTTAGAAATGTGGAAGAAGGTGGATGGAGTGTCACAGTGACCTAATATTACCCAGCCAACCTGAGGACAGATCATTTCTGAGATTAGAGTTTGTAATTATTATAGTCAAAGCAGATCACTATGAAATCTTTGAGCCACAAGCATTTAAACAGTATCTTGTGGGATATCTCCAACCCTTTAAAAGCCTTTGTCACCCAGGTCACAGAAGGCTAGAATCCGTCTTATTTTCTGCCCTCCATCTGCTTAGCTGAGACAAAAGTAAAAGGTAGAAATGTTTCGCCTGTCTGATCTTTTATTTGGAGAACTACAGAAATAAGGTCTGAACATGTGCAGCTTTACAAACCAGCTGACCTGCAGCAGCACAAAGCAGTTTGGCTCGTCTCCTCACTCTCCAGGTCAAATCCAAGCTACTGCAGGTTTCAGGAGAGCTGTTGACACAACTGCAGGTTGTTGGGAGGCTCTGATATCACATATGTGTGAGCCGTCCCCGAAAAGCAAGCAGACGCAGTCAGACTGCAGAGAGGCAGTTTCCAGATCAACCTGCAGACCCAGACTGGGATCTCCTGGTGCTCCGGCTCAGAGGCTGAACATGGTCACAGTTTGTGCTCCCTACCACTCTACGCAGAAGAATCAATATTTCGCTGGGGGTGAAAGTGTCCCTGATGTTTGTTCGCTCTGCAGAAAGGGCAGAGAGCGTGATCCGAGGAGAACCAGAGGAGGTTCTAACGACCACCTTGGAGAATACATACGAGGAGCAATGACATGGTAATGTTTCACAAACACGTTCTGCGGGACAGCAGAACGGTGGGTCAGAGTTTTCCCACATCGTCCCTCTTTTCCACTTTTGCAGGGAATCACACCAGCAATTCATCAACGAAAGAGAAGCTGCAGGATGGAGCCTCCCAACTGCTTCATGTAGAATCCGGAAAAAAAGACTCTCCAGTCCAGTTTTTAAAATTTATATAAACATTTTTTTGTTTTTTGAAATTGTTTATTTCAAGCAATTAAGTAGAAAGTAAAACACAAAAGCAATACAATCTGCAGTTTTACATTCATACAGTAACTAATCAAACTTAGGATAATTAGACATATTAATAAATATTGCTTGAAAGGGAGTGGAAGGAAGCGAATTTATATAATCCCACCCCGTTATACTGTAACCATTTTATTACATGATTTATCAATATCCGGTTCCTAGTTTTTATCAGACAGAATTAAGAATCATAAGGTATCAATGAAGCACATGACAAAGATGAATTACTTCTAGTAAAAAATAACTTTTAGAAATCAACATGGCAAATGCAGATCAGTCATCTAAAATATATGCAGATTATGTTACTAATAAAAGTCATTCATATGCTTAAAACATCAAGTCAGTAGTTCTCAGCTTTTTTTTAATCATGTTAACTGATGATGAGACAACAATCAAATCCATCATGACTTTAACCTTTTTTACCATCAGTTCAAGGGCCTTTTGAGCATTTTCTTCTACTTTAAAATTTGCTCTAATAATTTTACTTTATGCACAACCCCAGCTAATTATTTTTGCAGATATACTTTTCATTTTAGTACACAATAATCGATTCTAAAACTGAACAAAAAAAGGTAAATTTTGAGCAGTAAATGTAGTCATCTATCTAGGGTTGTAACAATTAATCGACTTAACCCTTGTGCTATCCTAGGCACTTTAACATTGGGAGTGGGGTCATCTAGACCCACTAGACAGAGCTCTGAACCTTTTTCTTCAATGATTTGTGATCTTCACTGGTGTCCATGGATTACATGAAATCCTCTCCACCTTTATCCACCTTTGTCATGGTAGGGAGAACACCTCAATGGAAGGGGGGGGGGGGGGGGTCATAGGATAGCACAAGAGTTAATCAATGAATTTATTTCTATTATTGCAATCCCACCAGGTACATCTGTCTGAGGCAACTTGTCAATTGAATTGGCCTATACCATTGAAAATCATTTAAAAATGAAAAAAAAAAAATCAATATAATCAATATTGGAAAATGGATTGAGGCATTGGTTTGTTTTACTATGCTAATGTAAAAACGTCCAAGGGCATCACAGCAGACAACACACATGAAATACCAGGAGTCTGGAGAACTTCCCCTGCACTGTTCAGTAGCAGGTTCTTCTGTCTGAGACTCTCTCACTGGTTAAGGTTTTGGACAAAGATGTCCTGAATCCATTTAAGGTCAGTGAATCGGATCGTTCAGAATGAACCAGAATCGACCGAGTCAGATCAGCAACCACTAATTATGATATAAATGTAATTGTTGTTAAAGTAAATCATTAAACCTCTAGATCAGGCAGTTTTTATTAAAAAGTTTACATGTGGAGAAAAGAAATGTATAAATCCACAAACAAAGTAAAGACAAAACAATTACAAAAATGTCTAAGAATCCAGGAGAAGCACAATGTATAAGGAGTAACACAACCAAGAGTTTCATTATGTTTGTTTTAAAGCAATAATTGCTAGAGCTACATTTTTCATCTGTGTCATTTTTACAAAATCGTAATAAGTTCAGAGAGCAGTGATAGTTGAAGCTGGAGCTTTCCAGGCGACGGTGTTTGCTAAATGCTTTGAACATCGGTGATGCTGTGATCAGGATAAAAGGCTTGAGATCTAGAAATAAAAAAATTAAAAAAAAACCTTTGTAAAGGAACAAACGTTTTCTTTTCAAATGTTTAGATTACTTTCAAGGGTTTTGAAAACGAGCCCTCATAATTTCTGTTTGTGAGATTTATACGTTAAAAAAACCTGATAAAATTCATCAAGAGTCATGAAAAGGAGCTTAGTTATGGCCTGACTCTTCAAACATCAAAGAAGCTGCAGAAACCTGACCGTAAACCTGTGATCCATTTCCATTCATCACTGAACGTCTGCACGAGGGCTCACGCTGTGTGTTTATTCATCACTTCTGAGGATTTGGTTTATTTCAACCGATTTCAGGAATAAAAACGTGAAAAAACTAAAAAACACATAGACATCCAAAATCTATTCAAGATATTAATGTATAAATTGATTAGGAAATACAGAAAATAAAGCAAAATGACAATAAAATGACTCCTAATCATGAATAGAGATTACACAATTTCACTTAGACATGACGTAGACTCAAGTTTAGGTTTTATTTATGTATATGGCGCCTTAGAATGGCCTCAGTGAAACAAGGGGCTGTACATTAAAAGCTCAAGAAAATAATAAAAACAACAAAACAATTAAAGACAAAAATCATAAATACGTGACATAAAAATGTAAAAACACTAAATAAAAGCAAAGCAAAGTAATAAAACGGTAAAGCACAGCAGCAGAGCAGAGGGCCGTGCTGTGCCAAGCCTGGCGATAAAAATGGGCTTCAAGAAGTTTTAAAAAAAAGGGACGGTCTGCCGACTGCTCAGAGCCAGAGAGTTCCACAGCTTCGGTGCACAGACCGAAGACGCTGACTCCCCTGTGAGCTTCCTCCTGGACCTCGGTACCTTCTGGACACGCTGATCAGCAGACCTGAGGCACCGGGTTGGGCTGTAAGGAAAGAGAAGCTGAGAGGTCCAGGGGTGCATGATTCTTTAAAGATTTACAAACAAGAGAATCTTAAAATGAACTCTAAAATTCACAGGCAGCCAGTGAAGTGGAGACAGGATTGATGTGGTCCCAGAACCGAGCTGCAGGGTCTGGAACAGTTGGAGACGTGAGAGGGACGACTGGCATGACACATTGAATCCATTAACTAAGATGATCTTCAAATAGAGCTGGATTTATTAATTAACTGAGAGGGGGTGAGACGAAATGAATGTATATAATCCCTCTCCTAATCCCAGGTCAACGGTTCTCATGTGAGGGATGATTTATCAGAAATGCCTTCAGTCTTTAGCGTTTTCAGGCATGCTGACTTCACATAAACCTAGCAGGTTCTTCTGTGTGAAGCACAGAAACTCTTCTAGACCAAGCTACAGACAAAGTCTGCACACATCAAGCAAAAGGGAAACCATAAGAAAGTCTGAGCACATGTCAGCAGCGGGCCAGACTCTCATAACTGACATGCCGGAGTGCAAACAGATCTGACCGTCTGTCACTGCAACTTCCTGCAGCCCAATATCACTTTTACCGTCACTGCCGAGCCATCAACATGGCCTCCAAGGACAGCCTTTGATATACGCATCCCCTGAAAGAGAAGAGGCCTGCAGCGGACACACTAACTTTACCACATGTCTGAGTGTCCGCACAGCTCCGGCCAAAACAAAGAAATCTCAGACCTGCAGCCTCAGGCCCCACTGTTAGGATTCCCTTTAATAACATCCACTTTAACTGCAGCCTCCCCCCCTAATGTATGCCTTTTTATATACATGTTCTCATTTTATAAGCATTCATACTCTGACCCCCTTGAAGCAAGTCAAAAATTCTTCAAACTGAAAACATTTTCTTTAATAAAAAAGGAAAAAGGCCAATGGGGTCAGAACATGGTCTTACCAAGAATTCTTATTTTATGATTAAAATTCCAGGTTTTCTCAAACTGATTACATTCTTAATACGGTTGTTATTTTCTTGCAAGACAGAAAATTAGACATTTTTTCTGATAAGACAATCCCAGCAGACATGTTGTCACATTGCTCTGCAGCATTAAGGTGTGTGTTACCTGACTGAGAAGAGGAGGAGTGGTCTGCATTTACCCCAGAGAAGCTAGTGTGGTTGCAACCATCATCGAATCTGGTTGGCTCAATGCGGAAGCAGCGTCTGGGCAGAATTCTGCACACGGCAGAGTGCTGGTTGTGTTGTTTGGGCACACATGCACCGTGCTGGTTGTGTTGTTTGGGCACACATGCACCGTGCTGGTTGTGTTGTTTGGGCACACATGCACCGTAAGACAACCAGAGCAGGGGCAGGAACTTTCAAAGGGGTTTGCACAAAAGCAACTGGAAATCTCACTTTAGAAAACTGAAGAAAGTTTTCAAAACCTGTCAACAATGGATCCACATACAGGAGTCATGGAGCCAGTAGACAGAAACACTAGAGGTCTGGTGTTTTTAACACGTTTTTGTGAACGTATATAGAGAAATTTAAGCTCAAATTTGCATTTCTGAATATTTATTTGTTCAAATTGTTGGGAATCAAGAGCAGATGAAAAAATTGCTTTTGAAAAAAAGTTCATTTGTGATGTGGAAAATACGCTGGGAGGCTCACAGTCTTCCTGCTCCGCTCCATTCTGATGCATCCACTTGTAGACCAACAGATCCATGAACGTCTTTGTTTTCCTCATCTGAGCTGGAATCTGGATCTAGAACTGGACGACCGGATAGCTCTGATATTGCTCTCCATTTTTGTGGCACCGCTTATGTTAGGTTGGGGGTGTGAGGGGCTGGAAGCCAGTTGGAGGGTGTGCCTAAACCAGTGTTTTTCAACCAGTGTGCCGCGGCACACTAGTGTGCCGTGGGAAATTGCCCTCATTAACTGATCTAAAAACATTTCCCATCTCCAGGATTTCAGCTCTTTGTTCATCCAAACAGGCCCTGATAAAACACTGAGTAGTTAGGAATATAAAAGATCGTTAAATACTTTTTTCTTTCTGTTTATTTGATTCTATTAAAGACATTTTGATAAGAATGACGTACCGCAATTTAGCCGGAGCTTCAGCTGTTTTTGGACAAGTCCCGCCTCTTCAACTGTCTCCACCAATCATTCTTGAAGGCTTGATCACATGTCATCAGTCTGACCAATCAGAAGTGGTTAAAGTCTTCACTTCCTTGTTCTGATTCTGCTCATAAAGTCTCTCAGTTCTAAAAAAAATACCAGCTAAAGCTGGTCTTTAGCGGTGTAGCTTTCCACAGAATCCGGTGTCAGACCGTGGAACAAGAGAACAAAACCATGAAGCTCAGAGACGCTAGTCTATCTGCGGTCTGCGGATATTTGCACTACATCTCCCATGATGCATTGGTTTAAAGTGACAGCACAATGAGGCTCTCCTCTTAACGTCTTAAAACAACAACGAACACACATCAAACAGTTTTTGAAAATTTTAACTTAACTTTTATTACACCTTTTAGAAAAAACAGCTGCAGCTTTCAGCTTTTTCTGCCACAATTATCACAAAAATGCATGTGAGATCGTGGAGGGACTGTAGATCAATACAGACTATGAGCTTTTCCTTTTTTATTTTGTTATTTTTTTTATTTTTGGATGCTGGTGGGCCGCGGGATTTTTTTCAAGGTTCAAGTGTGCCGTGGCTCAAAAAAAGTTGAAAAACACTGGCCTAAACAGATTTATGACAGTGGGGCAGGCTTACAATGGTCCCACCCACATGTCAGAGGTGAACTCCTAATGAACTGCCGCTCTGCAGAAACTATGTCCTAGAAAATGACACAGGTTTTTTGATTTAGGCTAAAAACGGCCAAGGGCACAAAAAAACAAGGGATGCTGAATGAAAAAAAATCCTCAGAAGCTGTAGTTTGAGGAGCTTTTTGTGACTTTTTTCCAGTTTTCTCTAAAAAGGGGAACCACCACCACAAAGGGGAAGCCTTTGAAGAATTTCCAGAAAAGTGAGGTCTGAAGAGGCTGAAGGTAGAAGTACACTTCATGTGAGCTTGTCAGGACTGCAGGCCAGATCAGCAGAAGTTTAGAAATCTGTTTCTTCAAAGCACATGACAACATCACCCACAATACAACACGCAAAAGAAGACAAGAGGAGGAGGGGGTTCAAAAAGGACTCAGCTTCAACCGTTTTTATTTACATTGTGGACAGACAATGAAAAAGAGGAGAACTGAAATCACTGCTTTTCAAATCCCACACAATCTCAGATAAAATCCAGTTTGTTTTCGGAGAAGTTTTCTATAAAATGATTTTTTTTTAAAGGCTGGACCTGCAGGAGATCCTACAGGTCCTCAGACTGTGTGGTTTCATATTGAACAGCTGCTCAAAAGCATTTTCAGTGATACGATTATTGGAAAAAGCTTAAATAAAAGATTTAGGAATATTTTGGAAAGATTGTTTTTCTTCTGCTGCTCAGGTGTAGATTTTGTTAGATTTGAAGGATTTGATCATCACAAAAATAAAGAAAGAATCAAATCTGAAGAACACAAATTACAAAGAAACAGATGAGGAAAACCCTTTCTGGTTGCAGGTGATGTTCTCCCCTGACAGTGGGATGTAAACGCAGCTTTACAAATGCAGAATATTTTATTCTGGTAAGAATTGCTTTTTGACATTGAAGACAATCGACCAGGTTTGAAGTTGTTCTATCTATGCTCTACAACTTTCTGAGCTTTTCCCAAAATCAGCACCGGGTGAGATTTTTTTACCCTTATACTGAGCTAGGATCTAAAATAAAAGAAATTATCATTACAAATAGACATGATCTACTCTTGACAATAGAAATTTCGACATATAGTCCCCCTGTAACATTTGTTTTCAATAAAAAGATTCCCAGTGGTGTTTTAATCATGAAGTTTGTAACCAATATCCCGCAACCTAAATGTCTTGAAGCCATATTTCATGTTTATCTGAAGGCTTTTTTTTTTATTTTAATCTCCTCTATAGGGGCGTGGCTGTTGACGCTGAGCTGAGTAGCTCCGCCCTCGAACCCCAAACAACACCGACTGACAGTCTCTATTTTCACAAGTCTGTTTTTAGCGAAACGGTGAGAGAAACGGGGAAAAGTGACATTTTTGTTTCCAAATGTGTGTATGAAATTCCACACAAAAAGAACTTTGATAAGAACATGAAAAATGCTTTGAGTTACGTTATAATTTAGCCTGCATTGCAGCACTGGCTGTGGCTCAGAACGGATTTGATGCTAGCACATGCACATTGTTGAATTACCTTTCAGCAAATAAAATGAAATGCCAGAAAGGAAGTGAATTTTCCAAGTATGTGCAGCCAGTGCTGAAGTTTTTTCTTAGCTGCACGGACCCAGAGGAAGGGTTGAGTTTAGGGTTAGGGGTTACGCTTCAGCTGCATTCACGCCGAACACAATTAACGTGGCCAGTTTCAGTGTGAAGTCAGTGTACAGACAGGATGTGAGGTCCTGTGGCACCACTCGAGCGACGAATGCAGCCATCTTCTCTACTGCCGCACCTGAGCTTTGCCACAGTTTGATTGACAGCGATTTAAAAAGAGAAATACTCAGAAATGCAAAATGAAATGATTTATTATTATATTTGTTCTCTTTGCCACAAGCACATCAAAGTGAAAAACTCAAAAACATGACAAGACTCAAAAAACCCCAATTCCACTGTCATTATCGGTTTCATTTAAAGATGTTAATTCAAATTTCAATAGATGTTGACAAGTTAAACTGGCATTTATTATCATTATTTTGGAAACAAAAATGTAGATTTATGCTATAGTTTTAGATTTGATGAGGACTTTCGAGATGGAACAACTTTGACTAAACTCATTTTATGCATATTTTGTTCTAAAATCAATCATTTCCATCCGTCACACTATAGTGTTTTGTCACTTTAACCAAAACAAACTACAATTAGAACATAAGAAACCAATTTCTAAGGTTGTGTGGAACTTTTGAGTTTTTAATATCTTATTATCAGGTTTATTGAGTAAAACTGACTTGCTGCATGGAAAGATCATTTCACTACTTTTTCTTCGGTTCTCTTTAGAGATGTGCTTTTGCAGTGCAGCAGATCAGGAGAACTAGAAGACGAGATTCAGAGGTGGGATCTGAACTCAAGCATCAAAGCAGTTCATGATGGGAGTGGATTTTACAGGACCTGAGGGCTGGATCTAAAACCAGGGCTTTAGTGGGATCCACATTCCACACCCACTCATACCTGCCTGTGTTTGTTCAACTCTGCACCTTTCAGCTTCCTCTTCTCTGCTCTCGCTTTGCTACTTTGACATTTCTCATGACTTCAACCTCTCCTGCTCTCTGTCTTGAACTTCAGCCTGCGGTGCAGCTCTTCCTCCAACTGTAAGACATTACGAGGATTAACATTCCTGCCGTAAACTGCAACGCTGCAGATCCAACCTACTGGACTTTTTTTTCCATCCTCTTCCTCAGCTCCTGCTGCCTGCGCCATGTTGCATGTTATTTCCCGTTGGACTAAGAGCTCCACCGCGCTCGCCGCGCTCTCAGTTTGAAGCAGCTTATGGGAATGGGCAGAGACACACAGATGTCAGGAAGTCAGAGACTCGCCTCCTCCTGAGCTTCCTGTTTAAGTCCTTGCACGTCATCCCCACATTTCGAAAACACTTCCAAGCTGATGCTACACATCTTTTTGTTTTTTTTTTACCAGGATTCACATCAACCAAACTGTTCTTTCACATGAATGTAGGCTTATTTCAGACATAACGTCAGTTCATGTGAATATTGACCTTTGCAGGATTCTTCTTTAAGGGATTTGAGGATTTTGTTGACTGTGACGTGTGCAGATCAGATGGCAGACAAAAAAAAAAAAGAAATGTATGAAATATATGTAAGAAAAAAATGTATATATACATACATTTACACATATCAGCTGCTATGCAAAACACAAAGTCAAAAAGGTTTAAATCAAAAGAAGAAATAACCAAAAATCAAACTGTCTTTAAACTGAAGACCATGCATCTCTGGGCAGAGACGGCCAGACAAAAGAGTTCTTGCTGTCGTGTTTTTAGAGGGTTGAACTTATATGAACCTTTACAATCTGCCCCAATAATTTATCCTTAAAACATTTTTGTGGAGAAACACTGATGTTCATCATTTAGTTCAACCACAGCTTCTTTGGGTTTACAGGCAGTTTTCATTTTAATTACACAAAAACCTCACAATTAACCTGAAACTGTCGAAATAAACTCAATTCTGAGTTGTATTTTGTCATTTTCCTACTACAAAAATTAAACCAAATTGAGATCATACTGTTTTTTTTTACGGTTTTACAGCAAAAGATCAAACGCAGAGATAAAATAAAAATGCAGAAATCCAAAAACAAAGCGAGGACAAAGTCAAAACAATGTAAAGATTTTCTGAAATTATGTAACTGTTGTTTTTCTGTTTCTGAAAACACAATAATGTGAGAGAACTTTGTAGGGCCTGCAAATCATTAATAAAAAGGTTACTAGAAAATCCTGCATGGTGTCCAAATCCTTCAGCACAAACACAGTCTCTGTGACTCAATAAATGTTCAAGTTAACCCATTCCTGTGCCATTTCCAGATATTTTCATGTTCTGATTCATATATCACGGCTGCTTTGGCCTTCTTTTGACAATACATAAAAATGTTGATAAAATTGCTGCTCAGCATCATCTTCAGAGCATAACAACATGTTTATGTGTGCTTTAATGCAACTGACTGCAGAAAAATGCAAAGAAGAAACTTGACTTTTTACACATTTTCTCAGGTGTTCCTCAGCCTCGGAGCTGCAGCCTCTTGTCTTAAGCCCTACCAGACACCTCTAATTGGTTGGTGTTTATCCAGGAGCCCAGGAGAGCAGAGTGCATGCAGGGCTGTTTTCACATGGGATTAACCCGGGTCCAAATCCCAACAGCCTTCACAGAGGAAAACTCAACGTTCTCACTGCATCATCTGGCAAAGATTGGCCTGTTTACCCTTTCTAACCGGTCCAGGGTAGCTTTAGTTACCAAATTGCCCTGATAAGACAGGTTTGAAAGAACTTCCTTAAATGTTATTAGCAAAGATTAACACCAGCAACCTTGATGCAAAGATGCTGTGAATGGGATCTTCAGTGAAGAAACTGAGAGAAGTTGTGCCAATAGAACTCTGAAAATATGATCGACACCCACGTCACTTATTGTTGCTACTTAAAGGTGAGGGGAAAACTTTGTTTGCACGGTTGGAACTGTCACATCATCACCATCATGAACTGAAGTCTCCTGTTAGAAGGCCTGAGCTGGGACCAATGCCTGGACTGACTCTCTACTGCCATCTATTGGTCACTTCAGAAACTCACTCTTCACAGGAGCTCTGCTTAAGGGCAAAATGTGAACTCCAAATCATCAGTGGGCAAATTGACTGTGGTTGGTGCTGTTCTGCCTCGCAGTGCAGTGGCATTACAGATCTTTCTCAGGATTGACACAAATAAACAAATGACGGAGTTTAGGTGATTAAAAACAGCCTGTAAGCTCATGTTGCCTTCAGGCTGTTTGGAAAGCAAACCGAGTCCTGAGAAAGAACAGATGATACGGGGCTTTGCTTTTTTGGAAAAGACAAAGTCACGTCTTTTTTCTGGGGGATCAACTAAGATTCTGATTTTGTGTTCAGTTTAGAGTAATCATTTGTCACAGAAATAACGTCCATAAGAAAGTAAACTTCAGCTTCGTTGACATCCTAAACTGTGTTTGAGGAAAAATGACAAGAAATTTGCGGTGAATACTTTATGGTGGAAACTACAGCTGGACTGATGTCACTCAAACTCAGACTACAGGTGATTTCTGCAGCAGAAGCAACACATTTCCACACTCATGCAAGATACAAATTAAATCCATCACTGATGCTTGTTTGCTTAGCAGCACAATAGTCTGATGCTCGATAACATGTCCAAAGTCCGGCCCGTTGGCTAAATGCAGGAGGCATTTAAATTTCCACTCTTCCAGCTCCTGTCATGTAATCATAATATATGCTCAAAGCACTTCCTAAAATGTCTTCAAATAAGTTATAAACTGTTATAAACCTGTGGCAACTTGACCTTCAGAGCCTGTAGGGCCAAACGAGAAAAACAGATTTATTTTTTTTAGTCTTTTTTTGTTTTCCCCCCGTTTGCATGATTTAAATTTACCGTCAGTAAATGTTTGTGAATAAATTAAAATAACGTGCTTCTGTCTCCACCAGCTTCTTTTTCCTCACATCACATGGGAAAAGGCTGAAAATAAAAACGTGTATTATTGTTTGCAAACAGAAAACAGCTCATTCTTACGACGTCATTACTTCCAGCTGGGATTTGGAGCTGCAAACTGAAAGTTTAACAAACGCTCATTCAGTGGCGGTTCCACCCTGAATTACTCCCCCCCCCCAACCCCCCATTGAGTTACTTTGTCCATGTCAACTGACATTTTTTATTGTCATTGAAATTAAGAAAAATATATTTATTATATTAAAATATATTATATTAAATATATTTATATATATATAAAATAAATATTATAAAGCACAAATCTTTTATCACACAAATAACACACTAAAATAAATATAACTGCAACACTAAGAACAGAAAACACTGACTAAAACCTAACCTTTGTGGCCTTCCTGGATGCAAACTCATCAATAACATCATCACATGAAATCTGCCCCCCCCCCCGAATGATTGATACTAACAACAGCTGGTTAGTGAGTCGCTCCTGAGACATCGGTGACCTCAGGTATGACTTGATCAACTTGAGTTTTGAAAAGCTCCTCTCTGCTTGAGCCATAGTGACTGGCAAGGTGAGAGCAATCCTGAGAGCAGTCCAAAGGTTGGGACAGATTTCTGATAGACAGTTATCAGACATGAAAGTGATAAACTCAGGGAGACTTGGAGTCATTGATGGCAAGTTAGGCAAGTTCTTTATTTCCTGAACAAGCTCTCTACTGTTCCTTCAAAATGCAGGATGTCGTCTAGCCTCGCTCGCTTGCTCGTCACTGCAAATTGACATTAGATTGACGTTTAATTGTCATTCACTATAGGGAAAAAATTGTCTTTTGCTGTCTCAGTCTTTGTTGCAATTTTGGTCAAGTTGTACCAGAGTTCGAAATGGCTATAGCTCAAACAGTGGGGCAACCACTGGGGGGCACCCTACATCTCTAGTGGGCCACCAGAGAAAGCAAATAACACTGTTTTAGTTTTTTTCTCTTGATGTTCTTACTCAATCATGCCAGGATCTCAATAAAACTAATTTTACTTCAAAAAAGTTGGTCTATTCAGTTTTATACTGACTGAATATTTTGCATCTGACACTGAAGCAATCCCGATAATAAACTCAAAAGGGGCTACAGAAAAAAACGAAACACCCTGCCTAAAATGGAAATGTCCAAACCATTAAAAATTAAACTAAATTAAATTTGCAAACATTTGTGAACATAAGAATTTAACTTCCTTTCTCTCCTTTCCATTTACTGTCATTCAATGTGCAAAACACATTGAAATGTCCAAAAATCTTTTCCTGCCTTCTTCCTGATTTTGATGGGGCGCCATCAGTGACCAGACTGACATCAGTGAGCAGACTGACATCAGTGAGCAGACTGACATCAGTGAGCAGACTGACATCAGTGAGCAGACTGACATCAGTGACCAGTTCACTTCATCATCGTCTGGCACTGTAACTAGAGAGGTGACTATGTCATCAGCTGTTGTTGTGTCCATCAACTCCATCAACTCAGCTGTGACGTCTCTTTAGCATCTCTAATAAATAGACACAGCTGTAGACATCTGTGATGTTGGTGTTTTCATCAACAGTGACCAGAAATGCAATAAATGACTGGATTCCTTCATTTGGCGTCCAGGTCTCCTCAGAGATGTTGGATCTGATCGTAATCCTCGACAGACTTATGCCGGCAAAGGCCGACTGCTTTTTGGGGCACAAGTTCACCTTTGAAAAGGGTTTGGATGTTTGCACCAACATGTTTACATGTTCACTGATGTCACTGCTGCAGTGAATGCAGACGGTGGTTGTTCTTCAGTCCAGATAATAGTTGGTAAATCTTCTCTTTTCTTAACTGCAAATGGTGAAACTTTTCTTTATGGTGACTCTCATAGTGGGGCTGAATGTTGTATTCTTTGAGCACTGCCACCTGAAGACATACCAAGCATGGGTGTTTTACGACGGAGTTTTAGGGCCACGGTGAGGAAAAGAAATTCTGGCCAACGTGTCGAGGAAAAACTCGACACAAAGTTTTGAGAAAAAACTTGTCGTGTCGAGGTAAAAGGCCAAATAAAGTTTCGAGATTAAAGTCGCAATGCTGCACGAGAGAGATTTTATCTCGTAAATATATGAGAAAAAAGCTTGTAAATTTATGAGATTATTGTGGACGTGAGCATGCAGAGCAGCAGGTGAACGCCGTGCAGCAGCAGAGCAGACCCACTAAACTCCATTGAACAGCTGAGCTGAATGTTTATTGATAACGTTCCAAATGTCTGGAAGCTCATTTGTTTGATTTATGATTTATTAAAGTTTTATTTATTGATGGGGGGTTTGCAGGATCTCTGCAGCCGTTGATGAAGACATCGGTGTCCCTGCAGCTGTTCGCTTGAATCCTTTCTTCCTCCACCAAAGACAAGATCTCTACGTTTGTGTGATGCTTCCGTCTGAGGAGGAGAAGCACTTTTTGGGACTGTCAACGTTGTAATGCTAATATAACAGACTATTTTCATTCATCTTTGTTTTTTAATGATGAAACGGGACGCTTCACCAGCAGGAGGGGGCGTATGTAACCCTGTTTACTTCCGCATTGGTGTTAGGATGACAGGTTCATGACGTCAGGTGACGGATGAACTTCAGGGTGTGTGAATGAAAAGGAGAATAAAGGCTGCAGTGGTCCTCTACACCCAAACGTGTCTCTCTCCTTATTTTACATATCGTCAGCCTAATAGCATTTCTGCTCATCAAAAAACTCTTTTTTTTTGCCAAATTGAGATAGTGGCCTAACTTGACTGTGAGTGTTGAAAAAAAGGTGTTTTTTCTTCTTTTAAAAAAACCTGAAAAAATGAGTTAGGCAGATATGCTATTAGGCTGACGATATGAAACTCCGCTTTACCGACACCGAACCCCGGAAAGCTGGCTCCACTGACAATAATCTGATTTTGAGTCGTCAAAAGGTTCAGCATCTCTCTGTTTTAAACCTATAATAATCCGGAAATAAAGCTTCACAAAAGGCTCCACATATTTCATCTTAATTAGGTCGATCACAGACAACTTCGGTGTTTTCTCCTTGTAATCTGAATTTTTTCAGAAAATTTCGAGTTTTATCTCTTTATCACTTTTTTGGTGGCCATAAAACTCTGAAAAAGCCACAGCTCTACATAGCCATCACTGTCTGAAAGACTCAGCTCACTTCTTCGCGAACTGCGACATCTCGAAACTTTTTTGTGTCGACATGACAAGTTTTTTCTTGAAACTTTGTGTCGAGTTTTTTCGAGAAAAAACTCGTCACGTTGGTCAGAATTTTTTTTCCTCACCGTGGCCCTAGAACTCCGTTGTAGTGTTTTGCATTCAGCTTTGTGGAAAAAAAACTCTGTCCATTTTTCCTGGAAAGCTCTTCACTCCACTTCACTTTTTGACAACATTTTGGTCATTAGTGTGTCACTACTGATCATCCTTATAGCAAGATAACAGTGGCAAGGCTCATGGTGAACCAGAGCTGTTAGGTTTCGTTTTTGGCTCATGCAGGGATTTGCTGTTTCACCTGTTTTGCTTTTCCTTTGCTCCCCCTAGTGGTGGAATTGCGCATTTCGGTTATTTCTTTAAAAAAATCATAACTCGCCAAAGGAATGGACTGGAAACTTGCTTTCTTTTTTAAACATCCTTATGATTTTTACTCTTCATTTGTGGGCCGGACTTACCACCCTGGCGGGCCGGATCCGGCCCGCGGGCCGTATGTTTGACACCCCTGAATCTATCATCATCATATGATGATGATAGATTCAGTCCCTGCACTCTCAGGAACCTGCTTACAAAGTCAACAGATTATTTTACAGCTTACTGCTTTTTGTTTTATACATCAGATATTCTGCAATTTGATCAGATTCTTCTCCAGGTTTTCCAGCCTTTTCTAACTGATGTTGCTGGAACCAACAATGGTCTGAAGGACAGAATGAGCCTGGTGAGACAGTCGGGACGGAGGTTAAAGGAAACATCCACAGAAGAGCAGGACCACCGTTCTATTCTATTCTATTCTATTCTATTCTATTCTATTCTATTCTATTCTATTGGACCTCCTTGTAGTCTGTGATAGAAAAACCTGTCATGCCAAGTTCTTTTCCATCCTCCTGGAGAGTGAAACATTAAAGAACATTATTTATTTGTCAGACATTTGAACGAACATTCTGGTTTGATTAATCTGATTTGATCTTAAAATGTCCAGGAGGCTCTGAGAACAAAACAAAGAAAGTTGGACCACCTAGATGTTGTTGGTTTTTTTTCTTCAGCACTTGTGGGTTGTCAGAAGGTTAGAAACAACGATGTGATGCTGTCAGCACTGATGTGAGTTAAATGAAGCAGACATGGATGCTGGACAATGACTGAGGGACGACAAACAAAGACTCAAACTAAAACCTTGTTTTGTTTTCTCTTTGACTTGACTAAAACTTTGATCAAAAGCGGGATTTATCAGAAAAATCAATAGTCCTCAGACCAAAGATGTAAATGATGTGGCTAAACACCCCCCCCAAAACATTCCAAAATATTCCCAAGCTGCTGTGAGGAGAACAAGTAGCAGCACGGATCTGACAGTGTGTTTGTGTGACGGCTTTGTCAAAAGAGTCTGCAGCTCCAGGAAGGAACTTCAGGATCCAGAAACAACGTTTGAAAGCAAACTCCAGACAAGGACCTCAAACCCCCATCAGACAGAGTGCACTCAGACTAAGGTGATGGCCGTTTTCTCCACATCCCAGCATGCACTTGGCCACCACCTGTCGCCACATGTGAAACAGATCTGTCTGCAACAGTTTCTTCTGTTCTAGCAGCAAACTCAGCGAGAACTCTGTGGCATACGATACAAACGGGCTCCCCACGCTTGTACCTGCAGCTGTTGCCTTTAATGACAGTTTATCCCCCCTTTGGACACATGTCCTGATCAAAGCGGGCCTGCAGAGCCAACAGTGACCTCACGCTGCTCTGTCTCTGTGGAGGAAGGCAGCGCCCTCTAGTGGTTCTATGTGAAAATACTCTGTGGTTTGACCTTTTGGCTTTTACCGTCTCAGACAGAAGCAGATTTGGAGAGTTTCCTACAATCATGTGTGCTTTGAAGCGAAATGTAACATTTGGAAATGAATAGAAGTGGTTCCATCAAACACAGTGGGCACAGGTCTTCATCTTCCTGAGTTAAAGACCTTCTGACCGCATGGCCTCGATGAAGCTCCTTGTAGAGGATCGGCTTGTTAGAGACAGAAATCTTCTCAAACCTAAGAGTCTCCCTGACACAGGCTTTGGTGCAAAGATAAACGTGGCTGACTAGGATTCACTTCTGGGTTCTAGTTTTGTTGGAGAGTCCTGATGTCCAGTCAGAAGGCTGAATCCATCCTCCATACCTACAAATGTTACAGGTAAAATCTACAGAGTTTTCAGGTCTGATGCCAAAAAGATTTCAAACTGCAGAAAGATCAAAAGCCAATTTAGGGAGGTGAAGAGTGTTTCATAAAATACTGTTCAAAAAATATACATGAAAAAAAATAGAAGGAATGTGTCTCCAATTATAAAACGTGTTTAAAATCTTCTGTTTGTCTGTTTTTACAGGTTTCTGAACTCTCTCATAACCAATTATAAGCTTAAGTTTATTCAAGTACATTTCTTTTTTAGACTTTTTAATGTTAACTGTTGGCCCAAACTTTGATATTACAAATACACCTTCCTATGGTTTGATGACAAAAAGACCAGAAAAAATGTATTACTTTATTTATTCAATCCAGATGTTACTTTTTTCACTGTACATAAAAAAATCAATCAATAAAAAAGTGTTGATTGTTCTAACTTTTTGGACTTATTTATCTGTAAAACATTAAAGTATGTATTAAACTTGTTAAGTTTCAACATAATCTTTTTCAGATGTAGAAATGCTTTGTAGTCTCTCTGCTAACTCACACAAATGATCCAAACAAAGTTTAAACAACGAGAGACATTTCAGATTTCATTTTTCTGTCCCTAAGTTGCTTAATGCTCATGTGTGTGAGATTCATATTCACTGATGTGAGGGAAAGTCTTACTGCTGTGGTGTGACGTTCATGTAGAACTGTGAAAACTGTGAAGGGGAGAAGCCACTAGATGGCAGCATGAGACAGTTTTTTTCTTTGTTATCACCAAGTCCTGCTTTGTGGCCTGTTTAATCTTTGAAAATAATGTTTCTATGGTTGGAACTGAAGGTGCGTTGACTCAGAACAGGGCTGCACTGAAGTCAAAGCTGCAGAAACAACAAACCAAAAGCTTGATTTTGAATCGTATTGCAGTCACGTGGCAAACATCGTTCTTCGCCTCTATTACAGGTCCTGGTTCAAATCCCGGAGGGGTCCTTTCAGTGTGGATGTTATGCAGACACCTCTGCTTGCAACTCGGGTGTGAATGTAATTGCGCGTCTGTGTGTGGCACTGCAATGGACTGCTAAACTGTCAAATGTGTACCTCACCGTCACCCGACATCCCCATGACCCTGAACAGGAATGAGTGGGCAAAGGAAACATATCCATGAAGATTTCCCCACTGCACTTGTTTGAGCTTTAGGGCAGTTCTTTGCGCGGTTTATTCCTCCTTCTTCAGTGATCTATTCATGATACATCTGTGAAAATTTCACGCAAAGACCACAACCTTTCTCACTTTTTCCACATGTATTTTTATGTAGGACCAGTTTTCCTCCATGGAATGTGCTCAAAATGTACGTAGTGGCTGAGTGACACGGCCTTTAAAGGAAAACTCGCACCGATGGAAGCAAAGCTGAACTAAACACTTCTAGTTTCACCGATTTTATTTAGGACAACACATATTTTTCCAAACATTCCATACATTTATGCAGAACCAGCAACTCTATCCTAATTTTAAAAACTGGATTGTATTCAAAATCTTTTGAAATGAATCCATTGCTGGCTGAACACTGTTGTTGTTGCTGGTTCAGTCCAGGTCGTTTGCTGGGATTTTTTCTCTCCTATCAGAAAAACCAAAACCTTGTTTACAAAACAGCTTCATCAGCCACCCTGTACTCTTCAGATTGAACCTCGTTTGGTATAACTGTTAACGATGCTAACATAAGTGCTGTCCATTCTCCCTTCATTTGGATTTGCAATGAGGAGGCCTCACGTCTTTGAGAACGACCAGTCTCAGTCAAAGCACCGCTGATGTTTGTCGTCAATGAGGAGGTTTTTTTAGTTGTAAAAATGCCAGTGGAGTCATTTCAGCGAGAGGTGCTTGAAGAGGATCCGCACCAACACGAATAGCAGGAGTTCTGGTGACGCTCCCATGAGTCACTGTAGGCTCAGGTGATGTGGTTCTGATGTGAGGCCTCCCAGTGATGAGGATCCGTGTTAAATGAGTCTGCATGAGAAACCAGGAGGTCCACGAGTAGAAAAAAAAAAAACACTTTCTGACAGCCCCATAAACTGTTGGAGCCATGAAACGGCCGTAGGACATGCAGCCATCCCATAATAATTTCAAAACATCCTTTTGGATATTTCGGACCCATGTGCTTTTGGTTCTGTCTGTGAATTTTGAAATACTTTTTTGAGCCAAATAAGAGATTTTGGGCCCATTCAATATTTGGACAGTTTCACCTGCTGTGATGTCATCAGTTTTTTTTTAAGGGGGGGGGGGTTATTCGCTATGCTCAAAATTGCTTTTCACTGGCTACTAGTGAAACGAATTGTGAAAACAATAATCTGGTCCTACAATCCAGGACTGCTGTGGGTCAGAATGAAGCCGTAATCTGACAAACATCCTCTTCATTCTTTTCATTGCTGGAGCACGGCTGCAGTACTGGCAGCACGCAAAGATGCTCAACAGCATCAGCGGCGGATGTCCTGCTGCTTCCATCCACCAGCTTCCCCTGCCTTCCCAGAGCTCCTCTCCGCTCTTTTCTGCCAAGGCCTGTCAGAACCAACACAGGGTAAACATTACCCTCACTAATGTTGAGAGACATCAGGTTCCATTTGTGCACACACAGATCAACAGGAAATTATATGGTGGGCCTGCTGCTTTCTCCCATTCATCTGGATACAGAATGCATCTGAGCAAAATCTTCTGTAATGTGTCACAAATATCTGTAATTCCTCTAGTCTTTCTCATGTACATGTGTGTATCTTGAAGGCACTCATTAATCTGTCCTTGGCCTTTTGCTGGCTTATGAAGTCCTGATTGTGTGTCTTTGTTTTGGCTTCATTTATTTGAACACACACCCTGTAATCACGCTCGCAAATACACGGCTTGAAAAAGGCGAGCTGCCATTTTCATCATGCCACTAACAAAGTGCATTTGAAATCACTCTGACTGCCCTGAGCCAAGCCATCAGCGCTCACACAATACCAATCAGAATAACAACTCTCAGCTTCACAGCTTCAAGCTTGACTACATTAATAATATTAATAAAACAGCAAATTGAATGTGTGGGCAGAGAGGAGGGGGGAGAGAGCGTCTTAAAATCCTCTGCAGACATCCGTCTTTGTCCACGACTCTTGTTTCTCTTTTCATTATTGACTCATTGAAAGTGAAGGCTAATGACAAAATAGCAGGCTAATTCCTGTTATTATGTGTGTTTGTCAAAGGAAATTTGCGAATGACAGCGCTTCTTTTTCTGGTCTTTAAGCCAGTCGCTCCGAGGGTGGCATCGCTACCAACAAAGCAATTCTTATTAGGTCCTGGATGAGTGGGGTTTGGATGGAGACGGCAGAAAGACGGGCTCCTCATGAGCAATGCTTACACAATAAATGTGACCCCCAGCATGTAATTGCCATTTAGTTCTGTTGTGAGCAACTGGAAAAAAATGAACGAAAAGTTGTAAGAATAGGAGTTGTTAGCATTCAATCCAGCACTCTAACGTTGGATTCAACATAAACGGATGTATTTCTGACTGCTCATCTCTGTGAAGCAGCTCGTAGGTGACCATGCACTTTACAAAAAACAGCAATAGAGAAAGAAAACACCCAGCAATTCAAGCCAGACTTATTGTACATCCCTGCACCACCAGTTGGAAGAGGCTTGATTGGAAATGTCAAAACGGTCAATTTCTCTCAAATCTCATTCAGGCCTTTTCTTTCACGGCTCTTTTCCGACGATTTTGTGACTCATGGGGCACAAACTTCAATTATTAATTCATGATCAATTTTCAAAAAGTTACATTAAAAAGGATGTCATCTAAATATCCCTACCAAATCCGAGTCCCTGACCGCTCAAAGTTTGACCTGGTTTAATTTAGACTGAGTGTTCAATGGCTGCACATTTTGAACAAACTGACTTAAAAACGCGAGAGTTTTAAATGAGGTTGCTCAAAACGTGCATTTATGCACATTTACTGAAACATGGCAAGGGTAGTGTTATTGACGCATCAAGCGACGTTCACACTGGGTATTTGATGCGCACTCAAGAATGCATGTTTAAACTGGACAAGGGGCTTCTTCTTCTTCTACTGTTTTCTAGCGCATGTCTGCCATGTACAGTTGGTGCGAAATGTCGGAGCGGTGCAAATCTAGAGTAGAGCTCTGCGGGACCCCACAAGAGACAAGAAATATCCATCCATCCATCTTCCTTCGCTTCATCCGGGACCGGGTCGCGGGGGCAGCAGTCTAAGCAAGGATGCCCAGACTTCCCTCGCCCCAGCCACTTCCTCCAGCTCCTCTGGGGGGGACCCCGAGGCGTTCCCAGGCCAGCCGAGAGACGTAGTCTCTCCAGCGTGTCCTGGGTCTTCCCCGGGGCCTCCGCCCAGTGGGACATGCCCGGAACACCTCTCCAGGGAGGCATCCAGGAGGCATCCGGATTAGATGCCCGAGCCACCTCAACTGTCTCCTTTCAATGTGGAGGAGAAGCGGTTCTACTCCGAGCTCTCCGCGGGTGACCGAGCTTCTCACCCTATCTCTAAGGGAGCGCCCAGCCACCTTATAGAGGAAGCTCATTTCAGCTGCTTGTATTCGGGACCTCGTTCTTTCGGTCATGACCCATAGCTCATGACCATAGGTGAGTACTGGAACGAAGATCGACCGGTAAATCGAGAGCTTTGCTTTTCGGCTCAGCTCTCTCTTCACCACGATAGAGCGACCGCATAACTACGGACGCTGCTCCGATCCGCCTGTCGATCTCACGCTCCGGTCTTCCCTCACTCGTGAACAAGACCCCAAGGTATTTAAACTCCTCCACCTCGGGCAGGGACACTCCACCCACCGAGAGATGGCAAACTACCTTTCTCCGGTCGAGGACCATGGCCTCAGATTTAGCGGTGCTGACCCTCATCCCAGCCGCTTCACACTCGGCCGCAAACCGCCCCAATGCACGCTGGAGGTCCCGGTTCGATGAAGCCAACATGACAACATCATCTGCAAAAAGCAGAGAGGAAATCCTGTGGTCCCCAAACCAGATCCCTTCCGGCCCCTGGCTGCGCCTGGAAATTCTGTCCATAAGAACTATGAACAGAACCGGTGATAAAGGGCAGCCCTGCCGGAGTCCAACGTGGACCGGGAACAGGTCTGACTTACTGCCACCTCTGCGAACCAAGCTCCTACTCCGGTCATACAGAGACCGGACAGCCCTCAGTAAGGCTCCCCGGACCCCATACTCCCAGAGCACCCCCCACAGGATGCCATGGGGGACGCGGTCGAATGCCTTCTCCAAATCCACAAAACACATATGGACTGGATGAGCGAACTCCCACAATCCCTCCAGCACCCTAGATAGGGTGTAGAGCTGGTCCACTGTTCCACGACCAGGACGGAAACCGCACTGTTGTTCCTGAATCCGAGGTTCGACTATCGGATGGACTCTCCTCTCCAGTACCCTGGCATAGACTTTCCCAGGGAGGCTGAGGAGTGTAATTCCCCTGTAGTTGGAACACACCCTCCGGTCCCCCTTCTTAAAGAGGGGAACCACTACCCCTGTCTGCCAGTCCAGTGGTACAGTTCCCGACCGCCACGCGATGCTGCAGAGACGTGTCAGCCAAGACATTCCCACAGCATCCAGAGACTTGAGGTGCTCGGGGCGGACTTCATCCACCCCCGGAGCCTTGCCACCGAGGAGCTCGTTGACTACCTCAGTTACTTCAGCCCAGGTAAAAGACAGCCCCACCCCAAAGTCCTCATTCTCCGCTTCTTCAAAAGAAGGCGTGTCAGTGGGATTGAGGAGATCCTCGAAGTATTCTTTCCACCGCCCGACAATGTCCCCAGTCGAAGTCAACAGCTCCCCACCTGCACTGAAGACGGTGCCTGTGGAGAACTGCTTTCCCCTCCTGAGGCGCCGGACGGTTTGCCAGAATTTCTTCTAGGCCAACCAATAGTCCTTCTCCATGGCCTCACCGAACTCCTCCCAGGACCGAGTTTTCACCTCCACAACAGTCCGGGCCGCACTTTCCAGTGCCCCTTCGAGAGACGCCAAGAAGGCCCGGTACTCCGAACTGCTGTTCGAAACCACAGTTGGAGACCTGTCCCCCACCCAAAGGCGGAGGGACATGATCCTCTCGTCCACCGGGGTGAACTCCAACACTTGGCAGCTGAGCTGGGAGCTCACGAGTAAGCCCACACCAGCCCGCCGCCTCTCACCTTGGGCAACTCCAGAGTGGTAGAGAGTCCAACCCCTCTCTAAGGACTGAGTTTCAGAGCCCAGGCTATGTGTGGAGGTGAGCCTGACTATATCTAGACGGTATCTCTCAACTTCTCGCACCAGCTCAGGCTCCTTCCCTCCCAGAGAGGTAACATTCCATGTCCCAAAAGCCAAGTTCCATGACCGGGGTTTGGACCGCCGAGGCACCTGCCCTCGACTGCCACCCAAACCACATTGCACCAGCCCCTTTTGAGTTCTCCTACAGGTGGTGGGCCCATGGGAGAGTGGTCCCACATCGCTCCTTCGGGCTGTGCTGGACCGGGGCCCGTGGGAAGAGCCCCGGCCACCAGGCGCTCGCCTGCGAGCCCCGACCCTGGGCCTAGCTCCAGAGCGGGGCCTCGGTGATGCCAATCCGGGCGACGTAATCGGGTCCTTGTTCTTTCTTGTCATCGGGGGTTCTGAACCGATTTTGGTTCTGGCTTGGTTCTGGCTCATCACCCAGGACCTGTCTGCCATGGGAGACCTCTACCAGGGGCTTAAGCCCTAGACAGCTTAGCTCCTGGGATCACCCGAGCTCTCAAACTCCCCCACCACATTAAGGTGGCGGTTCACGGGGGATACAAGAAATACACGCCACAAATAGAGTCAGGAACTGGTGGTGTAGGACCCGATATGCACAAAGACCAGGAAGATTTCCACTCTTGCTAAATGTGTCTTTTTGCAGTCATCAACCCAAGTTCTAGTGGCTGCTGCATTACATTCGGGATAGTTCTGGTACGTATGCGGCCAAAAATGGCAAGCTCTGCATTGGATGGAATAAAGCAACCATAGGCTGCACTGTGGCGCAGTGGTTAGCATCACTGGGGGACCTTTCTGGGTGTAGTTTGCATGTTCTCCCCATGTATGCGTGGGTTCTCTCCGGGATCTCCAGCTTCCTCCCACTGTCCAAAAACATGCTTCATAGGTTAATTGGCAACTCTAAATTGTCCATAGGCGTGAATGTGAGAGTGAATGGATGTGTGATTGTGGACATTCTACCCTGTCCAGGATGTCCCCTGCCTTCGCCCACAAGTGGCTGGGATAGGCTCCAGCAGCCCTGTGACCCCGAAAGGGACGAAACAGATAAGAAAATGAATAAAAAAGGCTTAGGAATACCAGCCAAATATTCTGTCCTAAAAAAGCCAGTAGAGGGACAAGACCAAAAAGCATGAGCCAATGGGCCTTCAGATATTTTACATTTGTCACAAATGGGAGTAATTGAAGGATATACGTTGTGCAATCGTACTTTGGAGTAGTGGAGCTGATGGAGGATTTTAAATTGTGTCAGTTAGTGTCTGCTGTTAACAGAATATGAGTGAATCTTGGATGAACACTTTTAGAAATGTAAACATTTAATGAACGAATGAATTTAAACAAGACAAAAGCCGTGGAGAGAAAAAACAGATAAAGCAGATGACCTGAACATGAAGGACTGAAAAGCAGACCCTCAAATACACTGAGGATCATGAACTGAAAGGAAGACAGTTGTGGGTGATCATCAGCCTTAACGTGGTGTGACTGACAGAGGGTCAAGTTCTAAACACAGCATGCCTAGAAAAAAGGCAATGTAACTACAGAAAAACAAAGCGCACAATCCTCAGAAATGCTGAAACTTTGTCAGTTCTTATCTTGTAAATAAAAAGCAAAATGATATTTAAGCTAAATTTTATTTTCACTAACTCCAGCCCTCACTACAGGGATAAAGTTGTGTTGGGAGGTTTGCCCCTTACTTTCAGTCACTGTGACCAAAGCAAAAAAGACAGAATTCATAATCCTTTTCTGCTAAGACCAAGGATTTCCTGTGGGAGACAATGTGATCCAATACAAACAGTGAGAGTGAGTTTTTATGGGCAGGGGCAGGAAGTGACTTCTACTCAGATTCTTATTTCCAGTCATTTCAATGTTGAGTGAATGCAGTTTTTTTTTTGTATATGTCGCTGTTTTATTCAGAAGATTTTATGTTGCAGAGAAAGAGACATGGATGACCCTCTGGTGCATTCATGTTGCACTTTGCCTCTGACTGAGTCAGAAAAAGATTACAACTATGCTGGGAAGGTAAAACATCTGCATTCATGCTTACAGGAATGCTGCAGAATGCTTTATTACATTGTACTTCATATACAATAGCGAACAATGCTGAATCACTGGGAGACACAGTAAATTGTCAAAGGTATTGAAGCAGAATCTTCCTCAAGAAGTCCCACATTTCAAATCAGACCCAGGAGCAACACAGTAAAGGCTTATTGTTAAATGCAACAATAAGTGTCAACCTTCACTGTGAGTTCATTTAGCTGTTATGTAAAAACAAAAAAAAACCTTTTCTGGAGAGCAGGATGATGCCTGCATGCAGAAGAATGTTTCAGGAGAAGGTCGGACGTTGGCTGGGCCCCTAGAAAGCTCAAACTGTTGGCTTTGTGCTGTCGCTGTTCTCTGACAATTTTACAAGAAACCGTGTTTGAATAAATCCAAATTTCTCGACTCATTGTAGGATTTTCACTTCCTGGTTTTTCATGCAGACTCGCCTTAAACACTCAAAGAACCATTTGGGTGAATTTCTCACTGGCAACAACCCAGTAGGAGCCCCAGCGTCTCCCTTCACCCTTTAGAAAAAAAAAGACGCTGAATTGACAGACTGGTGACCTGTCCAGGGCATCCCCTGCCTTCGCCCGCAGTAAAGGCTCCGACAGCCCCGTGACCCCGAAAGGAACAAAACGGACTTAGAAGATGAATGAATGAGCAAAGACGCTGATTTGGATTAAGGTTAATGTCAGCGGGGATTTAAAAATCTCTTTATTTTGCTATTTGTGGTGCATCTTAGCCAGAAATTTGTATGAATGAATGAATGAATGAATGAATTCAAATTAAACTAGAGCGTGAACCCCACTTTAGTTTTGTAACCATGGAGCACACTTAAAATCCCTAAATTTGTTTAAAATATAGAAAACCAGCCTTATAATCCGGTGCTCCATAAAGCTGTGCTTGCCTGACCTCCCATTGCTTTTCTCTGTTACTCGGTGCACAAAAAATGTGTTCAAATGTTGAACTTGTTTGTCATACTGTCCATCAAATGTTTCTTATTTCACTTTATTCTTTTTTACGTTTATTACCTTTGACTTTTAACTTTACAGTTACTTTTTAAAATTGAAAACTTTTTTTGTTTTTTACAAGAGAGCTACAGTGGAGGGGTAAAAGAGCCACATGCGGCAGACCACTGATCTAGATATTATTCTTTAACCCTTGTGCTATCTTAGATGACCCCCCCTTCCATTGACATGTTCTCCCTACCATGACAAAGGTGGATAAAGGTGGAGAGGATTTCACGTAATCCATGGACACCAGTGAAGATCACAAATCACTGACGAAAAAAGGTTCAGAGGTCTAGTGGGTCTAGATGACCCCACTCCCAATGTTAGTGGCTAGGATAGACCAAGGGTTAAGCATTCAGAAGCATAAACAAAAAATGTCTTTTGACAGATAAACTCTTATCTTTCACACTTTTTAATTGACTCAACAACAAAACAAAATGTCTCTGACATCGGGGCAGCAGTGACTCAGGCGGTTGAGCAGATCATCCAATGATTGAAGGGTCGACGGTTCGATCCCCACTCCCCCCAGCCCACTGTGTCCCTTGGTAAGACACTTCACCCTCCAGCATGGCTTTGCATGTATGTGGATGTGCATGAATGATCCCATAGGTGCAAATTGGCAGCCACGCCTCTGTCAGGCAGCTGTGGCTGCATCAGTAGCTACCATCACCACCAATGAATGATTAATAATGACTAATAACAGATACTGCAGGCGTCTGGAAAAGCGCAGATAAATCCAACCCATTATTATTATTATTCTGATGTAACAAATAAAACCTGGCATTCTGATTCTTTTAGACTATTTGCTTCTTTGTGGCTACAAAAGGTTACATTAATTTAATATATTTTTGTTTGGGTCATATGTAGAGACACGACAGGAAGAGAGACTGACAAAGTTTACCAGAAACCAACGATTCTCTGTCTGCTACAGTGCGGGTGTTGGGGGAGTTTGTAGCATTTGAGTGTGTGGACAGGCCCCGCCCTTTGAGATTTGTATTACACGTGAACCTCACCGTAATGATAAATATCCAGTGAAGTTGTTGCTTTAGGCTGCTTCATGGTTCTACCCTCCCTCTCCTTTTATCACCCTCCTATCCCCCCCTCTCTCTAACATCCCTCTCTCTTCTTCCCCCCTTTCCTTTTACGTCCGGTCCAACATCAAAGATTTTCAAATATGATTAAAATGAATAAAGTTTGTCCTGGATTCCAAAAGGGGTTTATTCAGACATTCCTCTGGTTTGTCTGAAGATTAATAACCCCTGTTGTTAAAGTAAAATCTGTCCAACACAAGAGGCCTTCAGCTCTCATCTGTCTGCCCAGCTGTTGGACAGGACAAGTTAAAAAAAATAATAAAAATAAATAAATAAATAAAAACTATCATAGTAATAGTAAACTAACCGGATTCTGGGCGGGAGGCCCCCGGGAAAGACCCAGGATACGCTGGAGAGACCATGTCTCTCGGCTGATCCGGGAATTTCTGGGGGTTACGGTTAGTCTGGAAGTCTGGACATCTTTTTTTAGACAGCTGCTCCCCGCGACCCACTCCCCGATGACTGGAAGAAAATGTTGAAAATCGACAGGAATCTGTTGGTTACATTTCAGTTACATAAGCGCTAAAAGTAGTTCAGTGGCGTGCTACACGAGAAAAGTTGGAAGTTGCTAATGGATGAGGGATAAGTGGAAGGACAGAAGAACAGATGGAAGAACGGGCTAATATGGATTTATTGCAACAGGTGATTTCCCACGCGGAGTCTGTTTTCATAATACTCACAACATTCATTGGCACGATATGTTACTAGAAATCGATGTTCCACTGGTGTTATCTGTTGTTATTATTATTATTAAAAGATTGGTTTTTAATGATGATCAGACCAAAACCCCCACCCCTTTCTGCCGGGCCGTGGTAAAATCCCCAGGGGTTGATCGGTCCGCTGCCACATAAAGGTTGGGGATCACTGGTGTAATGCACTTGGGTGTGTATTTTTAGCTCGTTTTTTTACCACACAACAGCATGAACATTACAACAGAAGTACTCTTGCAAGCATTGTTCCGTCTAGTGTTGTGCATCTAAATGGGGCCAATATATGTTAGCAAACAAAGTGCGACCACACATTAGCTTCCATCATGTTTTGCTGGTCTCCAATACAAAGGTTTGTTTTTTTTTCAAACAGACACGTTTCATGTCATCCATCTTTTAGATCTGAAGAAGCAATAATCGAGAATTCCACAACACTAAAGGAGGAATGGTGGCACCACTAACAAAGATCAAAGCCTAAAAAAGTTTTAGACTTAGTCCATTTTGAAAAGACTGAAAAACTTTGTGAAACAAGTCTTTTTTCTGCTCCAGGTGACGAGTCAGTAAGTATAAATGTTTTGCAGCATCAATCAGAATTAGAACTCAGGGATCTGGATCTCCTGTAGACCATCTTGAGTGGAGGTGGTGCTGGATCTCCATGAACAGATTACTGTTGCACCTTCAGCTGTCGGAGCAGTCAAGTAGCAACCAATCAGTTTTAAGCCTGAAAAAATGTCAGTCTGTCTTTATGCAACAAGTGACACGAGTGGAAATTATTTCACTGAGGCACAAAGACAATCTAAAGCCAAAGCATTTTTCTTTGACTTCAAACAAAGCTGGAAACATGAACAAAGAAGATGTTGAAGTCAAGACGCTGGTGATATGGTGATAACGGCTTAGAAGAAAGTGGAGCTTTCAAACCAGGCTCCTTCAGCTGACACAAAGACATGGAGGCAGGAAGGAGGAGCAATGCAAGAAGACAGAATAACACAGCAAAGATATTTATGGGTCTGGCTGATCTGCTGGGCTGAAATTAAGCTTCATCAGCTAAAAGCTTGGGAAGAAAAGGGAGGTGATCAAGAGCAGCAGGAAAAACTGAGGAGGAGGAGGAGGAAGAACACCCTCCTAAGGGGAAAAGAAAAACCTTCATCTATTTTACATTAGGAAAAAGTGATGAAGTACTCAAATTAATCAGATAAACATGTTTACAGCATATGTTTGAGACCAAACCTGAGCTTGCATTAAAGAGAACACTTAGACACCAAATGGTTCTGCATTGATTTTCTACGTTAAGATTCCAGTCTAGTTTTCACCAAGTCTCCTGTTGTGTACTGTTCTAGTTGATCCTCTCCTGTTTCTAATGTAAACATCTGTTTCTTATTGCTTTACCTCCTGTGGAGATGTCAGCTTTAACAGCTCACTGGACATAAAGTTAAAAGATAGTTTGATCTCCTCCAGGTCATCATGTTTGGCATTTCTTTGATCCCTCCTCCCGCTCTACTGCACGGCATCTCCTCCACCCAGATGGAGTCACCAGGCTCTGGAAAACGCCTGGCCCAGCTCAGTTCTCCAGGCTTTGAACTACTCATCATGGTCAGTTTTACTCCTCGCTTGCTTCTGATGAACTTCATGGCAGCCTCTGGTCAACTCTTCGCTGGGCTCTGAGCTCAGTACTGGACTCTGGTGAACGCTTCACCGGGTTCTGGTAAAGTCCTTGCCGGGTTCTGGTAAAGTCCTCGCCGGGCTCTGGGATGTGTTACAGTAAACTATTAACCCTGTGAACCCTATTTTTAATGATCCGTGCTCCCACCTTCTGTTTCCCAAATAGAAAATAGTCTGGAAGTGCCAAACTCTACAGGTTCTAAAGTGATCATTGGAAGCTGGTTTCAGAAGGAGCAGCGCCCCAATCTCCCAACACAGCATCCAGAAACATTTTTAACAATGTTGATTTTTTTCACATATTTATGGAAGTCATTGCTATGTTTTCCTCATTCAGTGTTTCTCTCTTTGTGTTTAGTAATCGTGAGTCTAATGTCTTTTATAGTTGTGATTTAAAATAAATGAAAATAAACTGAATAGCAGACTTCTGGATTTAAGAAAATGTTGTTTTGAATTGTTTTCTAAAGCAGCTTCAACCCTCAAACTTGCAGACAGTGAGAAATGAGGATTCTAGGATGGGCCTTAGCAGTCGAAGCTTCATTAACAGGCGTGACCTAAAACGTCACTGCATTCACAATCAGAGTTGATCCTATTTACCCTCTGATTTGACCCTTTCCTTTAAAAAAAAAAAAGCAAGAGAGGAAAAGATGGGTGGAAAAGAGAGACACAGGCAGGCAGACGGAAAGATCATCAGGGCTTGTTTTCATCACAAGAAAATGTAAAGACAAACATCACAGCTACCTGAATGTGCACATTATGCAGGTCCAGGTAGCGATTCATTTGATGAAATCCGTTCTCATTTTTAGGATGAATGCTAAACCTGCCACTCAGGCCCTTCCACTACAATGGGCATTTGTGTGTTTTATCTGTATCTACAGTGTGATGCACAACAATTTTGTGTGTCTAATGCTAATAAAGCTGTAATGAAGGGGTAATCGAAATACTGCGTTGATTTCTGTGTCATTTTCTAGCCCTTTCCTGTTGTTTCAAGCTGTTATAGAGGCCAAGGCCAGCGAGCTACGATTGGGGTGTGAGCTTTACATCCTGGAACGGCGCCTCAAGGCCTCGTCTGAGATCACACCTCGCCACAGCCAACAGGAGCGGCTCTGCAGGGCTCAGCTGCTGCTTCCACAGCCTAAGTGGATTGAGGGAGGACACACATCATCATACATTATTTCCCACACAGTTCAGTCTTTTCAGGGTCATGGGTCTGACATCAGTCGAGAGGTGCGCTTCCGGGTTCTTCACAGAGGCAGCAGTGCGGCTCACAGAGGATTCAGCCTCACTCCCAGACCTGGGCACCAGAAGCCATCGTTCATTGATGACAGTGGTGACGCCCCCGTGCAAAACATGTTATATAATTAACACTTTAACAATAAGTGTTTGACATGAGTGTGATTGTGGCACAGCCAAAGGCCAGGTCAGTGATTGTGTCCATGCCCACACAACTGCTGCTTTACATAACAAGCTAACATGAGTGTTTCCTGTGTGAGCTTCACTAGAGGAGGGGGTGCAGTCTGTGAGAGTTTCCACGCTAGCGTGTGAGGCGTCACTTTGTTAGCCAGACTGGTGCTGCCAGCGTCTGGGTATGAGGTCGGCTTGGTTCTGGCTCTTCCTCCTGGTTAGACCGTGACGCACAAACATCTGTCAGCCTTCTGGTGCCAGAACCAGCGCAAGTGCTTTCACCTGTGTGAGCATACACCGGCGATTGTGGGCACGTGTGTGTGTGTGTGTGTTAAGTGGTCAGGCATGCCTTTACACCTGAACGCTTAAAGGGAGGTTATCCAAATGTTCCATTCAAACAAACAAATCCTAACAAAATCACTTTCCGACCGTTTTGGTGCCAGAAACGTTCTAACAAGCACAAAGCGGGTCACGCTCCCTGTTACCATCTGCTTGTTTCATTGGCCCATCAGGGGGCTCTGAAGGCCTGCCATTAGCTGGAAGAGGAGCGCACATGTGGGAGGGCAGCTGAAGGGCCACTTGGACAGTTCGGTTCCCCCCTGGATTGCCCTAGCAACTACTCTCCTTCACAGCCATTTGAGGAAAATGGACCACACCTATTGTGGCCTCTCACCACGTTTTCACAGCTCCCTCCCCTGAATATCACAAACACACACACCACACACACACACACACACACACACACACACACACACACCACAGCTTGGCTCAAAACAACCTCGCCCTGTGGAGGGTTGAGTGGCTCTCTACCTCCACTTCTCTAAGAATAATACACTCAGTGCCTAAATGTATTCTGGTTGCTGAATAAGTGCTTGTGTTTAGTTTCATACTCGGGCTGGGTGAATCATTCATGGGGGTGTTTGAGGGGTAGAAGAATTGTTCATGCGTGGAAGTTTTTGTAACCTACTGAGGAGGGAGTTTTTCATTTTCCTCTTTGCAGGTGCTGGGGTCATAAATCTGTTATATTATTGTTTAATCCCCGTCACAAATCATTGTCAACTCTTAGCAGTAACACACAGAAATAACTCCCTCCTAAAATGCAATGTGGAGTTGTCAGAAAGCTTCAGAATGAGTCCTGGCTGAACCTCTTAGTGTGAGTACGTACGGTTGTGTGTTTGTCCACATGTTGAATGCACTGCCTAGCAATGTTGTGCAAACACAGTTCATTCTTAACTTTGCTGCTTGCCTCAAACAGGTTAACAGCCAGAATTCACCTGTGAGGGCAGCTGTGAGTTTTGGAAAGGCACCTTAGAAATAAAATCTATTATTATTTTTATTAGTTTTGCCATTACAGAGTGATTACGCTATCCTTATTTTGGAGTTGTTTCTTGGTTTGAAAGGACTATCGAGCACAGAAAAACAAAAAAGTTTGAAATGACTTATTAACAACTGAGGGCAATGCAGAGGGATGTAACCTGGCCTTGGACAGAGGGACTGTTAGTGTGGGATTCGAACCATTAACCTTCTGAATGGCAGACAGCCTTCTCCACTAATGGTGAAGCTCAGTTTCTCAATAATAACCCTCAGTATTTTCCTCCTTCGTTCTGATTGGTTACTTGTTGTGTTACATTTTGTATGATGTATTTTGTGTCCACACATATAAATGCAAATGTTTTTTATTTGTTCTCAGTATAAATGGCAGTACTTTAAGTTGAGGAATTAAAGGACAAATGTCCAGGATGGGAACGAGCTTCCCCTCAAGTTGAACTAGGAGTTTTTTTTTTAATTTTCATAAATTAAAATAGATTGAAGCAAAGCACAGAATCAGAACTCCTTTGAAATGTAGTCTGTGAATGCAGAGGATCCTAAACAGACGTACTTGTGCCCCCAAGGGGTGTTTGGAAACATTGCAGGGAACACATAAAACTTTATGGAGAAAAATATTGAAAAGATGCTTTTTGAATGATCATTTATAGCCTTAAAAAGTTGGTGCCTGTTTTAGTCTGAGGGTTGAACCAGTAGCAACTAACTGGGTTCTTTCTGTGTGGAGTTGGCTTGTTCTCGTTTATGTGTGGGTCTCCTCCAAGCAGTTTCTACAGCTGCTGGTGTGTGACGCGGTGTGACAGAGAGGTGAGTCTTTGAGCACATTTCAGTTCTGTCTCTCAGTCTGTCATTTCTTTATCTCTTAACTCTCTTTCATCCTTCTTTTAAGTGTTCATAAGCTCATCAGAGCCAACAATAAAACGGCTCAACCCCAGACCCTCTGCTACTTGTTAGTGGATCCACTTGGTGGGAGTGTTGCTTTACAAAGCAGAGAACCCCCCCCCACACACACACACAATTGATCCTGTTTTCTTCCCTCTAATTGGGATTACTTTGTGGGGTAATTCTTGTCTTCTGCTAATGAAGTAAAAAAATACACTGAAATAGCTTGAAGCTAACAACTTAAAATCCTCCGTCCATCTTCTGAACCCACCGAGTTCCTTTGGGGTCACATTGGTTGCTGGAGCCTATCTCAGCTAGGCAGAGGTGGGTTACACCCCATTGACTCAATTACAGAAATTGACACCTATTGGGGCAATTTAGACTCACCAATCAATCTATGAAGTACTTTTTTGGACTTTGGGAGGACACCGGAGAGCCTGGAGAAGAGCCGCACATGCAAAAAGAGAAGATGCTAACTCCACACAGAAAAAACTCGCCTGGGATTTAAACCAGGGCCTTCTCACAGTGAGGTGAGAGTGCTAACCACTGCCCCACCATGCAGTCCCAAAGTGAAAGCAGTGAATGCTTTTTCTTAAAAAAAAGTGCTTGAAAAACCCTTCAAATGTATAACAGAAGAGGCTACACAAAATCATTTGAAATATTCGTGTTTATTTGGTGACTTCCTACCAGGTTAATACAGAGAATTAATCAAAACACAACGAAAACGGTGTAGCTGAGCAACCACGCAACTCAACAGAAAACAAGCATCTCTGCATTAGCAATAGAGGAGGGGCTGAACTATCAGCTATTCCTCACTTTTACATCTGATTATTTGAAGATGTTGAACAATAATTAGCAGGAGCTTCTAAATGGTTTGAGTCAGCTTATCTCCTTCTGAAAATGCTGAACCACTTAGCTTCAAAGTGACTGAGTACACACATTTCTGATGGCAGCTGAATGACACCCCAATGATTTTAACCAGGCTGCAGGTATGAAGATGCTGCAAAGGAGAGACCTGTGGATAACTGATCCACATTCTAAATGCTAACAAATCATTCAACTAAATCATCGGAAGATCCTTCAAAAAAGATGAAAAACAGGTTGGTTTTTACATTAAAGACTTACTGAACAAAAACCAAATGTAAGTGTAGATGCAGTTTGTGAAAACACCCCATAATCCAACAGTTTCAACAAGCCTGATGCTTTCAGCTCTCGTCTCTTTAAGGGGCTTGACCCTTTCTTCTTTAGACCCACTCTTCATTAACATTTACACACATTTGTTCTTCCATAGGATTTCATAGAACTAGATTTGCTGCGGAGCTTCATGTTATCGTCCTGCTGAGTCCCCCACTATTTATTATCACCTTTACAATACTATGCTGTGAAGAGGACGTCATGACAGTAATGTGTTCAGGTCCTCTCCATGCAAAACCAAGCCCCAAATTATCAGCCCTCCACCACCATGCTTTACAACTTCTCTCTGGCTCTAGCTTGTGTCTGGTCTGAGCTGTCACTCTTGAATTTCTTTTTTTTTTTTTTTGCAGTTTTCTAAGTATGGTCTGACGTTGGGCAATAATGTTGAGTATTTGAAGTATTTAGTGCATCCTTTCTGCATATTATGGTCTGGAAATGACCTCTGACCCTTCTCAGGTGGATATTAATGCTGTTTTTTTTTAAGATTTTTGTTGATGCCTTTTTTCCATTGACACAATAATAAAATGATCTAACTGCTCTCACACAAAAACGTCGCTCAGAGCTTCTGCTGATCAGTTATCACATCTAACTGGAAGAACATAGCTGCCCCTCGTCACTCTGAAGGAGCGGGAGGCAGTTTTTCCCTGAAACCACTACTGCATTCGGTCATCGTTTTTGTTTAAACCACAATATGTCATCAACTGTGGCTCACCTGATCCGGTATGTACTATAATATGAATTTGAAAGACTTTTGGATTTTTTTTCTTGTAAAACCCTTAAAGTGGGATGGAGACAGTGCAGCCCTGGCAGAGTTAAAGGTGAAGATCATATCCTCATCATCAGAGGTTGGACGGATGGATCATTCGGCTGGATGTGACACATGCAAGTCATGCTTTGCAGTAAGAGTGCAGGGCAGTAGGGGGCGCTGCAGCATGTGCGGCTTTCTACATAGAGAAGAAATAAAAGCTTTAATTCACAGTTCAAAAAAGGATGAGGCCTTCAGGAACCCTCAAGCAGCTGATCAAAGTAGCTGATCATCATCATCCTGTTCTGGTCGTTCCAGTTCTCTTTTGTCCTTTTACATCTCATGCTGTGCAGCATGTTCTTTCAATGAATCACTGAGCAGGCAAGCATGAGGTTTTTTTCAAGGCCTCTCATGACAGCACGGATGTCGATAGGACTCAGTCTCACTTCTCAAAGAGTATTAAGGTTCAAGCAAAGCAGACATGGTCAGAGGGAGTCTAAAGAGCAGAGTGTTGCTCCTGGAGATGGTTTCACGATCAGTCCAGTGTTGATTGCTTGGAAGTTAGCTTGAGTTGGAGCCAATGGCAGGAAGATGAAGCCATAAAAACAAAGCAGTAGCTACACTTGGAGGATTTTCTGCATCTCCACGGCAAAAACAGGTCATTTGTTTCACACAGAAGCAAACAACCATTGACTGTAAATGAGAACTGGACTGAGTGAGTATGATGTCACAGAAGATGACTCACTCCTGGCTCCAGTGAAATTATGTCAACTCAGTCGCCATTTTTTTGTGATAGGGTTGTCGCCATGTTGGAGCCAGCTGAGATCAATGTTTCTATGGCAACCACTCTCACCAATCAGCAGTAAGCTTGATGGAAGGCCACACCCCTACCACTTGAAAGCGGGCTCAGGAAAATCTGTCAGTCAAACGTTTTGAAGGTTCAATGTGAGACCACATACTTCTGTTACGGCATTCATTTGGGTCAATTTATTACTAAAATAACTTGAACTACAGAAAATATATAAAGAAAACAGAGGATTATAAAGAACATGTTTAAAAAGTCACAGATCAAGAACTGTTATTGTAACCAATAGAATGACTAGGTAAGTCGGGGTCTTTGGACGTGTAAACACTGCGTGCCTTTGGAGGTAGGAAGCACGGTGATGGTAAAGAATCTAGGTGTTTGTGTTACTGTTTTCTGACAAGTGTTTTTTTAGAAGGTAATGTTGGTTGCAGGGAAATGCAAAGTTTACAGAGAGATGAGGAAAAAGCTACATTGTGGCTGGAGTTTGGTTGAATTTATTGATGATGGTTGATTTGACCTCTGAAGGTCTCTGATGATCAAACCAACAGATCAGTTGACTCGTCCAACAGCAGTCACTTCAAACATGCCCTGTGGGGGCTCCTGCTGTCTAGACTGTGAGGGCCTCTCTCCTCTTTCTGGTCTTTCAAAGGCCTCTCCAGTACAGCAGAAAGGGAAGGGTCGGTGTGCACTTTCACCACACCTTTCTACATGATCCTATCCTTTCCTGCGCAGATGAGGAGCAGCAGTAAAGATCAAACCTGCAGTGCCCCCTCTTTGGGTGACTGGATCTAATGCTGGTCTATGACTTCAGCTTGATTCTCAGTGGTTTCTGGTTCAGAAGAAAGAACCTCTGTGTTCTGATTGGCTGACTAATCTTGACATCAATTGGTATCCATATCAAACAGTTGATTTTTTTTCAAGTTTTCATTATTGAGAGGTGGAACTGGTGCACAGTGTAAAAATAAGTACAGTATCATTGCTATACCAAAGTCCATGGCTTCAGTTCCTTCTAGTGATAGAGGATCACTGGCCTGCTCGTCATTTCTGTGTCAGATACATTCAGACAATTGATGGGATGCGGGGTGAATGTGAACAGATCCAAAGCCACGTCACTGACAATCCCTAAAACGAGGTATTCAAATTCCCTTGTGTCTGCAAGAAAATAAGAAATAAAAATAAGGCCACACATCCATCTCTGAACGCAACCATCTGCCTAGGCCCGGCATGCATGGCTGGTGCCAAAAACAGCTGTGAAATGTCCATGAAAAAACACACGTCCTTCAGATTCTAAAGCTGCTCAAACAATGATACAAATCTGTACAGTGCTTCGTTTTTGTATTTACAGAAATCCTTTGTTACATTTGGCTCGGCATCTTCCTCATGCAATCGCAGCGGAGCTGAAGACGCTGGAGAGCGGAGAAAGCGTATGTGCACAGCTCAGATGCATGAGCGCATACAGGCAGCGGTTTAGCATGTTTGATGGCTCCACCTTCAGACCCAGAATTCACCAAACCTTCCTGGCATTCTTCAGGGGACCACACTTTGCTTTGTTGACCACACAATCTGACATGAGGGATTATATTCTCTGCCTCGTCAAATCTGCAGCACGGAAAACAGGACTTCATGTAGCAGCTTTTGCTGGAAGTGTACATCATTAACGTGGAATCGTAGTGAAAACCTCCAGCATTTCCAGGATCAGGATTCAAACGTCTGCAGAGCTTTTCACCAGGAGAACACAACAGTCTGCAGAAATAGAAAGTGAGAAAGCTAAACTAATAAACGGATAAGTGTTAACAGCAAACTAAATCCCTACTGCTTTGTGAGGCCTTTGACTTGTTTTCCTGGGTTCCAAGTCTTGCAGCTTTGCAAGCTCACATCTGGAAAACAGCAAACTTGTTTTCCACATTTATCTGGACTCTAGAGTCATGACTGCAGCTTTACTTCAGTCGCTGACCACAACCGCACACTTTAACATCCTCAAGACAAGCAAAACTAAGCAGAATAGGCCATTCAAAGTAGTAAAGATAGCTACAAAACATAATACATTTATAAATGATAGATATCAAATATTTGTGATTACATAATAATAAATGCTAAAAACATGTTTCAAGTTAGCCATTTATTCAGTTTGTTCAGTTACACATTCTTATTCTTTCATCAGTTTAGCTCCATATTTCTGATTTCTTCCTGGTTTTCTTCCAGAAGAGTTTTGCTTTTGTGGTTAGTACGACTAAGAAAAGCTCCACGGCTCAATGACTGTCTGACTTCATGAGAGGAATTTGGTGCTACAGTTAAAAAACAAACAAACAACAGACCCGTGCTTCAGACAAAGGACAGAATCAAGCAGAACTTCAGCAACAGTCCCCTAAAACTGCACACTTATGGTGGAAATTCACTACATAGTATTTTCATTTTTAAACCCAATACTAATTTCTCCAGAAGTTGAAAACAGTATAAATAAATGCACACAGCTGTCATCTGTGAACCTGAACAGCGTGAAGCTGGAAGGAAGCTGAACGGCTAAACAATGACCTGCTATGACTAAGAAACTCAGAAGAACAACCATCAGGTGGATTCACAGCTTAAGTCTGGACTGCTGTCCTGAAACACTTTATGGCTTTGGAAGGATTAGGAATCAAAATGAGTCACCTTCCAATTTTTAGGCTTTAAGCTCAAAAGGAGGACGTGCGCCTTTAGACGGATGATGATGTGGTATTACAGTGTTCCCTCGCTACATGGCGGTTCATCCTTTACGGTCTCGCTGTTCTGCAGACTTTTTAAGAGCAATCTTTTATGCTTTGTTTTTTAACAGGGTGCTGTGTTCTGATTGGCTGTTGATCCTGTCAATCACTCTCTTTCGTGCCGTGTCTCCTGTGCAGAGACATGCAGCTTACCAGAATTACAAAGACCTTTGATCGCGATCAGATCTTTGTTTTTATTCTATAATACTGGACTTTAAACTTTGAGAGTTTCAACAGGAGAGAAAAGAGAGAACATGTTCATGTCTGTCTGATAGAGGAGGATAAAGTGTGTAGTGAGGAGCTTCACAGTCTTAAAACATCTTTAATTGTATACTGTGCTGATTTCACCTATTGTGGGTTATTTTTACAACGCAACTTTGGCGATAAAGGAGGGAACGCTGTACTGCGATGGGTGAACTGACGGATCTAAAACAGATATTGTTCCTCTAGGGTTTCTAATTCTCTGGTAGAAGCTTTAGCCTAAGATCAGCTGTTCTGTCTAGTTTACTGGTGCTCATCAGAGAGTGACTGAGCCGCGGATGTAATGATCACCACTTCTTGTGTGTTTGAGTGTAAGCTGCATGATTTCCCTCTCGCTGCCAGGTCCCCGGACCTCTGGAACAGAATCTCTCTGAAGGTGTATTTAGTGGCTTAGGAAGTCAATGCCAGCTTTGACCGTGCGCCCGGTGGAAACGTCCACCGCCATGGCCCGGATCTCTGTGTCACCAAACTGCATGAGTGTCTGGATCTCGCGGCGCTGGGCTGTGCTTTCTGTTCCACTCACATCCAAGCGCAGAGTCCCGCACTTTCTGACCCCGGGCTCGCTGATGAAGCTCACGCTCTCCTTTTCGGAGCAGTAGACATGGATGACGATGACCTGCTGGGACGGCTTTGCTGGCGTGTAGCTCCTTTTGACCATCTCCCCCAACGCCACAGACTGGTCAGCAGCGATGAAGGTGTCGAAGACGTCGGTACACCAGCGTGTGCCGTCCTTCACCAGGAGTTTCTCTGGCGGGTGCTTACCCTCCACGAAGCGGTTGAGGACGCCGACCCCGTAGGTCAGGGGGGAGCGGCGGACCTTGATGACGCTGGGGTCAAGGCCGAACAGCACGGCGCCTTTGAGGATGGTAAGACCGACGTCATGAGGGATGATGATTCTGCAGCGACCCTGGAGCATGTTCTGCACAGCCTGCTGCAGCAAGGGCGACTCAGCAAAACCTCCAACCAGGAAGAGGAACTTAATGTCGCACACCTCCGGCTTCTCAAAGAGCTCCGCTAAGAGAGGACAAACACAGAATAGGAAATCATACAAATACATCCACTTCCTACTTCCTACCACAGTAACAACTCAATACTGACACACAACAGCTAAAATGGGATTATATATGAATATTTGTAGCTTTGGTCACTTTGATCCACTTAGATTGATACTTCTAACTCAGCAAATGCTCAACACTCTTCAGACATCCACCCAGGAGTTTCTCTAAACTCTGATCATCTTTTGATCTACTCTAGTAAAGCGTTCCCGCTGCTCTCTTTATGATGAATATAAAATTCAAAACTTCTGTGCCATTTTCCAGGACATGGAGAGGCAGGAGTTCTTCAGAAATTCAACCATGAGTTGTAGGTGGGACTGTTGGGGCGGAGCAACCCCGCCCCTCTTCCCCTCCCCATTTCTGAGAGCTGTCTGTTTACGCAGAGCAGGGGGCTTATGCCCCCCCCCCCCAGCATAATTTCTAAAACACAAATAATCTCTTTTTCAAACTGCATTTTTTCATCTGCTCGTGACCCACAACGATATTGAATGAAGGAAAAACTCAGAAATGCAATTTTAAGCTTAATTCTCTTTTCATTTGTCCTACCTCATCAGAAAAACGCCACAAGAACACTATTTTTGTTGGAGTGGGTCTTTAAGCTTTGGGTCAAATTATTAACATGTTTATTTTCATCTTGATTTTGACAGGTTTCCATGAGAAACTCAAGCAAGACCCATTTAGTATCAAACATTATAAATTCCACGTTTTCTCAGAGATCGGTCTTTAACTCAAAAGCCGTCAAAGCCCAGGGAGACCAGAGTTGTCTGTACTTGTGGAGCCTCGTCATGAAACACTTTATTGGGGAAAGAAAATGGAAAAGAAATGCCCAAATTAGAGCTGAGCGATACGGCCAAAACAAGAAAAACAGATTTTTTTCAATGTAATCCATTTTTTCTTCTCATTTTTACTTTCTTATGAAAAAAATCAACACAAATGACAAATGAGGGAATATATTTAATAAAAGCTACTTTATGTCGACATCTCCTTTGGAAATTATCTTTAACACAAAGTTCAAAGCTGTAAAAATGTTTGCAGATGTTTTGTGAGCTTCCGCCAGCTTGAGCATCTCAGAAAGAGAAATACTAGAACACTCAAAAATTGGGGGAAAGTGGAGGAGAGGAAGCCCCCCCCCCCCATAGCTCTGACTCTGGTTTACACATCACAAAAAATTAAGCAATGATGACTACAATCAATCACACCTCAGCTCCACAGTTGACCTTCACAAAGTCTTCTCACTTACCTCAAACCTAAATAGAAGCAGCTGCATTTCCAGAGAAAATTCAGGGTTAAAAGCTACATTGCTGAATGAGAATGAAACTTTAGGGTAATAATTAGCAAAAAAAAAATCTATATACACATAAAGACATGATCAAAGTTGACCATAAAGTAAAAACAGCAAAATAACAAAAAAGATATTTTTGTGAAAAAATGTGAGCGCCGGGTATTAAACCAGCGAGCTTCTGCACCAAGGATTCCCCCTGTATGACAATGGAGGCAAAAATCCTGGAAAATCTTGAAATGTTCAAGGATTTGAAGGACCAAAAGTCATAGCTGGAAAAAGCTGAACATTTTAATAGTTGAATAGCTAAAAAAGCTGAAAATTTGTAGAAGGAGTTAAGCAGCAAAAAATGGCGGAGAGATAATAAAGACAGAAAAACAGGAAAACAATGGGTTGAGTGTTTTATAGCATAGGAGTCTTTTGAAACATAACATATTTTACAAATAGACCAAATTTGGCAGCAACAGCCGTAGACTTTTTTCTCCAACTCATCCATGAATGTTACTGCCACGCAGCAGGTTTGATGTGTGGAATCAATCATGAAGGTAAACTTTGGTCTCATTGAGTATTTCCTTGCTGAAGACAAAGACTCATAAATTGCATGAACCACACACAGTATGTCTCCTTGTTCATCCTTTGCTTTGAGCAAAAGTCTGCCAAGCTTTGACTGGTTAAACACTGCTGTCATGAATGTGGCTTTTCTGCATGCAATTGGTAAAGCGCCTCACTCTTCTGACAGGAGAGTCTTCTTGAAAAGTCTGAACTACAATGGAGAGGACTGAACCTTTCAGTCCAGGTAGTTTGCTCTCAGTTCTGTTTTCAGGTTCTGCATCTTCCCTCCATCTCAGTCTCCCTCGCTGACATAGCTCCTCAGTTATCTTTAGTAGAGCCTCTCATCTCCTCTGTTTTTACCATATTTTCCGGACTATAAGTCGCCCTTTTTTTCATAGTTTGGCAAGGGGTGCGACTTATACTCCGCAGCGACTTATATTAGAAATAAATTGAAATAAATCCATTGTTAACCCTCCTGTTCTGTTCATTTGTGAGGAACAGAGATGATGTTCCTGGGTCAATTTGATGTATGAGGTATGTTCAGTGACTCAGAGAATCAGCAAACTTTTTTTTTACAGTAAGATCTTGAAGGCTAACAACATAATATTCTATTTTCCAATGATTTCATAGATTCAGAAATGCAAGAAAACAGAATACAGAAAGAAAACAGAGTATTAGTTGGCCAATGATGCTTCATGAAAGGAATAAATAAGTATTAGAAAGAATTACTGTGGAATTATGAGATAAACAGTCTGCTATGATTGTGTCATATGAGGTTGTGGAAGTTATTAATTCTTGGTCTCAGATTTTGTCAAATAAATTTCCTGTCAAAATGCGACTATAGTCCAGTGCGACTTATCTGTGTTTTTTTCTACTTTATAATGCATTTTTGGGCGGGTGTGACTTATACTCCGCAGCGACTTATAGTTCGGAAAATACGGTATGTGTCTCATTTTCAGCTCAGCTCCCTCCGCTTTGTCACCTTTCTCTTTCCTCCGGTTGTTCATTGTTTTTTTATCATCTTTTTCCATTGTTTTAGCTCAGTTTCTGGCATTTTGGTTTCTGACAGTTATCCCTGAAAATCTAAAGGATTTCAAGACTTTTTATGGTGACCGTTTTAGAAGGTGACGACACAAAAGACAGATGTTTTACAGTGTGAGAGAGCAATTTAAATTCCATGCAGACCAATCCAAGCTCAAGCAATGTGACCCATTTTCCTGGTAGAGGAAATCATGAATCATGCAGACTGCAAGTTTAAACCACAAAGTCTTTTTGATCTCTGAGAAACAAAAACATTTCTCCAACATATGAGAATGCAACTCATCGAATGCACATTTTTTAAAGTTTTCCAAACAGTTTGAAAGACCAACTCCTTAGAAATGTGTGTTTTTGGTGTTTTTAACATGTTCTTGTGGCATGTTTCTGATGATGGAGGGTATCTATACAGAAAATTACGCTTAAAATAATCAACGCATGCCGCTCTACAAAAACTGTCTTAGGAAACGACACAGGTTTTGTAGTTTTGGCTAAAAACAACACAAACATAATTACAAGACCCCTGGAAACACTTTGAAAGTAGATCAAAAGATGATTGGAGGGGAACGTTAAAGTCGCATTAGACAAACCAATCTCCTTGAGAAACAACCAATTCAATCTAAAGTTATAAACAAAAACATTTGCATTTTTTACTTTGCATTATGCATGCCATTGCCATCTTAATGTCAAGCTTTGTACAGCTGACCTGCTTTTGATTTAATGGAGAACCCTGGCCTGTGGATGGGTTGACTTTGGACTGAAGGTGAAAGTCTTTTTCCACTTCTTGACATCTTTGTGCACTAAAACTTGTCAAATCATCAAAGGAGCTTACTGAGGTGTTGAATGATGTGGTCTATGGTGGGTTTGAAGAGGGAATTCATGGCGTCTGGACTCATCCTCAGCATCCCCTGAGACGACCATTTAACAAAGTCCACACTAAACAGGAAGAAATGATGGGAAAAAATGTCAGCAGTTTCATTTAGAAACAAATTAAAAAATACACAGATTTCAAAATGCATGCCACTTGTTTGCTGCCATTTAAGAGCTTCTCTAACGGAGACTCACTTTCTTATTTAATGTTTCTCCAAATAGATAATAGATAATATGCTGAAAAGGCAGGAAGTGAGTGTGGGAGCTGGAGCAGTTTTCTCTTTCTAAGCTTAGAATTGAAGTTAGTTTGGGATAGGTGAAATCTGCAAGGGAGTCTTCTTTTATCTTTACCATAATCACAGATGTTTTACGGCTATAAATCCTTTTTCAGATGGACATGAACATTTTCACACTTTTCTCTTGTTTAAACTCTCAAAGTTCAAACCTCCACAGAAAAATAAGTCTGGTTTTATAGAATTAGAACCAAAATCTGATCAAGATCAACGTTTTATGCAAATTTAGCAAAATGAATGCAGTCTGTACAGGACACGTGGCACCAAGATTGATTGATAAGGTAAACAGCCAATCAGGGTGCAGAACACATGCACTGAAATTTTTTTTTTTTTCAAAGCGTTCAAAATTGCTCTAAAAATCTGCAAAACTGCAAAAAGTGAACTATGTTATAACGATGGACAACTGTACTGCAAGATGGTGACGTTTAAAGAGTTTCTTGTTGCACTGTGTTTCCTTAGAAAAAGTTATTGAACTAGCACAGATTTCATGACCCGGAAGCCAAAATTCCCAACATCTTCTCATTTAACAAGAGCTAAAAGAAACATGACAATCCACAGAGGATGAAAGAACTTTAAGAGGAGAAAACAGAAAACAACCTCATGTCACACGACTGATATGACCATATCTTAGATTTAGGAGGCATCACTGGTAACCTGAGGCATGGACCACAGTGCTGGACAGGAATCTCCATTCATAATTCAATTGTTTTCTCACACATAAACAAAGAACATCCATCCATCCATCCATCCCTCCACCCATCCATCCATCCATCCATCCATCCATCCACCCACCCACCCACCCAACCATCCATCCATCCATCCATCCATCCATCCACCCATCCATTCATCCATCCACCCATCCATCCATCCATCCATCCATCCATCCATCCATCCACCCACCCACCAACCCACGCATCCACCCACCCATCCATCCATCCATCCATCCATCCATCCATCCATCCAGCCATCCATCCATCCATCCACCCATCCACCCACGCATCCATCCACCTACCCATCCATCCAACCACCGACCTACCCATCCATCCATCCAGGTTGCAGGTGCCTTCAGACTGCCTGTTCACCATTCAGCTTCTCACACTCAGACATTGTTTGAATTTTTTCGAAGACTTCATCGTCCTTGTGGAGACATTTGTTGAGTTAATGGGATCACCACAAAAGAGGGTTACGTTAGGTTTGAACATTTTGTGCAGTCGGATTCCCCACAAAGGAATCAGTGCTGTGATGCCGCCTCAAAGACTCTTTGAAGACTTTTTCTATCAGTCTGATTTCTGACGTCTCACTATCTCTATGATGTTAATGTCTGTCTGTTGACTAATAGACCGGACTTGTCTGCTGTGGTCCCATGTGTGTAATTAATGGACAGCAGCAGCCACATGATGAAGCAATGGCAGCTGCTGTCTGCTGACCACAGCAGGACAGACTGAGCTCTTGCACTGCACTGAGGATACACCTCAGCCATTTCCTTTAAAAGAAATGGAAAGGTCGTTTGGTGTTTTTAAAACTGCATGAGGCAAATGACTGGCTACATGGCTTTGCTCAGAAGACATTTTAAGAAATACCAATGGCTTTGAAATAATATGCATTGTTTTCCTCAGCAATGTCACATCTGCTTTTAATCACCATGGAAACGAAGGGTCCAAAGCAAGGGCGCTCGTCATCTGTGTTCATGGGTCAAACTGCCATTTTCTTTTTGGAGTGGAAACATGAAATGGAAAACAAATAAAAGGTTTGATAACCCTCCATCCATCATTCATTCATCCATCCATCCATCCATCCTTCAGTCCATCCATCCAACCGTCCATCCATCCAACCGTCCATCCATCCATCCATCCATCCTTCTGTCCATCCCTCCATCCAACCGTCCATCAATCCATCCATCCATCCTTCTGTCCATCCATCCATCCATCCCTCCATCCAACCGTCTATCCATCCATCCATCCATCCATCCACCCATCTATCCAGCCGTCCATCCATCCATCCATCCATCCATCCATCCTTCTGTCCATCCATCCAACCATCCATCCCTCCATCCAACCTTCCATCCATCCATCCATCCATCCATCCATCCTTCTGTCCATCCATCCATCCATCCCTCCATCCAACTGTCCATCCATCCATCCAACCGTCTATCCATCCATCCATCCATCCATCCATCCACCCATCTATCCAGCCGTCCATCCATCCATCCATCCATCCAACCGTCCATCCATCCACCCATCTATCCAACCGTCCATCCATCCCTCCATCCCTCCGTCCATTCATCCATCCATCCATCCATCTATCCAACCGTCCGTCCATCCCCCCATCCCTCCGTCCATTCATCCATCCTTCTGTCCATCCATCCGTCCATCCACCTAGGACCAGATCGCAGTGGCAGCAGTCTAAGCACTTCAAAGAACTAGGACCTCTTTTGGCTTTTTGCCATGCATAAGGAGCTGTCTTTGAGGCGGAATTAGAAAAATTATTCGGCATTTGGGCTGGACAGTCGGTGCATTTGCCTCACAAGGCCCTGCTTCTAATCTCAGCTGGGACGGTTCTGTGTGGTGTTTGCATGTTTTACCGGTGTATGTGTGGGGGTTTTTCGGTCACTCCGGCGTCCTCCTACAGTCCAAAGACAGGCTTCATAGCTTAATTGCTGTCTGTGAATTGCACCTAGGTGAGTGTGTGATTGTGTGGACCTGCAACAGACTAGCGGCCTGTTCACAGTGAACCCTGAATTCACTCAACAGCAACCAAGCAAGGCTCCGGGATTAGCGACCAAAGCAAATAGATGGATAGATTTGGCATTTAGTACTTTCCTGGCACAATGAGGTCATGACAAAACCTGGACTCAAACCCTAACCCTGCTGGTTACTTCTTGTACTCATCTTCTGGTTGTGAAAAACATTATATTTTAACAGGTATTCACTTTTCAGCTTTCTGCGTGAACTTACTTGCTTTTGCGCAGAGCATGCTCCACACTGTGACCCCTAAACTTCTTGTAGTAATCGATGAAGGAGAAGGGCAGGTTGATGTTGAGGGGGTTGGTTCTGTCAGGAGCCGCTGCTCTCTTCCTGGACTCAAAGGCAATCATCAGGTCCACCCAGGCAGCCGGCCTCTTTATCTTGAACTGATCGATAAAATCCTGGCCAAAGATCCTACACAGCAACTTTTCAAACTCAAAATCAATGCCAATGGAGCCGTAGGGTCCTCCTGGGAAAAGATGTGTTGATAATGAGGGTCAAATGACTCAAAGCTTTTTCAGCTAAAAGAATTATGCCTCACAGCCCCATTACCCGAGGCTTTGTAGAGCTCTTTTAGATGTCCCTCTGGAAGTCGGATCTGATGAACCGTCAGGTCCACCGTTCCTCCACCACAGTCCACAACCACATACCGGTCACCTGCAAATAGAAGACAGAAAAACACTGCTTAGTGTGTTCAGTAAACAGAGGCATGAAGCTTCTGCAGATGCATGCGGTCTGAAAGCATCCTCTTTGCCAGCCTCATTACTTCCTGTCTGACATTAACTAGCAGGGATGAGATCCCCGATGACCTGAATCTTTATGCCTACAGGTGATGAAAGAAGAGAAGGAGGGGAACATGAGGTTATGAGGGGCTGCTGAGTTCAACATCCATTTGGACATGAGGTCAAATCATTGTCTTGTAATTTTGGTAAAAAGTGTTAAAATAGAAGAAGTACATTTCATGATTGTTTTATGTGCAGCACCAAACAGGAGCACTGGCCAGCCACATCTGGACCTAATCTGACTGAGTTGCCGAATTAACAAGAGTTGTGTCAGGCCGACTGTAAGGGTAAGGTGTCACATGGCTGGCACCTTATGGGGGCTGGGGGGTGGGAGGGGGGGTGGGAACTAGCAATTTTAGGCCGTGTTTAATGGATCTGAAGCTGAAGTTCCTGGTCTCTGAATGCTGGGAGTGATTGTCAGCCAAAGAAAGCTGTTCTTTTTTGATCATCAATCGCCTTAGCCTGCAAGCTACAAGAAACCAAATGGTTTCTTTTTGTCTCTTTCTATAAAGAAAGGTAATCCTTCAAACTCTAAAGTACTAGAAATGTTTATCTTTGGCGCACTGCCTTAAAGTGATGAATGTCCTCATTTTGTTTCAACACTGACTGGTTATTGACGGCTAAAAGCCCAGGTTGCTATGGCAACTGTGATAAACTCAAAAAGACCCCAAAAATTTGACCTTAAAAATAGTTAAAGGAATAAAGTTGTTTGTTTTCGTTTTATACAAAACCTCTGGCACTAACTGATTACAGCTTTGTTGGTCTGCTTTAACTAGTTTACCTGCAAGTTTAACATCAAGTTTAACTTGACTAATTAGAAGTTTAAACAGAGTATACTGTAACCCAAACAGTGATCTCCAACCCTGTTCCGCATGAGCTACTGTCCTGCTTGCTTTGCAGTTAACCCAGCTTCAGTAATTATTGCTCACCTGGATCAGGATCAGTTGTGTTTACTTAGAAACTGGGCTGACTCAACCCAGCTAATCAAGCAGGGCAGTAGCTCACAAGGAACAGGGCTGGAGACGCCTGGATGGACCATTTTAATGTGAGTAAATGATTCTGGGCTCAAGTCACCCCAAAGTGGTCTTACTGCCTCATAATGCAGCTGTGGCAAGCAGTGATGCAAAACAAACCCATTTATTCTTAGTCCAATTAAAACTCAGTCAAATGTAACATTGCATGTATGACTAATGTTATTCTGGACAAAACAGAAGTTTAAGGAGTGAGGCAAATGCTTGCTTTCCTTCACTTTGACAATGTTCTAATTGTTTTATCCTCCTCTCAATAATAATTGAATTGTGTGCAAAACTGTGATGCTCGACCCACTCTGGTTTGCTTGAGGGGATCCATTAAACTTTAACCTTTTTTAGGCAGAAACAGCTCCTTACTTAAGGTCAGAGCTCGGGTTGGTTGCAGCACAAAATAGGAAACAATCTTAGAAGAAATTTAAATTTTAGGTTTACAATATTTCTGTGCAGGAAGCTTGTCATGGCAAAGCTACACTGCAAAAACTGAATCTTAACAAAGTAAAAAGACTTGTTTAAAGAAATGTCTCTATTGCAAAAAAATATTCCAGAAAGGAAGGTTTTTTAATACCAAATTAATTATAGATTGAGAATATTTGTTTTAGTGAAAATAATTTTTTTTTACCCCATTGGCAGAATCTTTTGCTTAGTTAAAGAAAATCTGCCACCTATGGGGTGAGAATTTTAGACTTATTTCTAGACTGTTTTTACAGTGTGTGCTGCTCAGAGAGGTGCCAGTGCGTTACCCTACCATGAACATTTTTCTTAAAAGTTTAAATTAGCTGTTGTTGATCATCTCTGAGGACTATCCACTAATGTAATGTTAGTTTTTCAAAAACAATCATGCCATCCATGTATGCCAGTGTAAAAATGTGCCAGCATAAGACACGAGGGAAGCAGGTACCCTGCAGACAGAGGCAAAGGGAATCAACAGATGAGTTCAAGAGGAGAAGCACTCTACCTTCTTCCAGCTCCGACCAAAGCTCTCCTATGACATTTTCCACCAAAAAGGTGCGGCTCTGTCGGTTGCGGCGAACATGCTCCTTAGCTGGTTGTTAACAGAGAGAGAAGGTCGTGGTGAGTGCGATGATGGCGTGAAGCTCTGCTGAGAGAAGCTGTGCAGTTCATGTACAGAGGTGCGGGAGGCAAGCAGCAGGCTGGGGTGAACACACATCCACACCGTGACAACGTCCTGCACAGTCAACAAATCCCTGCTGCACATTGTCAGCAAAAAGATGAATCGCAAGCGCATTACAGCCCTTCGTCCTGTTCAGTTCATGCACACAGGTGCTTCACAACGAGGTGTTTACTTTGGGAAAAGATAGGATAGATCTTTATGCAAACGTGACAAATATCTAACACTGAAAGTTCATTCAAACATTCAAACAGTAAAATGTGTTGTACAAACGTTTGACATTATTTTACAGAACTATCAAACAGTCCATCTGTGCAGGTGGGGTGTCAGCTTCATCCACCCTGTGTAGGATCATGGAGGATACCTGAGCCTATTTCAGCCATGGCCCTGGCTTGGACTCACAGACTTTAGGAGGCGCCCCTCAAGTTTTCACCAGTTGCCCAAATCCGTTGCTCATTGCATCAACCCCTAAACGTTGGCTTTTCTCCTCCTAATCATTGGTGTTCCATGTTTTAGATTTCCCTCCTCTTTTAAACCTCTTTGGTGCAGCAGACAGACCGAGGTTTCCTGAGGAAACTCTTAAAATAGGAGATCAATCTAGATGTGGGGTTGTCTGTTCCTGGTTCTTGACACTGAGCTACTTGAGTTCATCAAAGACTGGAGCCAAATAGCACAGCCCTGACACAACTTACTTCAACCAGGATTCCTTCCCTCTGGAAAACCTGTGTCTTAGAAGGTAATGCATCAGACTCCAGAGTGGCGCTGTGCTCTCCCAACTCTCTAACTCTAAGAACAAGCTGCAGCAGTGTGCTGTCTTCTCCTGGAGACAGGAATCATCTGAGAGGAATTACAGCATTGGTGACGAGGAGGTCCAGGTTAATCAACTGGTACTTGTGAAGTAGAGACTTTGATTCTATGGGGCAAAACATGCAGTTCGGACTGACTTATCTGAGCGACACTAAACTCTCTAACCATCGGCAAGTTTCTTTTGGACCCTGCACTAACAATCAGACCCCAGATCCTCTGTCTCTACAGTTGTCTCTTACCCATGAAACCCCTGTGCCAGCACCCATCCTTCCTCCTGCCAACAATCCTCTGTATGTCCCTCGTGGGGAATCGCATTCTCAGCCCCACTCTGGTCTTCTTCACCATCTCCCTGTTCCCAGTTACCCCTGGTCTCCCAGCCTAGGATTTCATTGTTGGTCTGCCACCCTCATCACATCACTCAGTAATCCTCACAGCTGTCAACGGATTCAGCAAAACTGCATTTTTGTTGATCTCCCCAAATTTCTGACAGACACGGACAGGGATCCAGATCCAACAAAGATTTCAGGTTTAAGGATCACAAGGCTTTGTCAGTTTAGGTCCAACGCCTGGTGCAATGGTGAGCCTCTCTGCTGGTTTTCAGCCCCAGTCTACAGTCCCTGACAAAAGTCTGGTCGCTTATCCATTTTGTAGAAACCAAAGTGTATAACCTCACTTTTAATGAATCCATTGGTTTTAGAAATGTCTCATATGAAAGCTAAAACCCTCCCAAATGATGTTCAATATAGTAAAATAAAATTGCTTCACTGAAGAAAGACTGATCATTTAATGAACACAGAAAGGACACATTTTGGCAAGACAAAAGTTTTGTCGCCCTGTTATATGATGCAACCTATCCTAGATTACAGTCTCACCTGTGATCAATTACTGATCAATCAATTAGTGGGTGTGTATAAAAAGAACCCCAGCACACCAGGCCTTTACATCAACTGCAACTTGACCTCTGACAACATGCCTAAGATTCACCTTGAGACCAAAGCGTTGATTATCAAGAGGCTGAAGACCAGATCCACTGCTGAGGTTGCTGACACCTTTAATGTGTCTCAGCGTCAAGTACAAAGAATAAGAAAAAGATTTGAAGAGACTGAAGATGTTTTTGACAAGCCCAGGTCCGGCAGACCCCGCAAGACAACTGCTGGGGAGGACCGTTTGTTGGTTGGAAAATCCAAGGCCAGCCCCTTTTCCACTGCAGCAGAGCTCCACCAGGCCTGGTCACCTCAAGTCCCTGTGTCAAGCAGAACAGTTTGTAGAATTCTGTCTCAAAATGGCCTCCATGGTCCAATCAGTGCCCAGAAACCAGCACTAAACAAAAGGTAATTGAACAAACGTGTGGCATTTGCCAAGGCCCACAGCCTGCTAAAAGGATGGACGCTGGAAAAGTGGCAGAAGGTGGATTTCTCAGATGAGTCTTCAGTTGAATTACATCACAGCCGCCCGCCGCAAATATTGCAGGAGACCAACTGGAGCCCACATGGACCCAAGATTCACCCAGAAAACAGTTAAGTTTGGTGGCGGAAAAATCATGGTCTGGGGTTACATCAGTATGGGGGTGTGTGAAACATTTGCAGGGTGGAAGGCAACATCAATAGCCTAAAATATCAAGAAGTATTAGCTACCTCTTCCATTCCCAACCATTAAAGGGGTCAAATTCTGCAGCAGGATGGTACTCCATCACATACTTCCATCTCTACATCAAAGTTCCTCAAGGGGAAGAAGATCAAGGTGCTCCAGGACTGGCCAGCCCAGTCACCAGACATGACAATCATTGAGCATGTCCGGGGTAGAATGAAAGAGGAAGCATGGAAGACCAAACCAAAGAATCTGGATGAACTCTGGGAGGCACTTCTTATGTAGTGGACGTCGTTTCTCTAGTCTAACATAGCATCAGAAGACAAAACGTTTGAGAGCGACGCTCTTACAGGCATGGACACAGGTTGGCTGTCCATTCAATATTTTCCTCTCAAGGGGGGAATTCCAGGAAACGACGTTTGCAGACAGAAGCATCTTCCAATCTTTGACTGTGGAGCTCTCTCCTCCCTCCAACATGAAGATTCATGCTGTTTTACATGTGCCTCAACTAAAGCTAGTGTATGTTATCCACCCCCCACCCCCACCCAGGTTTGTAGGTCCCTTTCCTGCATTTTCAGTTTGCCAATTTCCAACAGTTGTAATACATTCCACTGTATTTAAGAGCAGTCAGCAGTTCCCTGTTTAAACTGTGTGGTACTGAGCCCACATCTGTGTTCAGGCTTTTGATATGCTGCCAAAGCAACTTGTACTTCTGCTCTCTTGGTCCATGATCTTTAAGGAGGATTTTCCCAGCAGCCTCCAGTCTTCAGTGTCTTCCTGCCTCTGATGTTTGGAACATAGGTCACTTTTTTCTGGCCATTAGACACTATCCCATAAGTGACACTTGATGCTTTACGTTCACACTGGCCTCGACAGCGCACGTTTAAGCGACTGCTTTCAATAAAACAGTCTATGCAAACGAGTTTCGGGCTTCTGCGTTTAAAACTCTTGCATTCACGCATCACTATGCAAGTTTTTGGGTCAGTGTTTGGGTTCTATGTACAAATCGCTCGTCTACTGATAACGAAAGGTAAACCAGTTAAATGGATGGCGTCCCTTTTCATTCATAAAAGTGGGGCCTGTTTTAGTTGCAGTTTGAGCCCAGATGGAATTACAAGACACCAAGTATTTCATATATTGGAATAGAGCTGTGAAAGAAAGAGCCTGAAGCAAGATTCATGAGATTTACACCACTTCAGCATTTCACCTCAAGCCTCTACCAACTGTAAGTACAAGTGCTAGAATCGGGTAGTGACGGTCCAGTGTGAACACCGTATGGTAAAAGTCTGTTCAAGAACCCGTGTTCACACATGCCCCGTGTGCACGTAGCATCAATTACCCATGAAGCATGATTTTATACTGTGGGAGGAAGCCGGTGAGTCTGGAGAAAAGCCACGCACCATGCACGAGAACATGCAAACTCCACACAGAAAAACCCGCAACAACCAGGGGCTTCTCACTGCTAACCCTGATCTAGTGAATGTCTTCTAGTTAACTCGCGCTCAAACTTACAAAAGTTTTTATCAACTGTTAATTTGAACGCAATGACACATGTTGTCATGAAATGAAGAATGAATGTTTTTTTTTCTCCAAACATGCATTTCAAATATGATAAAGCTGAAAAATTGTAATATCATAACATTCAACAGATCTGCAAATATTCCTGCTGCGATTCCTTCCTGTTTATACCAGCATGTCGTTAAGCTACAGCAGTTCCAAAGTAAGTTGGAAAGACTAGACAGTGAGTCACAAGATGGTTTCAAATGTATCTTTGAGTGATTCACTGTGACTCACTTTTGTGTCGCCAATAAATCTGAGCATACAAAGAGTCTCCAAAGATCCTCAGGGCTTTTGCATGGAGCCACTTAAGATCTGTGATATTGCAGGAGTTTGGATTCATTCATAGTCTATTTTGTACTGAAGTGAGGATTTGTGAGACATCTTGTGAGGAAACTGATAGTAGACTAAACCGGACTTTGCACAACACCTGTGTGACATTTCCAAAGGGACTGTCCTTTTATCGGGACTCTGAGTTAAGAAGAAACTGATAAACTAAATTATAGAGGTTTTTTTCCATGTGTGACTTTTTGGAAAAACGATTTGCTTTGAAATTTCATCCCTCCGCCACCAGGGTGTCGTGCTGTGCCGCAGAGGAGAAACGTATTTCTTCACGTGTTGTGCTCTGAAGCACAGACGTGTACATGTAAATGACCTTTTGTTTTAGCATGACTTTTTAAAGTTCTAAAACTGATGTTGTCATGTATTTCAGAGTGCTGGCAGCTCTGAGCATTGAGTGGGGGTGACGTCCGAATTAGAAGACACTTTTCCATAATTGTCTGTTTGGAGGGCTAAATGTAGGGAGAGGAATTCAGATTTGGCCTAATATTAATGCAGAAAATTCTGTGGAACTTTGGAAAATACCACTTTTGATGTTTTAGCTGGGTTTTGTTTTTGCTGTATTTATTTCTTTGTACCTTAAAAGTCAGACAAGGCTGAAGTTGGCATCCAATTTTTTTAATGTCCATTTTAACAGTTATAGGTTCAGGGAAAATCTACATGCTTTTTAATGGCTCCTACAGGAAATCTAGAGTAGGAATAAAATGTAATGTAGCTACAGATATTTTACAGAGGATAAAGATAAACTTTAACCTAAAACATTAAGGGACACTGGAAGCGGAAAAAAAAACGAAAGAATTGGACGCCAACTTCCTTCCCGGCCGGTCTGTGAAAATATTTTCTGATGTTGAACTGGTCGGTTTGCAAAAGGTTGGAGACCTTCTGAATTAAAGGAGCAAAACCCATCAAACTAAATCTGCAACGGAAGAACATTTATCCAAACTAACTCCAGTCACCCAGATGAGTCACATCCCATTTCATTGGATACGAGGATCGATCAAAACATTTTCAGCTAAATTCAGGCTCCAATGCAAAACAGAGCTGCAGAGCTTAGTGATTCACTAGAATCCAACTCAATTAAGAGCTGATTAGATAACGGAGGACATAAAGGATATTTCCCAAAGAATCAACGTGCCTCTAAAGTTCATCTTTACGCTGGAGTTCCTTCCTCTGCCTCTCAGAGTTCTGTTTCCCACACTTTGCTGTAAGTCTCTTTTATCAGTCAGCTAAAAGCATAGCTATGACATGAACTCTGGTCAGTTTGGAAAAAATACGGAGACTGAATTTTAAAATAAGGGATAAAAAGACACACCAGCTCAAATGTTGAACATACAACTGTGCACGGCTTTCCACACACTGCAACACAAAGGGTTCTCCAAGGGTGACACGCATCGTTCTCTGAGAGTGCTCAGCGTGTGTAAAAAGTGTTTCAAAGAAATAAAAAGTCAGAATATTCATGCAGTTCGAGAGAGGAGAAAAAAAAACCTTTACCTGGAGACGCTGCAGAGCGAAAAGACATTCAAGAAGAGAACACTGTGAGCCGAGACCTCCGCCACAGAATTCAGAAACATAAAAGGTATTTTCACTTCTGCAATGCAGCCAAAAAACAGCAAAAAGTCGAGGAGATCTGTGCTAGTAAAGCCCGTATAATGAACATACTGCCCTCGTGCCCGACAGCCAGTCAGAGCTGCTTTGCAGTCCCATTCTAAGAAGGCTATCTGGATGGTTTTCACGCTGTTAGGAGTTGAACTCCAAACCTCTTTGAATGTTTCACAATGTGCCATTTACAGATTACTAATGCATCCGGCCTATTTTTATAAATTGTGATGGACTGAATTATTATGCTGTTTGCAAAGTAAAAGTCCATATTCCAGACATTGCTTCTGTAAAAACAGACATTTCTGAACTTCATTTTAGGGCCTGGAGGATTTGTTTTTCTTTATCAAGTCCAAATATCTAAAAATTGTAAGTGAAAAGCTCATTTCCTTTGCTTCCATCTGTGTGGAGTTTCAGACCAGGACATGTCTGAAGTCAGTTCTGACCGCTCCCACCTTGGCTCACTCCACTGCCCACATTGTCGTTGGGGTTGAAGCCGTTCTGGGTGTTTGACGTGCCCAGGTCTACCATCTGGTGGAGGCGGAGCTTGCGACAGTAGATTGACGCTGCCTCGGGCTCCAAGGCGATGATGAGCTGCTCCGGGGTTTCCCGGGACACCAGGCCAGACTGTGGGGGGGGGGATTCAGAAAGAATACATGCATGAAAAGAACAAAGAACTTTCTTCCTTCGTATTAACATGAGAACTTTACAGATGTTCTTCGCCAACACGACAGTACAGAAACAACATTAGGAGCAGAAAATGAGTTTCTTGTGTCGAAGCTGACTTGAAATCCCTGTTAAAGCGTCTCATCACTCATCCACGTGGCTCCATCGGTCTCACAACTGAGCAGAAGACGTGGAGAGAGACCACAGCATTGACAGTACAAGAGAACTGGATTGGGTGAGTGTGACATCCCCCATAGAAAAGGCTTGCTTTCATTTAGCCGCCATTATTCTACAATAAGTCAGCAGCCTTTCCACTGAAAGAAGGCTCTGGAGAATCTGTCAAATATTTGGAACATTCGAGGTGCACCAGCGGGCGCCCACCAATAGCTTGCAATAAAGAAAAAATACCATGAAAAAAAAAGAGGATCAACAAGAACATACTAAAAAAAAGGTATCAGATCCAGAAAGGTTCTTCTGACCAATAGAGTGAGTAACAGCTTTTTATTTCTCTATTGAAGTCTAGGGGATTTTGGCTTCTTTAAAGTTATGCAGACAGGTGAACGGTGGTGTAGTGGTTAGCACTCTTTACGGTATGTGAGAAGGTTTGAACCCCAGCCGGGGGTCTTTCTGTGTGGAGTTAGAATGCTCTCCCCGAGTACTCCAGCTTCCCCCCATTGTCCTAAAACATGCTTCAAAGGTTAAATGGTGATTCTAATTGAGTGTGATTGCGTGGCCCTGCAACAGACTGGCGACCTGTTCAGGATGCACCCTGCCGTCCCCCAACAGTAGCGGGGATAGGCTCCAGCAACACCATGAGCCACAACAGGAATCAGCCGGGTCTGAAACTGGATGAAGATGTGCAGACAGAGTGCAACTTGGTCACTTTTCTCTCAGCACTTTTATAAACTTTCATCAAAAACAGCTGAGAGTAACAGATCCAGCCCTTCGCCAACTCCACAGCTCACCAGATAGTTCTGCGGCATCGCTGGCAGAGGACGCAGACACTGTGCAAAGGGTCAGCGACAGCTAAGCTACCGTTGGTCCAATCCTCAGCTGAAAGTAACTAGAAAGTATTTAGAACAGCTGATCTCATCTGTGAATGAGTGAGCTCGCAGGACAGAACCTCAGTGTGTCTGAGTGGAGAACTGGAGTTGTTTTTTTTAAAGATTTAGCTGCAAACGAGGGATGAATTTAACAGAGCAGGAGGAGTGCTGATATTTCACCTCCTCCTTTCTCCTGAGCACAGCCAAAAAATACTCTCCTCTGCAGGATGCTGAGTCACTGAACAGTCTCGCCCTGCCCCCCCCCCCCCCCCCCCCTCTGCTTTTCCACGTCCTTTCTGCATCAGCCCGTCAGGCACAAGTCTGTGTCGACAGAAAACAGAAACCCTCCCTCTGCTTTGCTCGGCCTTTCTTCAGTGATAACACTTGGACAGAAAAGATGACATCACTGGAAGGAAAACTGGAAAAGATCCAGATCCAGCAGAAATCTTTGCTTTCTTTCTCAGGATTGGATGACACGATAAAATGACTACAGCCCACAAATGGATGCAACAGGGCTTCACTTCCACGATAATGCCATATCCAACCAATCCTATTTGGTCTCAGATAAAAAAATGGCCCTAACCGTATCTGCTTTTAAGCTGCCAAACCTTTCATTTTCCATCCGTATTCATAAAATTACAGAAATAGAAGGTCCAAGTATTGTAGTGGACAAATCTGCCCTTTAAATATTAGCTTTACAGCTTTTCCACAAAAACTCTGAACATAAAGAGACGACACAGTTCTTGTAGGGGAGCTTCTGATCTGCTCTTGTGCTCCTATTGAGAATTCAGCGAAGGGGGAGGGATAGTCAGTGAGAGGCTTGGTACATCTCCCAGTCCCATAATTCCTCTCTCCTCTCTCCTCTGGGTGTCGCTGCAGCCAGCCACACCCAGTGACCACGTCATGCACGCTCTACATCAAAAATGTCTGCAGCGTTCCCCCAGGACTCCTTGCAGAGATCTGTCACCCAGGCCTCTGCCGTAGGAGCAGGTGAAACAAAGGGTGGAAGGGCTGAGGAGGGCTGCTGAATGCTTGACAGAGGAAAACCATCACCGTGGAGCTTTAAGCAGCATTTCTAAAGAAGCCATGACTGTGCTTTCTGCATCACGGCCACAAACAAACACGTCATCACTAGATAATCTGAAGGTGTGGAGAGAATCTGGAGCAAAAAGCTGACACTTTCTCCTGAACGTAGTTTGAATTTAAAGAGCCACACCAACAACAATTGTCTTTGGTGTTTTTTAACATGTTCTTATGACATTTTTCTGTTGCTGGAGGACATATATAAAGAAAGTTAAGCTTAAAATCACATTTCTCAGTAATTCTTTACCTAAATCATTGTGAATCGGGGCATAAGAAAAAAATGCTCTTTGAAAAAGACTGTAGTTGTGACGTAGAAGCTACAACGGCAAGCCAAAAGCTCCCAGCTCTGCTCCATTCTGATGCATCCAGTTGTGGACAAATAGATACATGAACGTCTTTCAGGGCTCCAGACTAACTTTTTTCACTAGGAGCACTGTGGCCCCCAACTAAAAATGTTAGGGGCACAACCAGAACATTTAGGGGCGCATACCGTATGTCAACATGCAAACCAAATCTACTAACTTCCACTGTATTTCTAATAAATACTTTAATAATAGATGCAGAAATTACAATGTGCTGTTTCACATTCAGTGTCACATTTTATTCTGCACTTTTGAAGATGCAACAACAGGTAAACGGACAGAACCGTCTCTGTCATGACAGTACAAAAAGTAAAGAAAACGGATGAAAATTTATCTTTGTGACACCAAATAAGTGCAGCCAAGATGCACAATAAGTGTGTTTGAGATCACCCAGGTGAACTCAATGCTGCGCAGATCAGCTGGTGAGTGACATATATTTTTGTTTTTGCTCCAACATCACCTGTCAATCATCACAAAAATGTCACCAGAAAGGGGTGGGAGCAAGGGGCAAACCTACCCGGACACAGCTGGAAATTTAGTACTGAACTGACTGAAAGCTGCCCTACAGACTACAAAACAATGCATTATGGGACATGTGTCCTGATGGTTTTTGTAGTTGAGTGATCAATTAAAATAATTTAAAATACCAATTCATTAAAAAAAGGCTACATACATTACAAAACATTCAAATAAATATAAAATATATAATAACACAGATCACACTAAGGGGGAGAGGCTTATTAAAGGACAACTCCAACTTCCTGTTGTCCTTCAGTCTTGCTGCAGATTCGCCTTCATCTCACAGCCCCCCTTCATTAAGCCGTTCTGGAGAATCTAAGGATCAGAACAGGGAGGAGGAGGAGGATCGCCTTGGGACCCCCCGCGCTTGTGATCACGGTCGGAAAGGGGAGAAAGAAAAAAAAGTAATCGCGGGAAAGGTTCAACACCACGCTCGGCCATTTAGCTGGAATTTTTTTTCAAAAACCGCCTGGTTGCGATGAGAGTCCTGGAGTTTGGCCTGAATAGAGCGATCACCCAAATATTAATCCAATCAGTGAGCTCGCTTCCCTTCCACTGAGCATCATCCGCCATGGTTGATGTTTACGTTCTCGTTCCCGCCTACTTCAACGCAAAATGATGACGTTTGTTGCGTGTCGATGACGTACGGTTTGGAATCAAGTCGCCTGGCCGGTCAGACGGCGGTCGCAATTGAAAAGATCGGATACGTATCGGAATCAGGCCGGCAAACCCACGGGGCCTGGGTCGCATTTGAAAAGATCGGAATCGGGTCGTTTCAGCCTGCAGTGTGAACGCAGCCTTACTTCATAGCTCAGACGCACATATCAGGTTGTGATGATATTTGTCTCCGTTTCCTTCCCACAGATGTTAACGCGCGCTCGATTATCTCTAGGCCCCTCCCCCTCCACGCATTTTAGCCACTTACAGCGGCGTTCCCTATTCTTCTCACACGCAGTGGCCGCCTCACAGACGGGCATCACGCGAGTGTGTGCTCGCGTTTCATGAGTATGTGCGCGAGTGTGTGTCTGCCTGCGTGCGTGTGCGCTCGCGTCACATTGATTATTTAACTGATCATTGACGTGTCCCCTTCCACGTTTAATGTATAAAAAAAATACGTAGGGTGGGGGAGGCAAATTTACTGGTCACGCATGTGCGACTGGATGTAAAATTCAGCTGTCTTTGAACAGCTGGATAGCTCTAATATTGCCCACCATTTTTGTTGCACCCATACTGTTCGGTTGGAGGTGTGACACGTTGTACGCTAGCAGTAGAGAGTGTAGATGTAGTAAGATGGGTGATGGGAAGTGAGGGCGGGGTTGCTTCATGCCGGCGGTCCTGCCCACAACTCAGAGGTGAATTTGTCATGAACTCCTGCTGCTTTGCAGAAACTATATCCTAAAAAACGACAAGTTTTTTTGGCTAAAACGGCATAATTATGATTAAAAGACGAATGGGAACGCTTTTACAGTTCATCAAAAGATGATTGGAGTGGAACTCTGACCATTCTGGACTGACTCATGACAACGTCCCGCTGTGCTCCATCAGCCTTCCAAAAACCTGCACCCTTTGGGAAGTCATGAAAATGGGAAAAACAGCTGTCTGTGCATCATAGTATTAACCTTAAACTAAATTAAATGGTCAGAGGTTCCAGGCAGTAAAAGAGGCCTCCAGTTGTCACAGATTAAAGTTCAAACTTTCAAGAAGAAAACAATGTGATTAAAAAGGTAAAAGTCATCATGCAGATGTGCACGCTGTCCCATTTAACGCCTGATGTGAGCAGGAATTTCACTTTACTGCCTCCTTATACCTGCTTCCATGGATTAACATGCACTAAAACACTAACAGACTATTTGTTTTTACGGAGCTTTGTTTTCTTTTCTTCAGATTTGATTGTATATTAATTCAACCCTATCCATCCTTTCGTGTTGGTATTAGGCGGATTTCCACAAACTAAGAAGTGTTTTTTCTTTTTCAGGTTAACTACAACAAGAAGACTTTAATCGTTTTCTGAAATTTACTTATTTTTACTCAAATCTGCTCCTTTACCTGAAAGGATATGTAATAACGTCATTTATTGCTAAAGCGGAACAAAAAAATACGTTTTTATAAGTTTTAAAGATGGACTTTCCAACAAAGACAAGGTTTATCTGGTGGAGACAGCAGGACAATCTTCAGAGAACTTCCGTGTTGAAGCCCTACAGAAGTTCTGAGGGAAAAACATGAACCTGCTGCATCTGAGGGGTCAGTATGTTCTCTCATCTTAAACAAAACAAGACCCTTGATGTTCCTTTAAGTTAAAGTCTGCATTTAAGGATTTTACCGTATCCCATTTAGCTTTGACAGATAAAAATGATTTCAACTAAACTTGTTCGACTGACATTGCCAGAAATGTTTACAACACTGAGGCGAGCTTCAGGGTTTTCTGCCTCCTCTTCATCGTGTCTGCAGTGAAGGCTGTGAGACCCCTCCCTCTGAGAGGGAGGGGTCCCTCACTCTGTGAGTGAGGGACCCCTCCCTCACTCTGTGAGTGGATGTGGGGTGGTCACGATTGCTGACTGATGCCGCAGCAGTGGATGTTCTCACACAAACAACTGTTTTTATCAGACAGACTGGGGAAATGAACCAAACTGCAGCTCGGACTCTGTCCCACCCACCTTGTAAGCTGCCTCTCTCATGAACTGCTTTGCAGGCATTTTCCAGATGGCAGGAACGGTGATCACCCACCTCACGTCGTTGTTGTCGAAGTCGCCGCCTGTTTGATCACTCAGCTCCTGTAACAGGAAACATTTAAAGGTCATGGCGCTCACGGCTCATGCCTTTGAAAGAATTCAGCGGCGTCAGATGCACGTCACCTTTAAGGCTTGCTCCTTAAAGAAGGCCAGGGCGTACGCAAAGATGTCCAGAGCTTTCACTCGTTTCCCATTGGCTGCGTGAAGGTCGGTGTTGATGCTGAGGTTCTGCAGAAACGCTGAGGTTAGACTCCAGAGTCCGTTTCAGTAAATGACAGTGAAAGGACTACCTCTGCTTAGGAGCTAAACCCAACTACCTGAAGGACGGTCACCAACCAAACCCGAGCCACAACACCCAACCTGGTTTCTGAGATCCAAGGGACGTTGGTTCTGACATTAGCTGCACTGAAATGTCACAGAACCCTGTGATGGACAAGCAAACCACCCAGGGTGAACCCGTCTTCACCCAACAGTGGCTGAAATAAGGTCCAGCAACCCCAACAGGGATTAAGGGGAAGATTACTGGGCGGATGACATGTCGGAAATTGTGTTACAGCAGAAATGTTGTTGGTGCAAGAGTCAAATATGTAAAAGTATTCAAGCTCCTGGGGATTTCTCATGAGTCTTTTATTGAGCTTGCCGGGCTCTTTTACAGAGCAGATAATAATTCCAAAAAATAATAATCATTTGTCATAAGGGAGAACTTGCATGGTGAGTCACTCCTGAGCAAAAAAATGATCGCTATGAATATATTCTGTGATGCCACTTTAAAGACATTGTTAAAGATGACTCAATCTGCTGTGACCATGTGGGCACAGTTAGTCTCTAAGGTTTCCATGACAACTTTAAGTTTAGCAAAAACGTTGGACCTTCGATTTTTTACCACATTTTTTCAGAGATTTTCTTTCAAACAGTTCTCCTTGTAAATCTGTGGATTTTCTCCGGGCACTTCCACAGTCCACAAACATGCTTCCTGGATTCACTGGTTAAGGGTCACTAAAATAAAAATAAAATAAAAATAAAGGCTGCAGCGGTCCTCTACACCCAAACGTGTGTCTGAGCTCCTTATTTTACAGATGAAACTCCGCTTTACCGACATCGAACCCCAGAAAAACGCTCCACTGACAATGATCTGACTTTGAGTCGCCAAAGGGTTCAGAATTTTTAAACCTATCCAGGAATAAAGCTTCACAAAAGGCTCCACATATTTCATCTTCTAGCTCGGAAAACTTTGGAGTTTTTTCCTCGTTAATCTATGACTTTTTTTCTCGTAAATTTACAAGATTTTAAGTCGTAAATTTATTAGATAAAAACAGGTAAATTTACGAGTTTTTCCCCGTAAATGGACGACTTAAAAGTCATAATTAAAAAAAAAAAATTTTTTTTTGGTAAACCGGCCCTAAAACTCCGTCGTATGTGAGTGTGTAGGGGAGGGATTGTGTTCCCTGCCACAGACTGGCGACCTGCGCAGGGTGTGCCCCCCCCGCCTTTGACCCAACTGTAGCCGGGACAGGCTCCAGCAACCCTGTGACCCTGAAAGGCATGTAGTGGGTTAAGAAAAGAAAGGATGGATTTTGGTTTGAACAGACATTTGTAGTTATTTTCGTGAGGGCAGGCGGATAGCTCAGTTGTTTAACTTGCACACAGGTCAATTCTGTGGGGGGCAGAAAGCTTCATTCAGTGTGGATTCTTGGGCAAGACCCTTTACGCTACTGTGTAACTATGTAGCAACAAGGCCGGTCCCCAGGGAAGGGCGTAAAAATGTCTGCCAAACCACCTGTGCGGATCAGTGAAAGCGACCCATGAAGGCACATGCCGAAAGTTGAACATTTTATTATTATTATTATTTTTTTTTAATAATCAGATTTTTCCTGAAAGCATAAATAGTCTGTGCAATGGCAGCTTTTGATGTCGAAAGCACTAAATGACAGTAAATTCAGTTTGCTGCTGAATTAAAAGAATGTTTTATCCATCATGAACGCTCGTTCTGTGGAAACACTGCAGGTCTAGTAAAAGATGCAGTCAGCAGAACCACGTCCCACAGCTGAACAAGCCCAATGAGTCAGCAGGCTGCTGCAGTCAGGGATGAGGAAGAGGAGGGTCTGAACTGCTGCAGCACTGCAGCATCCCTCAAACAGAAGAGGGGAATCTAAACTACTGCTCGTAGTGCAGAGGTAAAGCGGTCGACCTCGGTGGATTGATTCCCGCCTTGTCCACCCATACATTGAAGTGTCCTTGGGCAAAAAGACACTGAACCCCACGTTGCTCCTGGTGGTTATAGGTTGGCGCCGTTCTTAGGCAGCGGAGTGTGTGAATGTGTGTGTACCGTCACAGGACAGTGACTGTACATAGAGAGCGTTAGGCCTTCAAGGAAGCTAGAAAGGGTTACAGAAGTATGAACAATTTAACAAAGGAGAACATAAACTGTCCCTTTTAGGACAGACATCTGTCACCTGAGCACCTTTTTGTGATAGCATCATGAATGTTGTAGAGCCTTACTGGAGTGGTGTGGAGCTTCATTTTAAATTTCTCCAGGTACAGCCACTGCTTGGACTCGCTCGGGTCCAGATCGTGGTAAAAATCCCGTGCAGCGTATCCAAAGCTGTGGAACTTCCTGTCAGGAGTCAGCAAGATGGTGGTCGGGGTCTTCTGATTGGACACGCCGGGGTCTCCACCCTCCCAGCGCCTAGAAGCACAGAATCAGCCGTCAGCAGATGTTGAATCCATCAAAAGCTGCCTGTTGGGCCTGTGTTTGATTTACAGCGAACTTCTAGATGCTTCCAAGAGATTCCAGCTGGTCATTAAATCCTATTTCAAATTCTTGGGTCAATCCAAGTCAGTTCTCAAGAGTCTGTGAAGCTCATTCGAGTAATTTGGTAAACTGGTGCTTTATGAGCAATGAGAATTCATCAATATCTAAAACTCAGAGGCTATAAACTCTGTTTGTGTTGCTGTGACTTCCTGTCCTGCTCAATGCTCCATTCTTTCACAGTGTGTTGCCTCCCACTGCAGGGACTGTCTTCCTGCACGTAAAATATGGATGAGCTGATATTAAACTGCCACCTACACAGGTGGTGACAGGTCAGCATTAACCTGACAGGGTCATAAACTTGTCATGTGACACCTTGTGGTGTTTCTGAGGTCACATTCTGGACTCTTGGTGGATTCTCCAGAATTCATGAACTCTTCTGCTTTCAAGTGTCAGACGATGACGTTAGACGATGATTCTGTCCCGCAGCAGTCCTGGATGGCAAGGACCAGATTGTTTTCACAATTCTTCTCTTTTTCTTTCTTTCTTTCTACACCTTTGAGCAAAAATGTGGACCCTGCCACAAAAACTCACCAACAATCGCACACAATGAATTTTGGGCATAAGAAAAGTCCCCGCCAAAAATGATTACCCAAAAACTCATATGTGGCTCAGAAACTGTGATTTCAAAATCCAATAATATCGTCAAAACACACACGTTTGAAAACATCCAATGGAAGCTTTCAAATTATTATGGGATGGCCACAGACCACAGGACCAAAGTATGTGACATAGAATGAAATTTAAGAAAGTTCACCTTTTTCCACAATATGGAGAAAGACAACTTGTTCTAAGGATCCTCACAGAATTTCCCACACATTTGATCAGGTTAAGTCCTGTTGACCTTTGACCCCAGGAAGAGGTTGCCAACTTGAATAAAAAAAAAAAAACCTTTACAACTTTCTACAAAATGTTAACTCCTCTTAAGGGTTTTGATCTTTTGCCTCCTAACTCCTTGAGCATCATGAGGAAGCTACTTGGGAAAATGTTAGAAATAAAGTTAATAGATTTTAAACAGCTTTAGCCTGGCATGTTTGCAAAAAAACGAAGGTGTTCATCTATTGCTTGAACATTTATTCCTGAAATATTGTGAAAATTTAATCGATAAACCGTTGGCTCACGCTGAACAAAGCCATATAACAAACAATATGATTAGATTAGGAATGTGGGTGTGGCTAACGAAAAACCTCAGTTGTCAGGGGAATCCAAAAATGTAATTTAGCCAATTATTCTAAAAATGACATAGACCTGGTGGCCACCCCCAGGCAACCAAACAATAAAATGCTTGCTATGGTTTAAAAGTGTTTGTTTTTAAAATGAATTTGTCTTATGCAGCTCTGATGAGGATAGCGTAGTAGTAGCGCGTAGTACCCGCTCAGCCAGTGAGGGTGGGGCCGGGTTGCGCCTTGCAGAATATACAACGATACCCACGACTTTAATTGATTCTTTAAACCTTTTTATTGTTCATGTAAGGTTAAACAACTAATTGGATGCCTTTTAAAGATCAAATAACACTGCCAAGTCTGCAATATAAAAGCATTCAAAGTTTGCAGCATTACCCAGCACCAACATTTTATTCCAGCACACTCGAGTCTGTGTGGGAAAACAGAGGTCAGAACATCAATGGATTCAGATTATGCATTAACTTATTTAAAAAAATAAAAAACAAACCAAATTTGGGAAACTTCAGAACAGCTGTGCAGAAATCTACAGCTGTTGTATTCGAGGTTTTACACAGCGACTGCTGCTCTGTGAAACACACTGGAACAGTGATGTGTTTGCTTTGAAACAGTCCCTCTTCGGCCTGCATCACTCTTTGGAACATGGCCTCACACCTCCCCATAGAGCAGCGAGCACACCCTTCCTGACTCACTCTTGATCATCAATAATGAATGAAAGTTCTGCAGCTTCACGGATTGGAGGAGGGCGATGCAGCTTCCATCTCCTAAACTGCCCGGTTACATCAATAATAGGACACGTCTCGCTGGACCAGCAGAGTGTGTGCGGGCTGGGATTGAAGCAGGACTTGTATCAAAAATGTCTCAGTCAGACCTTCTGCAGCACATGGAGGAAAGAAAAAAGATCGGACCTGTGCCAGGAGGGATGCTCCAGGAGAAATTGCTTTTACCTTTTTAATTGAGGTTAAGAAGGTCTATAAATAGTCAGTCTCATCTGCTGCAGACGCAGAATGGAGCCCACCCAGCGTGTTAAATCTCACAAATCCCCCAGTACCAGTGTGTCTGAACTTCTGTTGTTGATGACATCAGCCAGAGGTGTCAGTCATTCTGTGACTATGTTCACGCAAAAGTAGATCAGAGTTTTTAGTTGTGTTGCTTGGGTTTCATTTTCGTCATGTTTTGGAGTTCTGTTTGGGATTTGCCCCTTCCTTTTTCACAGCTGGTTGAAGCTGCTCCGTCAAGCCTCAGTCTGAACTGCCCTCAAGGGCAGAAAATGGGCAGGTGGGTGGTGAAATATTAAGGTTGCAGACCACTCGGTGAGCCCGTAGCAGGCACGTTTTCTACAAGGTCATAGTGAACACTTAACCACGTGAGGTTAAGCAAAGGGGAATTAGGTAAAATGCATGCGCATGTTCATGTAACTTCCATTATCTTTACAGACACTTCACAGCACATTCACCACACACACACACACACACACACACAACAATGGTACGTTCCATTTAAGATGGCCACATGGGCCTCAAGGAAACTGCAAAGACACACCTGCACTCTGCACTCCGCTGCTGTCTACGACCCTTCATCAGCCCGGACAACCCAAAAACCAGCAGCACCAGCACGGCTCCACCCCGTATGGGGGCCCAAGTTTACTTTGTTCTGCTTTAGTCATCAGATTTAGACAGGCATTAGCTTGGCGATGCTGTGAACTTCTGTGTTTTGTCCGGGTTCTGGTTCTGGTTGGCTGGTCAACAGCTGCTCTGGACTGGACCAGCAGTGAAGAGTGACAGGTTTCTATTCCTTTAGTGTTAAGCTCTGCTTGCATCAGCAGAGCGCCGTCTGGCACTTTGCTGAGCGCCACTTGCTCCCTATCTAGTCAAACTGTAACAGTTCCATCTTCTTTCATTCTTTCGTTGAGTGACTTAGTTAACCTTCAGAACGAATTAGGAGATAGTTGTTGTAAAATTGTTCATTCATTAACAGTAATTTAAAAAAGAAAGCTTTTTATCCTTCATGTTATACCTTCTTTACCTTCCAAACTAACTGAAACGATGCAGCAAAATACATTGATGATAACTAATATACTCCAAGATACTTTCAAGTCACCTTTTTGTATTTTTACCACCATATATTAGTGAAGCAGCTTTGGTTTTTTTGCTTTTTCTTTTATGCTAGTGCCTGCAGATTAAAAATAAATAAACCAGAGACTTTTAGGATCTTTTATTTCAATTTTGAATCACATTGAAGACATACCTACAAAGGAAATGCACAAAATGTTAAGTTCAACAAACTTACACTGAATAATACAATATATATGTATATATATTTCTCCTTTTGAAATATTTAATCAAAGTTAAAATCAAAGCATATTTAAAGGAACTTAATGTAACAGTTTAGTTGTTAGTTGATCATTTTTTTGTAAGCAACACCCAGAATTAGGACAGCCTTACTTTGGTTTATTTAAAACATGTTCTGACTCTTTAAGGATCTGCAGCAATTCTGGATTGTGTTGATTTCTTACTAGAAAATGCCTTTTTATCTCAAAAATAAAAACAGTACAGCAATAGAATAAAAAAAAAATCTCTTTTTATTCTATTGGACATTTTTGTTACCTCCCTGATCCATATGCTCAGCAGCTGTTAGCAGCCTTCAAAGCGGGCCAGTGTCAACGCGGTGATGTAGTGCAGTGCCCCCCCCCACACTTCCTTCTGCATTAGCGAGCCGGCCTACCTCATGGTGTGAATGCACTCGGGCTCCTTGGTGAAGGCGTAAGCATATCCGCTGGATGTCGTGCCAAAGTCGATGGCTACCACCACCACAAAAGATGGCCCGGACTGCACCTGGTCCGAGTCGTTCTGCTGCACACATGTGGACACACAGAGACCGGGATGCATCAACGCCACCGGCACAGCCAGAGGCACACATGCTAGATCTGAAACTGTCCTGCAAAAGTATCCATTCAAACAAAACACAGACTCTTGATTTGATTTACAGTTTCACTACAACCCTCCTTGGACCTGTTGTCAAAGTGTTCCGGTGGTCTTTTAATTATAATTTTGCTGTTTTTAGCCAAAATCTGAAAATCTGCGTCGGTTTCTAGGACCGCAGATCATCAAAAATTCACCTCTGAGCTGTGAAGGTTTACTGACTGTTGACTCAGGGTAAGCCTTCCCCCACTTCCCATCACCCATCTGTTTACATGCTCTCCTGCTAGCTTAGAGGTCTTCACACCCCCAACATTACGGGTGTAACAAGTCTATTTGTCTGCATGTGGATGCATCAGAATGGAGCAGAGCAGGGAGCCTGTGACCCGCCCAGTGTATTTATACATCACAAGTACAATCTTTAACAACAACACCATTTTTTCCATCTGCTCCTGAGTCACAACCATTTGAATAAAGAAATACTCAGAAATGCAATTTTAGTCTTAATTTTTTTTTCTTACATACATCCTCCAGCATCAGAAAAATACCACTAGAGCATCTTGAAAACACCAAAAACCCCATTTAAGTCAGAGTGGGTGTTTAAGGACTCAAGGAGCTTAAAAGTCTTCCTGTGCAGAAAATGTTTTCCATGCGTCTGGCCCGTCTGTGCCGGTTTCGCTGGATCTGCAGCTGGTTTCATGCAGCGTTGCATTCATGCGTCCAGCTGGCCTCCTTCACACGTGTGCAGCTGCTCTACAAACCATTTAACAGCACTAGAGCTGCTGCCCACAATGACAAGTTTGTAAGTTCTTTTGCAATGGTTCATTATCTTCAGAACTGATCCAAACCTACTTTTGATCAAACAGGACAGGCTGATTGTTTCTTAAATAGGGCTTTTACATCTTCATGTATCAGTAAAAACAAAGTCACATTTAGAGGGATCGGTTGACTCAAAGACTTCTGCCCCTTTGTAAACGGAACCAGTGTCAGTTTTTTTTTTGTTTTCTTCCACAGTTACACAACAGCTGCTATGATGAAGGGCCAAGAGGAACGCAGTAATGAACAGACCGCAGTGTTTTCAAAGCACAAAAGAACCAAGTTCCTGCCGTACCAACAAACCAAACATATCCTCACACAGCAGATGTCCAACTTTAGACAACGGACTGATGATCATACAAGACAGAGAACCAGACAGAGATAGAACAAACACGTCAGACTCTTTGAGCACCGGGGTAAAAAGTAACAGAAGTCTAAAAGTCACCTGAATGTGAGATGGAGAGAGGGGGGTGATGCCAGGGTCGCCTATGCTCTTTGCAGGAGAAGGATTGGCCATTGCATCTGTAGAGGATGACAAACATTTGTGAGTCAAACATCATATTCCCACGGAAAAGGAGGCTTTTCCAAAACATCACAGTCTTAAAAACGGAGCAGGAAAATGAGATCAGGAATATAGACTTCCTCTAAAGTCTGCTACCTGAGGCTCCAGAGCCACACTCGGCCCTCTGACCCTTCCACTGTGGCTCTATGGTTAGAGGAAAGAGGAAGCTAGTTTTTGGACTACAAGGTGCATCAAGCAAAACAAGCAGATAAGTCAAACTTTATTCAACTTGCTTACAAACAGTTGCAGCATGCAGCACTCTACCAGGCTCTGGACTACAGTAGCCGAAATGGTCCAACATACATAAAGCCATGCAGCTACATTTAGACAGATTTTTGAGCGTCATGTACCACAGAAATCAATTGGAGATCAGTAAGCACAACCAGAATTCATACATATGGTGTGCCGGTTTATGAATCAGATTTACTACTGCTGTAAAATAAAAATGTGCCATATGGTCAGAATAATTTAGTAAGAGTCACTCAGTTAGTTCTGATTAACTAATTTCTGGCTGAGATGCACCAACAACGGTGAAACTAATTGTGCAAGTTATTTTCACTGCTGATATTACATTATCTACTACTACCTTTTCTGCACTGCAGTGATCCTACATGGTACAGTCTTTTATTTTGAAAGGAAGTCATGTGAACCTCTGTCAAAAGGTACAAATGCCTTCATATTACAAAAATAAAGCTAATTTTCTCTTATGTTTACAGATTTCTTTAGATCATAAAACAATCGTTCATTTTAATTGACTAAAACAGTAACAATAGCAACAATACACAAAGGGGGAATAAAAACTCTGTTGACTGATTTCCAGGAGAGAAGTTGGCAGACGAGATGACCCACAACCCACTGGTAGTTTAGTAAATGTAGGATTTCAACACAGAAAAAGGAGAACCCTTCTCCCTTTAAAACATCTGAGATATTTACAGAGATAAGGAAGAGGCATGTGAAATCTAGTCAACTATATAGGCTGTGTTCCACTTTTGGGGGTGTCTGAATTTACAATCCCAAGAAAGTTCCCAGAAGTCTCTACCCAAAGCTAGTGTGCATCGATCAAAATAGTCCACAATGCATTGCATTTGAACAATTTGTCATTTAAAAAAAAGTATTTTTTATTAATCATTGAAGTTGTCATCATCAGAACAGAAGACAGCGGAGTCATAAGGGTTCATATTTATTAGGTTTTTACTACAGCAAATGAATGACATCAAATGTGCTGTTTAAAAAATGGTCAGCATGTGTCTGACCATCTGGATGCTGAGGGAATTTGGACTGGACATTTAAAAAGCCTTGTCTTCCCTGGACATGCTGCTCGACCGTTGGGGGGGGATTTCTGCTGAAGCCTTTGTTTGGTCTCATCTATTCAGAGTCAGGGTTCCTAAGGGGTTTTCAGTGTGTTCAGATGCAGATTCCTGAGCTTCAGTTGGGCTTTTATGTTGGACAGAAGAGACCTTTACTTGGTGACTGCAGCTCAGGAAAGTTACCCAACAACCACGGTGCTGATGGCGTCATTCTCTCGTCTTCTAGTCATATGTCCAGTTTTGAACTGCAAAGGTGGACCCTTCTGGAGAGACATTGACCTTTTTTCTCACGACAATAATTTTCCTCACTCAGGAACATTTAACTTATTATTGATTAAGAAAATGTTTTATAATCATTTTACATTGATGTGCAGTTTCTAACTGTCATTCTGACTGGTTAAAACACACTTGAAAGTGTGATCAGCAAACAGAAAAAACCTCCAAGCCTTAAAGTCCCACTGAAATTAACTTTTGATCAATTGTAAAAGTCTTTTAATTCTCTTCTTAATCCTCTTCTCCCCAGGGAGGCGGCTAGCCGGCCACAGACAGCGGCCAAGCCAGTGCCAGTGGGGGGGAAACAGCCACCCAGAGAGGGGCCCAGAACAGCACCCAAAGGAGAGGAGGTCCCAGACCTACCATTCATGCCCCCTGACATACCCGAGGGACCAGTGCCCCCGCCACCCAAAGTGAGAGAAAACAAAACCCCACCCTAAAGCCCCCTTACGCCAACAAATGAAATATGGGAGAGCCCACTTTCAGTGGAAGGGGTGTGGACTTCCAACAAGATCACTCCTGATTGGCGACAGTAGTTGCCATAGAAATGTTGATGCAGACCACTCAGACCAGTCCCTGTTGACTGGTTGGTGACATCCGTTTGCAGAAAAGTGGCCACTAAATTGGCTTTATCTCGCTGGAGCCAGAAGTAGGGGACTTTCTTTGGGTGATACCTGCCAAAATACTGAGTTTGTTTGAAATTAAAGTTAACAGTTAGTTAGTTCTGATTTTAGGGGTAAAGATACGTTTAAAAACAAAGTGGTCAGAGCTAATGCAATAACGAATAGTATTTTTGTTCAGGGGCTCAACATGTGGAATTTATTATCCGAGGATCTGAAGAATGCAAACTCCATACATCAGTTTAAGAAAATGTATAAATTTAAAATACATCAAAAAAACCTTCTGGACTGAGAGACTCTTGTGGTTGTGAAGTAATTTTGAGAAGTGTTTTTGTCTTTTCCTCTTTTTTTTTTTTTTTAAGGTTCCATCAATTTGTAGGTAGATAGGCAGATGTGATGTTTGGAATCAGGGTCAGGGAAATAAGCCTTGGCTTCAGCCGACACCTTTTTCAGTTAATTCTGTTCAATGTTTATGTTGATGTTCTAAGTTTGTGTGTTTAACAATGACTCTCTCTCTAGCACTCATATATTAACATTAAAGACAAAAAAAGCAGGTACTTCGTAAAACGATCACCCCAAGCACATATAAAAACAGATTCAGTTAAAATGAGAAGTTTGTAGTTGACTTCTAACATAATTCCCAGAGTCCAGGGATCCCAGGAACAACAGGAGCTCCTTCCAGAGTTTAGGAGCTACAGCCTGGAAGGATCTTTCTCCTCTGGTCCAGAACTGTGTACGGCGCAGGGAGCTTGTGGTCAAGTTTTCTAGTAGTTTTTCAAATTGCATTTTACTTGTCTGCTACTGATTCCCAAAGATTTGAATAAAGAGATACTCAGAAATTACATTTTAGGCTGAATTGTATGTATATATGTCCTCCATATCCATGAGGAAAATGCTACAGGAACATTGTCTTTTTGTTGTTGGGAACAGCTGATGTTTGAAAACAGTTTGTGATGAAGGCTGCAGTTGTAACAAAAAGACACTTTTGTCAGATTATCTTGTATAATTTCACAGAAAAAAAAACAGAAGTAAATGGTGGTACACCAACTTTACTACTAATATAACTTCTACAGGAAAAAAGCATCAGAATGGTTCCATACACACTAATAACATATTGTGAAAAAAGCTGCATGTGTGCAAATGGCTTCAAATGTGTGTGTTGCTAGAAACTAAACACATTATAAAGGTTATTGATTCCTGAAAAGTCTTTCCACTTCTGGTGTTTTAATGTTCTCAAGACGACTTGGCTGCCATCACATGACAGACGACTTTAAGAAAAACGAGGTGGCTCAGTCAGAGACCTGCAGTCAGACCCTCAACAGCCAATCACTTGGGAGGCTCTGTCCTGCAGCTGACCCTGAACTCTGGAACTCACAGGCTGTAAAAGGCCAGAGAAATGAAAAAAAGAGCGTGCAGAAAAACAACATCCTGTCCATCCAGAGAGCACAAAACGTCTGTTACACCTTTCTTTAAAACACAACTGACATTTCAATCAAATTGGAGATCGTCTCCCCATTTGCCACCATCATTTTCATTAGTGCGTCTTAATAACCCTCACTAAAAGTGTTCTTTGAACACACACAATAATGGTACTCCCTCGACGTATTGTAAGTGTCTGGCAGAATCGTCTCACCGCGGGACGTCGCGTTATTCATCCTATTTTTCTGTCTCGTTCACCCTTTTCTCTAGTCCACCCCTACAGAGTGGATGAGTGGTCTGAAGACCCATAATACACTTTGCGAAGCAATTACGGTACAGAATTACAGACCACCTGTGGACAGACTCCCTCCAGGCAGCATCCAGCTCGCCTCCCAAAATCACCTTCACAACCTGGACTGTCCATCCTCCACAACAAAAATTCAACAAGGCAAGTCCTTGCACTTCATGAGAAATACCTGCAGCAAGGTATTTCTGAGCTGTAAATACCTCCGTCCCCTCAAGTATTGTGTCATTGTTATTGGAAATCTGGAAGTCACGCTTGGTTTTTAGTTTTTTGACACTTTGACAGGGATAAAACGCAGGAACAACTGGGTTTTAATAAAGTAATGGTGGATGATGAACCAGTAGAACAGCTCATCTGCTTCCTACTTTGTGTCACATCCAATATTCTATTTTACTCCAAAGATGCGTCACTGCATGGTGTCTTTACTGTAACAAGCAGGCTTCTAAGAAATAAGTTAAAAGTACCTCATTGGCAGATTTTCTTTAAATAAGCAAAGAAATCTGCCAATAGGTATTTAGCGTCAATAGAATTTTTATTTTTATTTGGAGAAGAAAATTCTATCACTCAGACATGTTTTCTTAAACAGAGATTATTTTGCTATTTAAAAACTTTCTTGATATGATTAATTTTCTTGTAAACAGAAAAAAAGACATTTTTGTGTTTGTAGTGTTAGCGGCGCTGTCATCGTATATCTGTTTGTGTCGTCGTTAGTGTTTTTTTTTTTTTTCATTTTTCACAGAACATTTTCATGATCCCCTAAAACAAGAGGAACACACACATGTGATCAGAGTATTTCTTGATCAGTCCACCTTATAAAAACGGACCCAAACTTTGACTTTGACTTTCCATCGTTCTTTTTGAAGGTCAAATCAGAGCAATTTTCCTCCAAACTGTACTGGTATTTTGAACTATTCAAACAGAAATTGGGATCCTTTTGTGAGCGCTGAAAATCTTCCTGTTTGTTTCTGATCATGTGCCCTGATGATGATGTGCTGGGAGATTACTCTGCTGGTGGGAGACTCTGACCTGCTGGTGGCGCCGGAGACCCAATTTCTACAAATAACTACAAGACTAGAAACCAGCTGAGAATGACCAGTTATGTAAATGTAAATCCTGTCAATCATTTACAGTACTGCCCAAAGGGGGTTTCCTGCACCTGGCAAATTTGGTCTTTTTAAGGTTTTTACTTCTTATTTTTTAAGGTTTATTCTTGGGAATGAGAGACATTTCCAAAAGGTAGTTACATTCTGAAAATAAGGCACCGCTGTAAACAAAATTCTCCCTCAGTTTTTATCTACTTTGAAAAAAATAAATAACAAAGTGGCAAGTCAAAATTCTCTACTCGGAAGCATTTGATGACACCAATTTAAATAGTAAACTGGCGACATTGCTGCTGACTTTCTGCAGGCAAACAAAGGACAGCAAACGGGTTTTTTCCAGTGAGTCTGGAATGAAGTCAGCCTGGCGTAGCCTTCTTAAATGCTCATCTCCATTCCAAAGTTCATGGATGTTATCAACGGCTGCATAATCAGAAACCCTCAGGAGTCTCTGACCCCCCCCCCATAGTATAGCTTTCATTTTTCATTTTCTTTTTTATTTTGTGTCAACAAGTTTGTTCTTTTTATGAAAATGGTTTGATCTCAATTTTTTAAGTAAAAAAAAATAAAAACAACAAAATGTACCACTGGGAATTGCGTTTTCTGGACTGTTTCAGGTTCATTGTGGAATTATTGTGTAATATAATCAAATATATGAGCAACATATATAATCATCTATCAATATCTGTAAAAAAAAAAAAAAAGAAGAAGAAGCTGGGGTTGAATTAAAATAAAATTCAAACTAGTTTTAAGTGTTAATAATAGAGCCAATTGTAATCTAGCGATTGCTTGCAAACGAGCGATCAGCTTTTGTGTCAGGTAACGTTGCAAGATCATCAGTCAAGTATCGATTATCTACTCCTGAATCCCGACTATTCAAGGGGGACGAAAATTGAACCTGTGGTCGGAGCAGACTCATGACTTCACCTTCCATCATGCAAGTCTCCAAAATGCGTCACATTTCCCTCTGCAGTGGACCCACGTCAAGAATCTACATGCAGAATGGCTGATGACTTCACAATACACCTACCAAGAGCCTATGTGGAAACAACAGTCTGTTTCATTCGGTCAGACACTGAGAAGCAACAAAGAGAAAGACACAAAGCAGAAAGGCTGCTGCTGCAGCAGAGAGACGAGCCTCATTAAATTCACTTCAACAAACGGCACAAACACAGAGCACCGCCATCAAAGAGCCACATTGATGAGAGTGGCCTCAAATTAAGCTGGAGGAGAGAATGTGCTGTGTCTTGGTGCCATCTGAGGCTCCATTTATTCATGCCAGCCAGAGAAAGAAAGAAAGAAAGAAAGAACCCCCTCCGCACCAAGAAGAGCCCTTTCCCGCCTGGCTGCGTCTGGCAGGAGGGTTTCAACCCTCACAGCCTAAACAGAGAAACAGCCTGATAGCAGCTGCAGCTGCATACGCCTGGTTGTGACCAGACGGGATGAGAACACAGACACCACACAAGGGTGTGGAGCAACAGACAGTTCATGAGATTCAGTTCCGACCTGCTTCACATGCCTCTGTGCTTTGACAGAGCAGCAGGAAGCTGACAGCGTTTTTTTACGCCGGTAATTCTATCACGCTGAGCGACGTCAGGAAATCCTGAAATAGGACTTTTATTCAATACTGGGGGGTTGGACAGCAAACGGTAACTACTGGGATTCACATTTCACCATTCCAACCTGGACAGGAGTGAAAAACTGCAGCAGGAGACTCATGCTGAACATTATTTAAGCAAAAACATGATTATTGCACCTCATAGGATACTGACTGATCTGAATGGATCCATGCTACCTTAATCTAGTTTGATTTTTAAAGTAATTAGAAGTAAATGTAACCATGTTATCCTCCTATTACTGTAACTACACGCTGCAGGTCAAGTCGTTTTGCTCTGATCAGATCAGGTCAAGTGGATCGAGTCTTATTTCAATGTTCTTATTTCTAAGGATGAATTCAAAACTCACACCCTGTAAGCACGAGCCTGTGGCGTTTACTTCAAGTCCCATCCTAATCAACTTTTGATGTATTTTCAAAGCGTTCCCAGTGGTATTTTAATTATTAGAAAAATAATAAATAATAAAATAAAATAAACGGTCTTTTCTAGAACATAGTTTCTGCAGAGCAGCAGGAGTTTAACAGAAATTCACCTCTGAGTTTTGGGTGGGACTTGAAAATGGGACAAAAAACATTTCTGAGTGACAGAATTTTCTTCTTACAATAAAAATTCTTCTCCAGAACAACCCCCCCTCCTCCCTCTTTGTTTACTCGCTCTCCCACTCGCTTACAGCCCCTCACAACCCCCACCTAACATTATGGGTGCAACAAAAATGGCGAGGAATATTGGAGCTATCCAAATTTAGGGCTTTATGTTGACTCATGGATGAGGACTCCAACCTTATACTAAAAACGCTGTTGTTGATTCTTCCCCAAAAAAAAATACAGTTTTATATCTTTATGTTTGCAGCCTGAAATGTGGCAAACAGTTGAAAATTCAAGGGGGCCGAATACTTTTGCAAGGCACTGTCAATGGTAAGTGGTGTATATTTGTATAGCACAGTCAAAGCTTTATAAACCAGCAACAGAACGATCCCAGTCTATCCTCTGGCAAGGCCCATTCACAGAACGCGATTCCCAGGTCGAGGGGGGGGGGTTTTGATGCAACGCTCATTTACCGTCGACCAGGGGTGGTATTTTCTCTTTAGTAATAATAATAATAATAATTTTCCCCTTGTCAAAGCAACTTTCTAAAGAAGTTTGTTTTTTGCTCATTTTGGTTGTTTGGGTTTAATTTTAGTGGGGTTTATCACCTGATGTTTGGTGTCCCGACTTTGACGTGCGTTAAGTGACACATGTAACAGAGAGAATCCGGTCACTTTTCAAAATAAAACGCTTTTGTCGGGAAAAAAACAATAAAATGGAAATTATTTTTTCTTTCTGTGCGTCCCGGTGCCAAAATTTCCCGCGGCCCAGTACCGCACCGCGGCCCGGTGCCAAGTGTCCCGCGGCCCGGTACCGGTCCGCGGCCTGGTGGTTGGGGACCACTGCTCTGGCAGACAGGCATCCAGTGGAGAGACCTCAGAGTTGGACTGATGTGGTCTATGTTTTTGTCCTTGTGACAACCCCTCTCACCCACTGTATCAGACTGTTTTGGACCTCAGCAGCTCCTTCAGTGGCAGACTGCTGCACCCACGATGCAAGAAGGAACGCTATCGCAGGTCCTTCATCCCAGCTGCTATCAGGCTGTTCAACATCAGCCTAAGTAAATAGTTTTATAGTTTTTGTTTTTTATTTCACTGTACAAAACTGTATATACAGATGACCTCTATATACCTGCACATCTCTTTTCCCTGTTTATTTATCAGAACACTCTTACTTTTGTATATATTCTTTCAAAATGTGTGTCTGTCAAACTTGTCAATACTGTCTGTACATACTTGTGCCAAACTCTGTGCTACTGTGACAAGGAAATTTCCCATTCGTGGGATTAATAAAAAAAATCTATCTATCTATCTATCTATCTATAACCAGAGCAGCAGGGTTCTGAATAAACTGCAGTTTCCAAGTTCAAACCTGTTTGTTTTGTTTATTGTCAATTTCGTTGTACTGTTGCACCAAGTGTAATTGTACAATGACAATAAAGCTTTATCTTATCTTATTTTATCTTATGTTTACATTTATTTTCTGCATATTTAGATTTTCACCAAAAAGCCTGTCTCTTAGATTTAGGTCTTCCATCACAACCACTTATAAGATGACGTGAAACCACAAACATCTTTTTAAAACTAAAGTGATTGATCTAAACAAAAATACATGTTTTCATTTCTGGTTCTGTTTAACTTTTATTAATGCTGACATTTAGAATAGAATAGAATAGAATAGAATAGAATAGAATAGAATAGAATACAGGGCTCCAGACTCACTTTTTTCACTGTGGCCCCCAACTGAAAATTTTAGGGGCACAACCAGAAAATTTAGGGGCGCATACCGTTAATCAACATGCAAACCAAATCTACTAACTTCCACTGTATTTTTAATAAATACTTTAATAATAGATGTAGAAATTACAATTTGCTGTTTCACATTCAGTGTCACATTTTATTCTGCACTTTTGAAGATGCAACAACAGGTAAACGGACAGAACCGTCTCTGTCATGACAGTACAAAAAGTAAAGAAAACGGATGGAAATTTATCTTTGTGACACCAAATATGTGCAGCCAAGATGCACAAAAAGCGTGTTTGAGATCACCCAGGTGGACGCAACGCTGCGCAGATCACCTGGTGTGTGAGACATATATTTTTGCTTTTGCTCAAACATCACCTGTCAATCATCACAAAAATGTCACCAGAAAGGGATGGGAGTAAGGCCCCAACCTTAGCGAACGCAGATGGAAATTTAGTACTGAACTGACTGAAAGCTGCCCTACAAACTACAAAACAATGCATTATGGGACACGTGTCCTGATGGTTTTTGTAGTTGAGTGACCAATTAAAATAATTTAAAATACCAATTCATTAAAAAAAGGCTACATACATTACAAAACATTCAAATAAATATAAAAGATATAATTGAATTTTAAGGACAACTTCAACTTCCTGTTCTCCTTCAGTCTCGCTGCAGCTTCGCCTTTACCCCCCCCACCACCAATGATCCAGGTGAGGTGCTGGTTCATCTTAAACATGTCTAACGTTGCATTTTCCCCACATGTTTTAAGTGCGTCTAAGAATAAATCTTGTTGTTTCTCGCACGTGTTTAATGCTAAAGCCACGCGCCTAACCGTATCCATAACCTTAACCCTCCTCCGGGTCTGTGCGACCCAGAGAAAAGTTCAGCACAGACTGCACATATGTAGAAAATTACGAGTTAATAAACACGTTCTAAAAAGTCAAGTAAGGAACACCTTATTGTGGTCCAGGGAGGGGGCTGTCAGGTTTCCTGCCTTAAATGTTCCTCTGCTTTCAAGCCTGGTCAATGTCCCGCCCCCAAGAGTCATATACTCCACTGTGATTGGTTGCTTTGTCAGTTCCGCGCAGGACAAGGAAAAAGTGTCATTCTTACAAACTGGCGGAACCCATTGACATTAAACTTTCATATTAAGGCGGGGGCCGCAAAATATCATCTTGGGGGCCGCAAATAGCCCGCGGGCCGCGAGTTTGAGACCCCTGCTGTTAAGGGTGCTCCGATTGATCGGTCGCCGATCATAATCGGCCGATTATAGCTTTGGGATGTTTGATCGGCCGTCTCTATAAAGGCCGATCCAGAAAAGCCGATCAGATGACGCAAAACTCGCGAGACGATTTTTTTACGCGCTGCTAAAAATGGCTTCACCGGTCTGGCAATTCTACGTGGTGTGCGAAAAAGATAATACATTAGCAATCTGCAACGTGTGTACCAAGCAAATCCCACGAGGCGGAAAGCACGCAAAACATTTTAACACCACCAACCTCATCAGACATTTGAAGGTTAGTCACGTAAAGGAATATGAGCAGTTTTCAAAGTTAGCTAGCGCAAAGAGAGAGCGAGACAGTTCAGCAACTCAAGCGCCACTCACTCAGCTGTCAGTAACAGAGACATTTCAAAGAAAGCAACCCTACAGCAGGGACAGTAAGAAGCATAAAGAGATATCAGACAAAATAATGGAATTCATTTGCCTAGATCACCAGCCTCTGTCTGTTGTGGAAGACGAAGGGTTCCAGCGACTCATGTCCTATTTAGATTCACGTTACACTCTGCCAGGGCGTAAATATTTCACTGATGTGTGCCTGCCGCAGTTATACCAAACCGTGTTTACATATGTCGACAGCCTTATGAAGGACAACATAACATCGATTGGTTTCACTAGTGACATTTGGAGTGCGAGTGTATGCCCCATGTCCATGTTGAGCCTCACTGCGCAGTTCATTAATCAAAACTTCGAACTACAAAAAGTTGTTCTACATTCTCAAGAGTTTTCAGGGTCACACACCGCAGAGGCTCTTGTTGCTGCATTCAGCGACATGTTTCAAGCATGGGGAATCCCGAAGGAAAAAGTGCATGTTATTCTAAGGGATAACGCAAAGAACATGGAAATGGCCATGAGGGATGCCCATCTACCCAGCCTGCCGTGCATGGCGCATTCACTCCAGCTCGCCGTGACCGAGGGAGTCATGTCACAACGCAGCATCGCTGATATAATCGCTTCTGGAAGACGCATCGTCGGTCATTTCAAACACTCCCCGCTTGCTTACTCACGACTTCAAAGTATTCAGAAACAACTGGGCCAGCCTATCAAGAGACTACAGCAAGATGTACCTACCAGGTGGAACAGTACTGTATACATGCTGCAGAGTCTGCTGGAACAGAAACGTGCCCTGTGTGCTTATGTAGCCGACTATGACTTACCCTCCGTGTTCACCAGTAGCCAGTGGAAATTAGCTGAAAATATTATTTCGCTACTCGCCCCATTTGAAGAGCTCACGCAGCAGATCAGCTCATCCACTGCATCTGCTGCAGATGTTATACCATCCATCAGAGCTTTAACTCGTCTTCTTGAGAAGACAGCAGAGACTGACCACGGTGTAAAAACTTCAAAAGCCACGTTGTTGGAAGCGGTCCAGAAAAGATTCCGTGACATTGAATGTGAGCGCCTGTATAGCATTGCTACAATCCTCGATCCGAGGTGAGAAATCTTATTTTACACATTTGTTTGTGTGAGTGTGTGCGCGCGCGCGTCAGAGCGTATTAAAGAGCATGCAAATGAGTATTTCAAACGTTTTAATTCATAACTGATAAAAATATATATATTTTTGACTATTCTAGTAAGCTCCTTAATTCATATAGCAAGAATAGGCATATTTGGTCTAAATGATTGATACAAGAAGCTATTATTACTGAAATAGTGTAATTGTGTTATTTTGGGTAGGCTGGTATTTCCTTCAAATTCTGTTAAATTTGCTGTAAACATGAGCATTTAAAAGAGTTGTTAATAAGATTAATAATAAAAAAGCATATTTTTTGGAGTATGCTAGGCTGACTAATCATAGCAAGAGCCAATCATAAACTTCAAAATTAAATAATAGAACATTTTCTTAGTATAGATTTTCCATTTTTCTTGTAATTTCTCTGTGCTGTTACATATTTCTTTTCTAACATGGAGCAACTGTAACCCAATAATTAAAGTATTTTTGATTCTGATTTTTGACAAATTCAAATTCAATTTAAATAAATTAATGAATGTTTTGTTTTCTTGTAAATTAAAGGTACAAAGACAGATATTTTTCTGACGCAGTCAAGCCCCAGATACGTGGACTGCTTTCTAATGTCCTGGCCACTGGATTGGAGCAGCAGGATGGTGAGGCGAGTTTGGCTGCAAGCGGGTCCGGACCCCCAGAGAAAGTACCACGAACCGGCTCCTTGCATGCTATGTATGCTGAGTTGTTGGGTGGAGATCAGGAATGTGGTAGCAGTGAAAACACCAGCTCAGCATCATTGCAATTGAATTTCTACCTGTCAGAGCCAGTTATCGCTCAAAGTGGACAGCCACTTGTTTACTGGCAGAACAATAAAAGCCGCTTTCCCGCTCTCGCACAAGCAGCACGCACCTACCTCTGTGCACCGTGTACAAGTGTTGATAGCGAACGACTTTTTAGCACAGCAGGGAATATTATTGATGAGAAGAGGAACAAGCTGTCAGCCAAAAATGCAGAGATGCTTATATTTATAAAGAAAAATCTGCCATTGATGCTTAAGAAGTAAGCTTTGGGCAATCTAATAATCTCTATCCCCCCTCTCTCTTTTTCTACCTCTCTCTACCTCCCTAAATGCCCACAAAATCTGAATGAGTATCTCAGAAAGCTGTTATAGATATACAGATATGGAAGTTGTTAGTTATTAGAATGTCTTGTTGCTGTGCACTTTACTACCTGTGCTCTTTTGGTCTTTTACAATGGTCTTTTACAATAACCAATGTCTGACTGACTTAAAACAATATTTTGGCTATAGCCTTTTTTGTTGCAGTTTTAAAAGTATCCTAAAGCTAAATTTAAAGACTCAGATGTTATGTCTTATCTTATTTTATTTATATATTCTCCAGGAAAGTTGTATTAGTCAAGTCCTAAGTTGTTCCTAATAACCAAACACATGCTGCTAAGTTAATTTGTTGGAAATGTTGCTTCCAAATAAATACACAGTTGTCAATTCATGATGCGTTGTCTTCTCTTAATTGTAATACTTAATGTGCATTGTTGTTAAATATTGTTTAAAAAATTATGCTACATGATAAATAGAAGGCTTCAAATAGACCCTGTAATCGGTGATCGGTATCGGTATCGGGTGATACAGCTTCCAGCAATCGGGGATCGGTGATCGGCCCCAAAAATCCTGATCGGAGCACCCCTACCTGCTGTAGTTCTGTCACTGGTACACTAGCCGCAGGTTGGAAGAACGAATCAATAGTTCACTTGCTCATAGCTCAGACGCACATATCAGGTTGTGATGATATTTGTCTCCGTTTCCTTCCCACAGATGTTAATGCGCGCTCAATTATCTCTAAGCCCCTCCCCCTCCACACATTTTAGCCACTTACAGCGGCTTTCCCTATTCTTCTCACACGCAGTGGCCTCACAGACGGGCATCTCTCAATGAAACGCAAGTGTGTGCTCGCATCTCATGAGTGTGTGTGCGAGTGTGTGTGTCGGTCTGCGTGCGTGTGCGCTCGCGTCTCATTGATTATTTCATTGCTCATTTCATTGATCATTGACGTGCCCCTTCCACGTTTAATGAGTAAAAAATACGGAGGGTGGGGGAGTCCATTTTACTGGTAGCACATGTGCGACTGGATTAGGGCTGCAGCTATCAATTCTTTTTGTAATCAATTAATCTAGCACTTAATCGATCGATTAATCGAGTCATCGGATAAAACGATTTGTGTGTGTTTTTGAACAACCAAAACAAATAATTCATAACAAAACTGATGTGGCTGTAAAATGAACAAGCATTTGGCTTTTACAGAGGTATTTATTTTCAAGTCCAAAAGTTTAACAAATTAAGAACATAAAGTCTTTTATTTCCTCATTATGCAACAAAAGTTTTTTTTAACAAAACATTTTACTTTGTATACATGAGAATGTTCCAGACAGGATGTTAATTTGATTATTTAATCTAATTATTTGTATTCTTTATGAGCGTGATGTTTCCTTTGATCTTTTGTCCATTTTCCACAATAGACTTTTCTGTCTGTCAAACACCAGAGTTAAGTTAAGTTAAGTGAAGTTAAGTTAAGTTAAGTTAAGTGAGATGATGGAAACAAATTCACTTTGATGCAGACTCCTTTCTATTTATTTATTTTTCTTTGAATCCAGTAAACCCAATAAATTATATTAATTTTACGGATGACAACTATCATTAGTTATTAAATATTATTAAGTATTAGGAAGCAGCTGATAGTTTGTCGCGGGTCTGGTATCATAAGAGGTGAATCTAAGCCCCCCAACCCGAGGCTTAACGAGGCTTCGAGGCAGAGTTTTTGCCTCGAGTAATTTTTGTAATCGAGGAATCGTTTCAGCCCTAAACTGGATATAAAATTCAGTCGCACACTCTCAAATTTTGGTCGCAAAATGCGACCAAATGGTCGCAGTCTGGAGCTCGGAATAGAATAGAAAGCTTTATTGTCATCATACAAGGAGCTGGACATGTCCACATTTAGGTTTGGGGTAGTTAGTTAGTTAGTTTTGGCAATTACGTTTATTTGTCCTCAAACCACAGTGATGTGGAAATGTAATTCCTCCTTGAGCAAATCTAATCAATTCCTGACAAACAATACCTGCTTTCTGTTTTCTTTGGACAAAATACACTGGAGGAGATGCATATTACTGTCCTACACTTGTTTGACATCATGACCATGATGAATGATGGAGTGCATACAGCCAGTCCTTGAAGCGCACAAAAACTACCTTAGACATTCATTATTGTACAGAACAGCATATTATATTGCTCTAAAGTTAACTACTGATATGATTCTAACAGAAAGTGATGAACATGACAGCATAAGACTGAAGCTCCTTCCTCTGCATTCAATTGAAATCAGCCCTGCTGCTTCTTAGAGACATGGAAGGGACATTTTCAAGCCCATTGCTTTGCTTCCTGCTCTGACTGCTTTGTCAGGCTGGTATCAGTAACAGAAAACAACGAAGCAGCATCGGCCTTCAGCAGCTCTGCACCAACCTTTCTGCTTCCCATCTCACCCTCAGAGCACTTTCTTCTCCTGCGTGTGAGTGGAGCTTTCATAAAAAAGTTGGAAATAAATAGCTGAAGAACAGAGAGAGAAACATGTCAAGAGCCAACAGCCCTCTCTTCTCTAACTAAATATAAAAACCACACAAATGATACGATTGGGGAAACCCATCCATTCCTCTTTAGAACCTGCCAAATCCTTTTTGGGGTCACAGGGATGCTGAAGCATATCCCAGCCACTGGCAGGTACAGGCTGGGTACACCCTAAATTGTCCTTGCAGGGCAATGTGACAATGGCCACAATGGGTGGAGTCAGAGTCCTTACATCATTCTATACTGAGCCATTGTGGATTGCAACCAAAAGTGGAATGGCGAAACACAAATGCTGAACGCGCAAAGTGAGCAAGTGACCCATAAGGGCCCGTAGGATGTCCACACAAACTATGCTCTGATTCTCTCATTTCTAACAGTCAGGCTGAGCACAAGGAGCGTACACTTATCACATGAACAGCTCTACTCTAATGAGGACGTGCCTGCGTCTCACCTAAACTTCACCCTTACTTATCCTTATGTGTTGCTTTAGTGTTTGTTACGACCTGTTGCCCACAGCATGCCAGTAGAAAAAGTGTACATTTTCACTCTACGGCTCACCAAGTAATGTACGACCCTAACATTTTCTGCGGACCACCTACGTGCCCCGTACAGGTTCACCCATTTTTTTGTCCCATTTTCCATCACTTCTTTAGCTGCTCTGCAGAGCAGGTATTGTTTTTAATATGACGTTATTCCTGAGCTTCAACACATGACCAAAAAAAGGGAATTTCTGTTGAAACTGAAGCCCAAGGATAGCTCTGATATGTTTTGCAAAAAGAGAAATCATCCCTAACTGCGCTCATTTAAACCACCTGCTATGAACATAGCAGCGCTTTCATTGCTGAAATGAAACAGGGCTGCTGTTCAGTCAAAATGCTTTGAATGGAGGAGGTTTGTGTGAAAAAAACCTAAATAAACGTCAGACAGAGAGACAGAGTGAAACAGGTTCTTGAGAAGGTCAAAATCAGAGGAAATGCCTCTGAACTCTCTGCTGAACAATAGCTTTCCTTCCTGCCTGTCTGCAGTGAAAAACAACATCTGATAACAACTAAGCTTCACTCACATACGGAGGGAGGAAGGTAGTCTTCTTCACTAAACCTAAAAGCTTGTGTGGTCTCTATTCACATCAGTGTCATTATTTACAGGCATTTTTATTTTTTTTTCATCAAATGTGAGTTGAGAATATTGTACTCTCAACAGTCTACCTCCTGGGATTACATTCTTTCAGATCAGATCCTCCTTTTCTGTGATTCAAGCTATATTTTTACAGATATTTTCAAGGGAAATGCAGCTTTGTTTTTGAAGAATTAGTGAGTTAAGTTTGCTGAAAAAAACTCTTTGACCTGCCAGTTCAGTTCCCCGCATTTCTAGAGTTAAAGACTCCAATTCCAGCCATGAAACAAAAGCCACAGAGTTACCCAAAACCAGTCCAGTTGTTTTCTCCTTTGATTATTCATACCAAACCTTCAGTTGACAACCCAGATTAGGTTTACTCCTCAGGAGCTGCAGAACCAGGAGGAAGGAAAAGAACACAAATGTGGGAAAACATTCAACAGCCTTGGTGCACAAACTGAAAACATTTGTCCTCTTCTGAGCTTTTTCCTGGACCCTGGTAACATTAAAACGATTAACTGGGCCAGAGAGGTACAGCAGTGCAAGTTATTTCAATTCCTGAAAACAGCTACAAATGTTCCAAATGGATTCCAAAATGCACAAGCTGTAAAAGAAGGAAAGCCACGGTTGGTGACTCAGAGTCCTGCGACTTCACTTTTACCAAATGGCCATGGTGAAAGAAGCTGGACTTTAGCACTGAACTTAAATCTGACCCGCTGATTCAAAACCCAAAATTGAAGCATTGCTTTACACGTGGAGCCAAAAGACCCAGATCCTCTGTGGAGAGGTCACAAGAGCCACTTGGAGCATCACTTCCATCATCTTCTCATGAAGCAGACTTCTTCATGAGAAGAACTTCAATCATTTTTTGATCTATTTTCAAAGCGTTCCCAGCGACACAGTTTTTGCAAAGCTGTAGAAGTTCATTAGAAATTCCCCTCTGAGTTGTGAATCGGTAAGCCTGCCCACACCTCCCATCACACCTTTATTTACACGCTCTCCCGCTAGCTTACAGTCCCACAAGCCTCCAGCCTAACATTAGCGGTGCATCAAAACTGGCAACCAACATTGGAGCTGTCCAGCCGTCCAGTTCTGATCCAGATTCCAGCTCAGACGAGGAAAACAAAGACGTTCATGGATCTGTTTGTCTGACAGTGGATGATCAGAATAAAGCGGTGCAGACAGCTTGTGGCTCGCCGATTGTAACACCTATGTCACAGCTACAAGTTTTTTTCAATGGGATATTTTTGGCTGATACTGATTCACAACAATTTGAAGAAAGAAATAATCTATTTAATTCTTAATTTTCTTTATATATGTCCTCCATCATGACAAAAACGCAACAAGAACCTGTTTAAACACACAGAAAACATAATTTATATTGAATTTCATCTTTAAAACTGCTCACTTAGCTGGATGTACTGCACTAACTACACTAGGTAAGAAGACTAATACACACAAAAATTACATTGTGGATTGCATGTGTAGGTTTTATGTAGACAAGCACACCACCAAACTACATTGTTTTGGAGCTTTCTTTGTACTACATAGAAATTCCCAAATATCAAAAATCATCATTTCTGCAGCTGGAAAAACTTTCTTGCAGGGACTCTTAAAATAGCATAACTGAATATTTTTTGATATTATGTTTGACCAAGTAAATATTTCAGAAAGCTAATTAAGTTGTTCAAAACAGAATCTTGTATCGTTAGTTAAATTCAAATTCCTTCATTTGTGTCAAGCATTTAGAAAAGTTGATGAAGCATTTCTAAATATAGCAATTTGTCAAGTTACAGAAGAAAAAACTTTTACAATGTGAAGCAGAATCTTCTTATGGGTTTGTTTTCCATATGCGTGTCATTTTCTTATGACATCCCTATGAGAACCTTCCTCTCCTTCATAGTTTCCCTTATTTTTTCTTTTCACTTCATTCTTATGTTTATGCATTACCCCTTCAGATTGACTTTAAGCGATGATATAAAAGAAGCATTTGTTATGAAGCTGAAGTTCGGTGGGAGAAAAATCTTACGAAGGTTTCTTTCTCCATCTTGCTTTAGCCAAAAGTTCACAGGATTTCTTTTATTAGAAGAAGGAAAATGTATGTCAAAGCTGAAATGTTTTGGTTAGCTGCCTAAAACTAACTCAAGAGGAATATTTTATCCTAAGCTGTATGGCTAGGTATAGAATTTGATATTTTAAAGCACTGACTGAATTGCCAAGATACTATTGAGTTTTAAAAACTGATTTTCATGTGATACTAAATTAAATTTTCATACTCACAGAGCATTTTGGGTAGCAACAGCCTTGAAACGGATTTTCCTGTTTGTGGTTTGATGCTCCAAGTTTGAAGTCACAATCCCAGAGACCAAAATCTCATTTTAGACTCACCAGACAAGATGGCCGGTAGATAAAAACCAAATGATTCCATTATTTTACAAAGAAAGACTGTTATTTTAAAAATGACATTACGTTCAATACAAACAGAAAGGAAGTGACAGCATCATGAAAACATCAGATAAAAACAACTGTTTTCTTTTCTAAGGAACTCCTGTATTGATTTTTAATCAACCTTTGTTCTCTGCTTTTGGCGTTTTCACACTGTCTATGAAATGTTTGATTTTCAATCCCAAATGAGTTTGTTTTCTTGCTGAAAAACGCCTCCATGAGAAGAACGGATTCAGCCAGTCACCTGTAGTCTGAACCAACTGGAAAGTCTAATTCAAACCTGCTGAGAAAACCAGGACAGATTTACTAAAGGGGAGCAGATTGACAGAAAAAGCACATTTTTCCAAATTCTAAGTCCAGTTGATTCATTTTTACATGAAATCATAACAGAAAGAGCCTAAAAACATGATCATGTTTTGGATTCATTGACAGTAAAGATGCAGAGCTCTCACTGGGGGGCCGGTTTTCAGCTCAAAACCAGCTCTGTAATGTTACCGAGGCACTACTAATGAAGTTCCATACAAAGTGCCTTTTATTATATTTATCAAATACAGTTTTTATAAATGTTCTATGAATTCATTTTGTTGCATTTATCCCCCATGTCTTATTCTACAACGATGGAGTCCTGTCACTTCCAGTTTCTAGCCTAGTTGAGGAATTTGAGTGCACCAAGGTGAGGCTTGACATGTCACTCTCTGCCCCCAAGACCCGGTTGTGAGAAGCCCAGCTCCAGTCCCAGCAATGGGGAAGAAGTGGACCCCTGCTCTAGCTGTACTGCAGGCCAAAGCTGCTCTGCGTCATCAAAACATATTGGCCATGTCCAACAAGGCAGAAGAGGCTTTGGGTTCGGGGTGGTAAAACCTCTGTGGCAAAAGACATCTGTAGCAGAACGTCAAACCACGGTGGTAGAGGAGGTGCACCAACTAGAAGAAGCAGGCAGACGCTCAAAAGCGATCGCGCAAGCAAAACAGGGCCAATAATTAAGGTGGGAGGGAGTTGAAAGGAGGAAACTCATATGGAGTGAACTTTGGAGCATGAAACCCATTAGGCTAAGTTTCATTGTCCGAGTCACCTACGATGTGCTGCCCTCTCCCACAAACCTGCACCGTTGAAGTGGAAATATTGATTTCGCCCCCTTTATTCAGCAAATGCAACATTGAAGTGCATCTTAGTGGGCTGTGGGACCAGCCTCATGTAAGGCAAATATACATGGAGACACAACCAGGTCTTGAGATGTCTTGCCAATACACTTGAGTGCAAGAGGGTATTTATCAATGCCAACCCATTAGCAGCAAGGATGTGTGCCGACACCCACCACCATTTGTCGGGAGGGGAGAAACAAGGGAGTCATCCCTCTTACCCTGAGCTGACCCCTCTGAATGAAGCCAGGGACTGGGAAATGCGAGGCGACCTAAACCAGAGGCTTATCTTCCCCTCTGAGATTGCAGCAACCACTCTGCGTCCAGACCTTGTCTTCTGGTCTAATTTGTGCTGACTTGCCTACATCATAGAGCTGACAGTTCCCTAGGAGGTTTCCCTTGACGAAGCTTACAAGAAACTACGCTATTCCAATTTAGCAATGTACATGTAGCACCCAATCAGAATCGAGTATTCACCCGGAACATGATATAAGAGCAGATAAATTACAGCGTGAACTGTAAAATACTGTTTCAAAAGGGATTATTAAAACTTGTCTGCCTTAACGCTAACTTGTGTGGTTTAACCGCCATCGTTGACCCTAACAAACGATCTCTTCATAACTGCAGAGTAAATGCTGTCACTCAGCTCTCACATCAGACCCACAAATAATAGAGCCAGTGTCAGAAAGCAGCATCATTGTGAACATTTAGCAGCACGACTTGCTGCTTTGATTGACTGCAGGATTTTTCCCCGCAGCAGAGAGGGGGTGAGCGCATTAACGCAGGCGATCAGCAGAGTGATGCTGCATTTTTGTCGCATAGAAGAGATCAAAATGCCAAACCAATGCAAAAAGCATCTTTGAAGGAGCTTCCCTTCAGCTGCTGCCCACTCCAAACTTACAAACCACAATAACAAATCTAGAGTCACAGTTTGATTTTAAAAATGACAACCTCAAATATCTGATGCCTCCAATTATTGGTATTTGTCATGGCAGTGTGATAAATACGTGTGTAGTTTCAAATAAATGTGTGTGAAGTGTCTGCAATGTTCTCATTCTCGATAACATTAATTGAAGAAGCTTTAATATTGTTCTACATTAGCGTTGCAAAAGCGTAATGGCAGTAAACTTTAAGTTTGCAATGGTGTCACATACTGATTCAAAAGGAGACCTCTAAACAGCTTCGGGTATAGTTAAAAAAAAAATTGAGGTCATCATTTTTTGTTCTTTTTAATGAAACAAGTCAGGTTTGTGGCAGTAGAAAAGAAATTGGTACCTGGCACCCTCCCTGAGCTTCTATCTCCTAACAATAAAACATTGTAAAAAGGGGGTGGAGTCACAGATTCTGTCATGCTAACTTTTCAACATACCAAATGCCTTCGTCACAAGTACTTGTATGCAGATGCTGCAGGTTTTGGGTTGTCTGGACCATAGAGGGTCATAGAGAGGAGCTCCTGTCTTAAAGAAAGCACAGCTGTGTCTTGCAGTTCCTTTGATGCTTGTGCGGCCCTGTAAGGAACGTCCTCAAAATGAAATGTACCATTGTCTTGTGCATGTGGAAAGTGTATTTGTAAGAATAATGTTAGTTGCACACGCCTATGACGTACGAGTTATGCTGTCATATGGTACCCTTATGCCGCACTGTACACACTAAAAACTCAAAAAATAACCCAAGTTGGGTTACTTTTAACACAACTGCTGGGTTAAAAAAGATTAATTATCTGATGGGTTACTTTAACCCAGAATTTTTCAGTGCTTCATTTGGTTGAACCACGGTTCAGGTGTCACTTGTGTTTTGAACAGTTGGGCGCACTATTTCTAGAAATACGACACGAATCCCGAACGTTTCCCGACCAGTTCTATTGTTTCCCTGTATTGGATTCAGCGTCAGTTCATTGCACTTTACCGTGACTCCTGGTAAAAAAAAAAATTAAAAAAAATTAGCGTGGTTCAGGATCATTTCAACTCGATTTCTCCTAATAAAACAATACACTATGAACACTGTGTATAAAAAAAACTACTTCAATTAATATATAATGCCACTGCAATGTAATATTAGAAGAGATAGCTCAGTGGACCAATCACCAGGATTTGCATCCAAGGGTCCCAGGTTCAAGACCAGCATCTTGCAATTATTATTGTTATTTTTTTTTTACTTTTTGTTTTTGCTTTGCGTTTATTTTCTTCATGTGATGTGTATTTTGCTGTGTCAAGCACTTCTCACAGAAAACGTCACATGTGTTGTTTTACGTTGTTTATCATCACTAACAACATTGTTTTGTTTTACGCTTTTTCATCATCATCAAGTGTTACAAGGAGCTTAGTTGAAGCATATGATATACGTCCAGTCCGCCACCAGGTGCCGCTGTTCTGCGTGGTTTCAAAGCCCTGAATGGGTGGTTCATTTTTCCGGCACAATTACATGAACCCCAATGAGGCTTCCTGGGGCTTCTATTCCCATCCCTACCGATGACCAATATTTACCCTGCGACTGTGGCCAATAGCTGTTATTTGCCGATACCGATATTGAAGTGTCTAGAATAACATAAGTTTAGATTTTTTTACTTAGTTCCTTTACTAGAAATGCACAACTCTTTTTTTGCTGTGCAATCATGTCGCACTTGACCTTTTCAACATAAAGCAAGGGATCTCAAAGGAACAAGTATCACTTAAAAAGGCCACTTATTAACTACTGGACATAACTGTAAACCATAAGGTTCCCATTTCCAGGGATCTATTACAGTAGGAACAACATGTACATCTACCAAAAATATAACATACCTGAAAACAGTAAATTACTGACCATGACTGTAAACAAAAGCTTCCCAGTGAAGGGGATCTGTTAAAAACAAGTATACATTTAGAAAATAAAGTGTATCTGAAAACAGTCAGAACAATATCAGTAGATTTTTTTAATATCCGACTGATAGCAATAAACTCAAATTATGCAAATATGGACATATTACAATCCTGGCAGCAATATATCTCCCATCCCTACTAAAAATCAGATTTTATTAGAGATCATAAACAGCAAAGCAAGAAATACCTGTGGAAATGCATCATTTGGTTCAAGTGAGGTGAGGGACAAAAGAAGAATTAACCTGATGTTTCAGTCTCTTTGCAGTATGCTTCATTCATGCGTGTCTCACAAACATAATCAAACACAATCATAGGAAACATATTCCAATCTATTCTTGACATCAGCATCCTTTACATGTCAACTCAGATTTCATGTCAATGAAACTTATTTGTTCTTGTTCTAAAATTGTTGTTTCTTTTTACATTTATATTTATTTAAAAACAAGTGCACATGAAGTAGAAGAAATGCTAAAACAAAATTAGTTTTAATAAAGGTTTTGCATCAAGGAAAATTGAAAACGTTTTTTTTTAGTATGTTATCGGACTCTTGCATTCTGGTCTCTCTCTAAATATGAAACTGTGTATTTTCTGAAAAGACACAATCATGTAAATGTGTCTTTTTTAACATGCAAAGCACAGCACACTCTTCACAAATCTGGTCAGTCCCTCCAAGATTTCTTTTTGAAGCAGAGCATAGTCAGCCTGCAGGCTTTAAGGCATTTCCAGCACTATTACATAACTCTGGGCTGTTGCCAAGCCTCCAGTGATGTCAGTCTCTGCATCTCCCCTGAGGGGCCAGACTGGACCCTCCAGTCCAGACTCCATCCTAGTCTGACCTCCTTTAGAGGACAGGATTCAGCTCCAGCCCATTTAACACACGCCCTGCACTGATGTAGAATACTGCTCATCCTCAAGACACCTGCTGGCTTTCTATGGAGATATACGGTCAGCAAACACAATGCACCTCTGTTATTTATTTTGAATTAAACAGCAAACATATTAAGAGATTACTAAGTACTAAAGAATCACCAAATATGAAATCTTTAAGAAAGTTATTCAATTTAAAATGTGATGCTTTTTATGTGACTTCTAGGTCGGTTTCTTCATCCTTTTCAGTAAAAAGGGTTATGTTAAACGTTAAACGAAGCAGCATACTGTGATGAGCACGCGCCTACCTGCGCACGTGCTGCAGTTTTGCTGCATCGAATCAAACTCCGGTGGGACGGATGAACCACGTGACCCAACTGCGCCGCTATGAAGGACCGGGTGGGGGGAGTCCACCACTGAAAGCCCCCACCCGCTCTGAAAACACTAGCATTCGAACCTGGCGGTTTTCTAGCCAAGCCGCCGCGCGCGGGACCAAAGGCGGGGTCCGGCACGCGGCGGGCGTCCTGCAGAGACACCGATCCAATGTGGCGCGTGCGCTCTGGTGAGCACAGACGTGAAAAATCTTCACGCGGAGTTATCCCACTCTGCGGAAAAACACCTCAGACACACTCCGTACGCACGCAGGAATTTAAGTGCGCGCGAACGCACACCACCTTCAACCTCAGCAGGACAAACCACCGCGTGAACGCGCATTAGTCTGCATAACGGTATCGTAAAAACATCCCGAACCGTCACGGACTCCTCACCTGTTAGGATCTTGTCTGTCGCCGTGTCCTTCTCGCTCATCGTGTCCCGCAGTCTGACCTCCTCCCGAGCCTTCTCTCCGATGCAGCTGCACCAAGCTATCTTCCTGCTTTCCAAGTCCTCGGTCAGGCCAGGGGGGTTGTGCCGCCAAAAGCCTCCTCCGCGGGGCAAACTCGGAGCCTCCTTCGACTTGTCGTCGCTTTGCAGCGAGTCTTTTTGCAGAGAGCCGCGCGGAAGCAGCGCGAGGCTTCTGAGCGAGGGGGACGGCGGCAGCAGCAGGAGGGGGCAGAGAGCCTCAGCAGATCGGATGTTGGAGCCGGACTCTGCTGCTGTCTGCCCCTCCCTTCGCACTCACGATTGTCCGGCCCAAGAATGCTGGCACAGCTCGGCACGGCTCTGTTCACAGCGCCCTGCTGGACCCAGGAACACCAGATTCAAACCCTCCGAAGCTGCTGCTTTGACTGCTGATCCAGAGGAAAGTCATGAACCTGAAGGCTGATTCAGACATCCTGAAACGGGACGCTTTGTTTGTCTGAGAAAAGAGTTTACAAAGGAATGTTTGTATGTGTGGTAAAAGCTGTGAGTTGGTGGGTCACAGTAGTCATTAAAGCAAATGCACAACACAGGCTATCAAAAACCCTCACATCCAGGCTGTCCCAACCAGGGACGGGCACAGGATTTAGAGGACCAGGGGCTCAAGGGCAGCAAAATAACATTCTGTTAAACAATATGGAAATTAAGTAAAGTTAAACACAAACTACTAATAGATAAATACTCAGCTACTGTAGGTGAAAGTGATACAATTGTAGATTGGGATTCACAGCTACATTCTTTCTTATCTTGCCCTGCAAACACGAGATTTTGTTGTGACTGGAAAGATTTTAATACATAAGATTGTGAAACGGAGTCATGCAGATTATAAATAAGGCATTTCTTATCAAAAATCTTAAAAATAGCAGATAAATTTAGTGTCAGACCCATAATGAGAAAGCTATGAATCCTGTTCATTTTAGGTCTCCACAATTAATCGCAACTTCATCGTTATCGCAATATCAAGCTGTGCAATACGCTTATCGCAAAAGTTGGCGAAAATTGCAATAAATGGCAAACCTTAAATGTGCTAAAACAATCTTATGGCACCTTGAAATATTGAATGAAATATCAATTTCTGCATTTGACCAATCAGATGGACGCCTTCACATTGTTGACCAATCAGGTAGAGCTCTTACACTGACCAAAAATATAAATGCAACACTTTTGTTATTGCTCCCATTTTTTATGGTTTGAACTCAAACATGTGAAACATTTTCCACATACATAAAATAACCAGTTCTCTGAAATATTGTTCACAAATCTGTCTAAATCTGTGATAGTGAGCACTTCTCCTTTGCCGAGACAATCCATCCCACCTCACAGGTGTGCCATATCAAGATGCGGATTAGACAGCATGATCATTGCACAGGTGTGCCTTAGACTGGCCACAAGAAAAGGCCACTCTGTAATCTTCAGTTTTGTTTTATTGAGGGGGTCAGGGGACTCAGACAACCAGTCAGTATCTGGTGTGACCACCATTTGCCTCATGAAGTGCGACACATCTCCTTCGCATAGAGTTGATCAGGTTGTCTATTGTGGCCTGTGGAATGTTGGTCCACTCTTCTTCAATGGCTGTGCGAAGTTGCTGGATATTGGCAGGAACTGGAACACGCTGTCGTATACGCCGATCCAGAGCATCCCAAACATGCTCAATGGGTGACATGTCCGGTTCGTATGCTGGCCATGCAAGAACTGGTATGTTTTCAGCTTCTAAGAATTGTGTACAGATCCTTGCAACATGGGGCCGTGCATTATCATGCTGCAACATGAGCTGATGTTGTTGGATGTATGGCACAACAATGGGCCACAGGATCTCGTCACGGTATCTCTGTGCATTCAAAATGCCATCATTGAAATGCACCTGTGTTCTTCGCCCGTAACATATGCCTGCCCATACCATAACCCCACCACCACCATGGGCTACTCGATCCACAACATTGACATCAGAAAACTGCTCACCCACACGACGCCACACACGCTGTCTGCCATCTGCCCTGAATAGAGAAAACCGGGATTCATCCGTGAAGAGAACACCTCTCCAACGTGCCAGACGCCATCGCATGTGAGCATTTGCCCACTCAAGTCGGTTACAACGACGAACTGGAGTGAGGTCGAGACCTCGATGAGGACGACGAGCATGCAGATGAGCTTCCCTGAGACGGTTTCTGACAGTTTGTGCAGAAATTCTGTGGTTATGCAAACCGATTGTTTCCGCAGCTGTCCGAGTGGCTGGTCTCAGACGATCTTGGAGGTGGACATGCTGGATGTGGAGGTCTTGAGCTGGTGTGGTTACACGTGGTCTGCGGTTGTGAGGCCGGTTGGATGTGCTGCCTTTGGAGACGGCTTATGGTGGAGAAATGGACATTCAATTCCCTGGCAACAGCTCTGGTGGACATTCCTGCTATCAGCATGCCAATTGCACGCTCCCTCAAAACTTGCGACATCTGTGGCATTGTGCTGTGTGATACAACTGAAGATTTCAGAGTGGCCTTTTCTTGTGGCCAGTCTAAGGCACACCTGTGCAATGATCATGCTGTCTAATCCGCATCTTGATATGGCACACCTGTGAGGTGGGATGGATTGTCTCGGCAAAGGAGAAGTGCTCACTATCACAGATTTAGACAGATTTGTGAACAATATTTCAGAGAGCTGGTTATTTTGTGTATGTGGAAAATGTTTCACATCTTTGAGTTCATACCATAAAAAATGGGCGCAATAACAAAAGTGTTGCGTTTATATTTTTGGTCAGTGTATGTTAGATGTTGGCCTCCTATGAAGGGTTTAAACTAAACTGTTGCAGTTAAATGGAAATTGTATTTTGATTGTTTTGCTATTTGTTCATGTATTGCAATTTACATCGTCGACCCAGTATTGATCACTAATATTGCACATTGTGAGTTTTCCTTATATTGTACAGCTCTAGTTAATTTATTCTTAAATTTCATTCATTCATTTTCTGAACCCATTTTGTCTCTTACGGGGTCACTGGGCTGCTGGAGCCTTTCCCTGCCACTCACGGGCGAAGGCATTTTGAAAATTTCCCGCTGTTTCATTTTGAACTCACAGGTTCAAGTTTCTTCCCTGTCACGTCGTCTTTTCTGGTCTCCGGGGGGCAGCAGTTTCTTTCTCTGTCCCCGGCCGTCCCTAACTCTCTCCGGTGGACATCAAAAGTCAATTAAGATAAATGTAGAACTCATTGATTAATATCAGAAAACATGAATTATTTCACATCTTCTAAGTTCTCACATCCTTGTATTTGGAATTTATTTGGGGACCAAATCTCTCATCTCCACAGTCGCGTCAATCCTTCAGCCCCCACTCCCTTAACCGAGTCTAGGTGCTGGAACAGGTGGCTTCTCTCAGTAATCAGACACATTCCACTTCCCCCTCACAAGCCTTGTGTGAGACAGAAGACTCGAAACCAAGCCAGCTTCCTGTATGACTGCCTGTGTGATTTAGACTTTGTTTGAGGTGTTTTTTTGGTTGTGTAAAGACGTTTTTGTTGTAACAGGAAATGTATGATGTGAGCAAATGGGTTTGTTTTCTCTTTGAGGATTTCCACCTACTTCAAACTGTTTCAAATTACCAATCAAACCCTGGTCAAAGGCTAATACAGCTAAAGCTAACAGAGCGAATGCTAACAATGCTTCTGATCCTGTTGAGCCAATGGCATCTCTGTGGAGCAACAGATTGAAAGTTTTCTCAAGTCTAAAAGAATTTTTTCTGGATCTAAACAACAACAGACCTGCCACCGTAGTAGTCTGTGCTTTTACGCACAGCACAGTGCCCACACCAACCAGAAAAGGGCAATGTGTTGTTCCGGATTCACCCTGCTACTCTGAGGATCTCTACATGGCGAACACCACGTTTTCACAACTTCTGATGCAGCTGAAGGAGTCTCACAGGTGGAGATGTGAACAGAAAACCAGAAGCTTTCATCCCTCGGCATGATGAGGACGTGGTGCAAATCTGGACATCAATATTTAAAGAGGAAAGAAACAGACTAGGTCTGAATAAAATGGCTCATGATTAATTTCAGAATACAATATGTTAAATCACTCTGGCACATGATATGAAAGATTAAAGTTACTTATATATGGGCCTATTTAAAAAGTTCTCTTTATATTTTCAACATTTAAGGTATAATAGCTTGTAAATGTGAGGTCAATTAATTTATCTATGAGGATAGACCAGAGTTGTGGAGGTTTCTGCAAGTTGTGTTGGTCACGTTAGACAGAAATACATGTTCTGGGGCTCGGTGAAGGCGGCAGCGGTGGGTGCTCTCTCTACTAAACTTTCTTTGATAATGGTTGAGGTCACTATATTGAGTTTGAATGTTCAGGTTTGAACAATATTATCAAGAGGGTAAAATGTCAGCAGCTAATGCGCCCACAGAAAGCAGATGTTGTGTTAATAGAATAATCTCACTTGAGACAGGAAGATGTTCCCAAAGTACAAGAGACAAAATATTTATCTCGTCCCCCATTAGCTCTTCTAAATTTAAATGAGTCATCATGTTTTAAAGAGACCGATAAGACCTATAGTGATAGCTTGAGGTTGACATGTTTGCATATCAATTGATGACACAAAAATTCCTTTTGTTTCAATCTACGTCCCAACAATTTTTGAGAAGAATTTCTATCCCAGTGTCATGCAGGAATTGCTGAGTCTCTCAGAATACAAGTTGATTGTTGGAGGAGATACAATTGCAGTTTGTGACCTTACATTAGACAGCTACTTTTTCAAATGAGCAACATTAAGCCTTATCAGAGCTGAACTATATAACAGACAACTTAAACCTATTGATGTTTGGCGACTTCACAATCCAGACACACATGGTAACACGTTTTTCTGCACGACACCAATTATTTTCACAAATCGACTACTTTCTACTTTCCAAGAGTCTGAAGGAATGTGCAGTTATGGTTATGAATGGATACATGGATGGATGGATGGATGGAGGGAGGGGGGGTGGATTGGGAGGTTAGCTCCCTTCAAGTCTGGCACGACAAGGTCAGAAGAACATTTGACATCCATACTGTGAAACAAAAGTCTCATTAAGTATTTTCTTGAATTAATAGATATTTAAATCTTGTTTGAGCTCATTACTTAAGGCAAGGCAAGTTTATTTGTATAGCACAATTCATACACAAAGTAATTCAAGGTGCTTCACAAAACAGAAAAATGCATTCAAATCACAATACATCATAGAAATAATCAACGTAAAATTTACTTTAAAAGAAAAGAAAAAAAAATAAATAAAAAAAGAGAAAATTGATTTAAAAAGAAAGGAAGGAAAGGACAGAAAAGTGCAGATAGGACCTTTCAGTCATAGACACGGCTAAACAGAAATGTTTTAAGTCTAGATTTGAACATGAACACAGAAGAGGCCTGTCTTACGACTTCAGGGAGGCTGTTCCAGATTTTAGCAGTAGAATATTGAAACGCTGATTCCCCTTGTTTAGTTCTAACTCTGGGAATCAGCAGGAGGCCGGACCCTGAGGTCCTCAGAGTACGAGATGGTTCATATGGTACTAACATGTCAGAGATGTACTTTGGTGCGCGGCCATGGAGAGACTTGTACACAAGCAGAGCTGCTTTGAAGTCTATTCTTTGAGGTACAGGGAGCCAGTGCAGAGACCTGAGCACAGACTAATGTGATCATACTTCCTGATTTTGGTCAGGACTCGAGCAGCAGCATTCTGGATGCACTGAAGCTGTTTTACAGCTCGTTTGGAGAGGCCGGTGAGCAGGCCGTTACAGTAGTCTAACCTACTGGAGACAAATGCATGAATTTTTTTTCCGGAATCCGGTTTTTTAGGAGTTTTTCCTTACCGCGAAGGGGGGTCTAAGGGCAGGGATGCCAGAATAGCTTAGTGAGTTTGTTAGTTTATTTTAGTATTTTCCTATTGACTCTCTATTCATGATCCTTTTTTTTTTCCTTGTTTTACTTCAAAGCCCATCAAGACGACTGTTGTTGTGATTTTGGGCTATACAAATAAAATTGAATTGAATTGAAATGCATGAATAAGTATCTCCAGGTCTCGCTTTGACATTATGTTTTTGATTTTGGCAATGTTTTTCAGATGGTAAAATGCCGCTGATGTTACTGACTTGATATGGCTGTTAAAGTTCAGGTCAGAGTCCATGATTACCCCTAGATTTCTGACTTGATTTGAGGGTTTAAGAGACAGAGAATGAAGGTAGCTGCTGACACTTTCTCTTTGTTTCTGTGGGCCAAAAACAATAACTTCAACTAACACATTTTTTTGTTATTAATTTTTTTTAAAGCAAGTTGTGACTTTTTCTAACCTAAACATTGTTAAAACATAAACAGGTGTGTAACCCTCTCTTTGCTCCTACTGCTCCACAGGAGGGGCTGTCCACTGTGGTAGAGGGGAAATCTTTACTCAGGTTGGGTAAAGGCTTGGGTCAAATTTTACCGGTCTTGTCTGAGTTTAGTTGGAGAAAGTTGTTCTGCATCCACGCACTGATCTGTTGGAGGCAGTGGCTGAGTGAATCCACCGGCCCATATTCACCTGTTGTCAGTGACACATAGATCTGAGTATCATCTGCATAGTTGTGATAAGAAATGTTATTACTGCGTATTAACTGCCCTAGTGGCAGCATGTAGAGGTTGAACAGAAGGGGTCCCAGGATCGATCCCTGGGGCACACCACAAGTCAAGGCCATGTAGTCTGAGACACAACTCCCAATTTCAACAAAGTATTTCCTGTCTTCTAGATAAGACTTGAACCAACTTAGGGCAGATCCAGAGATGCCAACCCAGTCTTGGAGTCTGTGCAAAAGGATCCCATGATCAACAGTATCTAAGGCAGCGCTCAGGTCTAGCAGGATTAAGACAGAGACTTTGCCATCATCAGTGTTCAGGCGGATGTCGTTGGTTACCTTGATAAGAGCAGTTTCTGTGCTATGATGGGGTCTAAAACCTGACTGGAAAACATCAAATGAATTGTTTAATAAGAGAAAGTCAGTGAGCTGTTGGTAGACAACTTTTTCAAGGACTTTTCCTAAAAATGGCAGATTAGAGATAGGTCTGTAATTATTCAGTACAGTGGGATCAAGACTTAACCAGTTCCAGAGCTTAGTGCCACAGACAGACACACAAAAACTTTTTGTGGTTCTTATCAATTTGACCTTGAAGTTCCTACATCCCCTCAGTTTGTAGACTGCTTCATTTTCTAAGAGCTGCTTTTGGATACGGCATGGTCATGTTTTGCACTGGCTCTGTACAGTTTAAAAAGTCTGTATTGATCAAAATAAGTGTGTGTATTTGTATGATCAAAATAGCTGGATTTATTTATAATTCTGACTGTTCATTTTTGATTAGATGAGATAAGATCATGTTTATTGATCCCGCGTTGGGGAAATTCAATTGTTACAGCAGATCAGTGCAAAAAAACAGGCATTAACATTAAAGAGCAGTACGACAAATATCGACAGTTATATTCTATATAATTTACTGTATATTTGAAATAGTCTTTGACACTTTAGTTTGTATATTTCTGATGCTGCTTCCAGCTTTGTTTGCTGTCAATAATTAGCCTTAAGAATTTGATTTATGTAATGCCTTCAATAGGGAGATTATTTATTTAAATTGACCACTCTGCTCAGACATTACAATTACCAAAACATTGATTTTGTTTGGTGTAATTCCAAAGATTGACTGTTGTATTCCATCCCTGTTTTTACTTTATTGAGTTATTATCTTTAGAATTGTCTGTAGAAGAAAATATGTTTGTATCAGCAGCAAATAATATGAGTTTTAAAAGTTTTAAAACATTGAATGTATGTATCATTTATGTAAATGTTGAATTGCAGCGGGCCCAGAATTTATCTTTGTGGGACACCACAACTAATCTCCTTGGGATCTGATGTAAATTCTTCCATCTTGAAAAATTGTTTACTTCCAGTTGTATAGATTTGGTCCTAATTTAGCACTACCCTTCTTATCCTATGCACTTCCAATTTGTTAAGGATGTAATGATTGAGAGTTTCAAATGCTTTTTTTTTTATTTCACTTGTATTTGTTTCTGTGTAGAGCAGTTGCAATATCCTCCACAGCATCAATGACAACCATTAAAGTTGATCTGTTTTTCGCTAAAACCATATCAACTTCCATTTATTCATAATGTTATGCTTGTCAATGAATGTAACTACATAATGATTTTGAGAGAATCTCTTCTCCTGGAGAAGGGCCGACAGGTCTCAATGTTGATTTACATCCAGATAAATCCCTTCAGACTTGAAAAAAATCTTCCACCTGTTACTCGAGGTAACTCAGCTTCTCGTGTCCATTCCCAGCGGTCACTGCATGCGCATATGATCGAGGTTTGATTTCAAGATTACCAAGTCTTTGATCCTGAAGTTTTGCCCTGGTGGTCCGGCACATCCCGAAGCCTTTGCTGGGTCTTTTTGTCTCTCACCTCTTCCTCCAGGAAATCAAGCAATTTCTTAATATCATCTACTTCATCCATTGCTGAGCTTTTCTATGGGGCTATGATCAAGTTCTTTTCGCAATAATTTTGATTTTCACTAACAAATTGAGCCGTGATGTTGTTTCATTGAGCCGGAACACTGGTCATTTTTATACACAAGACAATAAAGAGAGAATGTTCTTTGTTCGTCACATACTCCTATAATAAAGGTAAGGAGAGCAGAGTGACGAGGGCTCTGTTGTGCAACACATTTAGCCTCATCAGTTCAGAGATAAACAGCATCACCAAAGGATTGTCTCTCCAGCAGCGGACAGAGAGATAGATAGATAGATAGATAGATAGATAGATAGATAGATAGATAGATAGATAGATAGATAGATAGATAGATAGATAGATAGTGAATCTCAGTTGAGCTGGATGTTGCATCATATTCAATAAAATAAGATCATGATCCACTAAAAAAGTTATACATGCTTCTGAGAAATCGAATAAGAGACGATGACAGCAAAAAGAAAACTCAGAAGTTATTTTAATAATAAACAAAAAATGGAATTACGTGTTCCATAAACTTAGGGACAGAAAACACAAGCAGTGCTCAATTATTTCAACACATTTTTTTGTTATTAATTTTTTTTAAAGCAAGTTGTGACTTTTTCTAACCTAAACATTGTTAAAACATAAACAGGTGTGTAACCCTCTCTTTGCTCCTACTGCTCCACAGGAGGGGCTGTCACTGTGGTAGAGGGGAAATCTTTACTCAGGTTGGGTAAAGGCTTGGGTCAAATTTTACCTATCAAGGTTTATACTATCCACCCCAAGAATTTCACACGACACGTACTGAAAATGATAACAAATGTATTAATAAGACAGAATTATACTCAACAGTTTCAAAAAAATTGTTCAGACATAAACCGCATGGATTCTGAAATTCTGACCATTTACAGATATGTTTTCCTTTTTTTCCACTTCAGAAGCAAAAAAAAATAAATAAAATTAACTTTAAAAAAAAAACACTGAGATCTCAGGTAAAATTGTAATTTGGAGCTCCAAAAAAACCCCAAAGAAAAAATACCCTCAAAGGAGTGCACTCAACAGTCCTACCGCCCTCTAATGTCCAGGAATGTAGTTCACAGATTCGGTTAGAAAATAAGGGGATGATGGGATGGGACCAACTGTCTTTTCACTCGAGGAAGGAAATGATCCAAGATGGAGGCGTAGGACCGGGAACAGAAGACGGCAGATGAACGAAAACTCCTCTGGAATGTCACATAAATAAAAAAAAAAAACAGCCAGGATAGCCGTTGTACAAAGTATAAAAATATCTTCAGTGGAGTTTCAACAAGCACAGCTCCAGCATTAATCAAAAAGCTTTCTGTGTCTAGGTTTTTTTTTTTTTTTCCAACTCCAATATCAATTTGGCTACTCGCTCCCACGTTCAAGATTTATATGGGAAGGGAAAAAACCCAGGATCAGATATGCAACATTACAATTGCCCAAAGAGAAAGGGGGTATGTCCCTCCCCAATTTAAAATTATTTTTTCTGGCAGCACAGATGCGCTATGTTTGTTGTTGGTGCGACTCTAATTATTATGCAAGATGGAAAGAGATTGAGACATGTACAACAAGATATCAAATTCAGACTCTCTTAGGAGAAGATCATTTACCAAAGGACATTACCCCACTATTAAATCCAGTAACGATATTTACTTTAGAACTGTGGCAAAAAGTAGCATGGCAATTAAAGCTGAAAAAAGAAAGGAAAATACTAAAATGGATTCATCTTGATAAGGATTTCAAACCAGCAAAACAAGATTCGACATTTAAGCAGTGGAGTCACAAGGGGGTTACAGCATTTGCCACAATTATAAAAAAGAACAAGATGAGGGGCTTCCAGGACTTAAAGGTGAAATTTGGACTCACCAATCAGGATTTTTTTCGATACCTCCAGCTGAGGGAATATTTCAACAAAGAAATTAGACCAGAAGAGGGGAGTGAACAAAATCCAGTCTTGGAGGCAATAGTTGGAGCATACCAGCAGAAAACGTCTAAAATTGTTTCAAAACTGTACGCTAGCCTCATTTCATGCCAGAAGAATACAACTTTATATGTTAAAGAAAAGTGGGAAAGGGAAATGTCTATCACTGTTTCAAAAGAAGAGTGGTATTCAATGTGTGCAATAACTCAATCTTCTACCACATCACTGAAATGGAGGGAATTAAACTGGAAAAACCTCTTGCGCTTCTTTATTACACCCTCAATTAAGAGCAAACAATCAGCAGATCCACAGACGTGTTGGAGACAATGTGACACAATAAATGCAAATCATTCCCATATTTTCTGGAGCTGTTTACAAATAAGGCCATTTTGGCATTCCATACATCTTGTTTTAACAAATATTCTGCACAATACAATTCCCTTCAACCAGCTAGTACTATACCTGGGTAACATTTACGAAACGGTTATAGTCAAAGATCGGTATCTGGTGAAAATATTGCTAGTTGCAGCTAGAAAGACAATAACCAGAAGATGGCTTAAGCCAGAACCACCAACGATGACAGACTGGACGGAAATAGTGGAGGAGATCTACATTATGGAAAAAATGACCTTTGCTTTAAGACTGAAAGAAGGAAAGTTCAAGGAAAAATGGGACAGATGGACTGCATATAAAAACTTTTTGGTCATTGCATAATCTTTTTGTTCATATTTCTGGAACGGCTGCTGATATGTCTTTTTTATTTATTCATTTATTTTATTTTGTTGTTGTTGTTTCTTTGTTTATTCTGTTTAATTTCATGTACATTTGTGTTATACCTTATTAAAAATAAAATCAAATTTAAGTAAAAAAAAAAAAAAGAAAACTCCTCTGGAATGTCACATAAAATAAGACCAGCCAGGATATCCGTTGTACAAAGTATAAAACAATCTTCAGTGGAGTTTCAACAAGCACAGCTCCAGCATTAATCAAAAAGCTTTCTGTGTCAAGGTTTGTTTGGTGTTTTTCCAACTCCAATATCAATTTGGCTACTCGCTCCCACGTTCTGTTTGCGTCTCTGTGACTGCACACGGTGTTGCAAAGAACGCAATCCCACAAAGATCTCAGTAGGAGTAAGATGATCACTCTGAGCTAAAAATCCGAACACAAAACAATGCACTTTCAACAAAGATGGTAGGCAGTTCAGATGACCACTTTTAGTTAACATTTGTTAACATTAATTTTGTTAAACAAAAGAACCAATAACAGCAGGCTACCTCCAAGTGCTATATAAAGAGTGGGGTCACATCACCTGGGTTACACTCTCCCCCTCTAAACTGCATGAGTCCCTGCATGCCAGCCACCTGTACATGGGCTGCCAGATAGTGGAGCGACAACATTTTCGAGACTTGCAAAAAATGAGCTAATGGCGAGGATCAAGGGCTTCCCTAATTCATCATAGGTGAACTTTTGTGGGGGTCGTTTCACTCTTTCAGAGCGCCTAGGCTCACTTGACTCACTCTCAGGACTGACATTTGCATCCTCTTCATTTTTGGCCAATAAAATCTGGCTCTAGCAAGACTTAACACACGATCAGATCCCAAATGACCAATGTTGTCATGTAAGCCTTCTAAAGCTTTGTCTCGGTATTGCTCAGGCAACACAAGCTGATAGATCGTCTCCACTCTCTGAGCAGGAACTTTACTTCAGTATGCTCAGCATCTACCTGTCTGAGACTTGGCTTTTGTTCTAGTTCTATCAGAGAAATTAGTGTTCTAATAGATGGGTCATCTCTCTGTGCTTTATGCCAACTTTCTTTCGTCATACCTGGTAGGGTAGTCTGACCCTGATCAACAAACAGATCAGGCAATGAAGATGCATCAACGGTGAGTGACTCCACCAGGACAGGGAGGCAAGGTGGTGCTATAGCGTGATGCTGACACACTGCAGAGATTACATCAGCAGAAACCTCATGCTTCTCCCCCTCTAAGATGCGCCGTTTTAGCTCATTAATCCTATCCCTCTCCTGCACATAACCCTCATCCTCCTCTGGTGCAGCCTGTGGCCATCGAGACAAGCCATCTGCATCCCTGTTGGTGCATCCTGCCCTGTACTTGATGTCAAACCAAAAAGTTGACAGGGCTGCCAACCAACGGTGTCCAACAGCATCTAGCTTGGCAGAGGTAAGGACGTAGGTAAGTGGGTTATTATCTGTCAGGACTGTAAATTCTGTCCCATATAGGTAATCTTTGGACTTTTCACAAACAGCCCACTTTAACGCTAAGTATTCTAGCTTGTGAGCAGGATAATTTCTCTCACTTTTCGACAACCCACTGCTAGCGTAAGCTATAACTCTGAGCTTTTCACCTTGCTCTTGATAAAGAGCGGCTCCCAAGCCTGCACAAGAAGCATCTGTGTGTAGGACATATGGAAGCATGGGATCTGCGAACGCCAGGATGGGAGCCCTCAACTGTCCACTCTGCATAAAAGGGGGCACGAGGTTGCACGTTGTGCTTAGGCCTCTCGTGCTTGTATAGTTTACTTCTCTTTCTGGCTGAAGTATATCCAGCAGTGAGAGCGTTGAGAGGCTTGGCGATTTTGGAATAGCCTTCCACAAACCGGCGATAACATCCAGCGAAGCCCAGGAAGCGCTTCAACTCCTCCCTATTTGTAGGGCGAGGCCAATCTCTGAGAGCAGAGATTTTCTCTGGATCAGTATGAACTCCCTCAGCATCTACCACATGACCAAGGTATTTCACAGATGTCTTAAAGAGCTGGCACTTTTCAGGTGACAATTTCAGACCATAATCCTTGAGGCGTTGTAACACCCTCAAGAGTCTGAGCTCATGGTCTTCTAGGGTCTCAGAAAAGACAATGAGGTCATCCAAAAACACAAGAACCTCACTCAGATGAAGATCTCCAACACATTTTTCCATTAAACGTTGGAAAGTGCTGGGAGCATTAGTCACACCTTGTGGCATACGATTGAACTCGTAAAATCCCAAGGGACATGTGAATGCAGTTTTATGTTTATCCTCCTCTGCCATTTCTACCTGATAGTAGCCAGACTTCAGGTCCATTACTGAGAACCACTTGGCTCCACTCAAAGCTGAGAACGCCTCCTCAATATTGGGAAGGGCGTATGCATCTTTTATAGTGCAGGCGTTTAGCTTCCTATAATCAATGCACAATCTAATTTTCCCATTTTTCTTCCTCACCAACACTGCTCGTGATGCACAGGGACTTTCTGAGTCCCTTATTATCCCAGCATCCAAAAGTTCTCTGAGATGCTGTTTTACAGCTTCTCTGTCTGAAGGATGTATTGGTCTCGACCGCTCCTTGAAAGGTGTCTGGTCTTTTAACCGAATGTGGTGCTTCACAGCTGATGTGTGACCAAGGGACAGGTCATCTGCAGCAAAAACATCAGACACCGAGTTCAACTTATCTGTTATGCGTCACTTCCACTCTTCAGAAAGAGGGGAATCATCAAAGTTAAATGCAAGCGTACCAATCCCTGACTGGGAATCGGTGGACACGGACAAAGGTGTGGTAAGGGGCAAGACACTCTGCACAGCAGATATTTTGCCAATGACATAATTGGAAGGTAGAGTGACATCATGAGCTGTTGTATTCCTAAGAATGACAGGAATTTTGCAGCTCTTCCGCTTATATTCATAATTGCACACTCTAAGAACATCCCACCAGGAAGGGAAAATGTATCAGGTGGCTCGAGAACAAAGAAGGTATGTGGATTTACTTTTCCTACCCTGACTTCTCCATAGACACACATTTTGTGTCCCGCTGGAATAACAACAGGCTTCTGCCCATGCAACTTTACTGGGCATGTTTTAGTTGTATTTCTATGAATAAGGCCAACATGTTGCAGAAGTGCACTAAACCTATCTGACCTCTTCCAGAGCATAGGCCCCTCACGTTCTATTCCCCGCTGGTATAGCTGAAACAAGACATTAGTGCCAACTAATAACGGTGTCCTGCTATTAAATTGACAATCTGGTACAATGAGGGCGAGAGCATTTAACTGTTCTTCCCTGCCAGTCACAATCGTGGGAAATGTTAGGGGAACTTCAACGTAACCTAAATAAGGCACAGGCTGCCCTCCAGCCCCCTCAATCTCAAGCAGATGAGAGATGGGCTGAATGGGAAGTGATGTCAGGCATCTGGCATGAAAGGTTTCGGAAATAGTTGTGACCTGTGAGCCCGTGTCAAGAATGGACTCACATCTTGTGTCTCCAATGAAGACTTCAGAAATGCACCGAGGACCTACAAGCCCAGAAAGTAATATGAAATCCAGTCCATTACTGTGTTCACCGGTTTGAGTGTGAACTTGCTGTTGTAATTCATGAGTGGTTAGAATGGGACTTGGTTGATTAGTTGCTTCTGCTCCTGGTCGTCCCTCAACAGGAGCATTCACAAGTTTAAAGATACTTGGCGGTCTTTCTGTTGAGCCCAGAATCTCTCACGTTTGTCACGGAGCTCTTTGTTCTTTTTCTGGACAAGTTCAGGGTTTGGAGTGTTACCACAGTTTGCTGCGATGTGGCCATCTTCACCACATTTAAAACAGAACCATGGTCTGGGTGCAGTAAGGGCTCGAGGTGCCGAACAAGGGCCCGCAACACGGATAGCCAAGGTTTCGCTATGTTGGGGTGATTCTTTATTAACTGCTCGGGGGTACTACAGCTTTAGTTTCATTCCTCTCTTTATGTATCAACTTTGCTACTTGTTTTTTGAAGTTCTGCAACTTCTTTTTCAAGTTTGGAACTTTCATCCTGCCTCTTGGGAGTTGGAGCAGCAGGCTGCTCTGGAAACACTGGCATGCCCATCACAGAATGAAGATGTGAAGCAGCTTTAGAGCTTCCTAAATGCTTTCTCATTTGGTCCATTTTAGCTGCTCTCCGGTCCTCTTCTGTTCTCAGAAGCAAAAGCAACTCTGGGAATGATGGTGGACTGGCCTTTCGGTACTCAAGCTGGAGGCCCATAATCAGACTCTGGTCCCAGCACCCCCTACAGAATTGGCGGAGTAAGTATTTGTCAGATTCAGATGCTGAAACTCCCCCTCTAGAAACAGCTTTAGTTAGAAGTGCTTGCAGACGGTTTAAATAAACAGAGGGTTTTTCACCTGAATTTTGGTTAGACCCCAGGAAGGTTGCAAATAGCTCTTCTCCATCTTCTACAACTCCAAATGCTGATTCAAGCTGAGTGAGATAAGCTAGGGGAGTTGCACTCGTTCCAAGTGGTTTGACTATGTCAGCTGCTGGACTAAGTAGGCTCTCTAAAATTCTTCTCACCTTCTGAGAGTCAGACAATAAGGTGTCAGTAAGAAGAAGATCTACCTGGGTGCGCCACGCATCATAATCGACCTCACCATTTGGCTTTGGCAGCCGCCCAGAGAAAGTTCGAATTCGGCTTTGACTGTAGCCTGATGGAGCTGGATCGTTACGAATGAAATGCTCCACGATTACTTTTTGAACCTGAGGTGGGTTTAGTGTATCTTCATGCAGCGAAGGGGAAAAATTAATCTGTGCTCGACTGGGTGGGGTCTGTGCGGAAACATTTGACAGACCTTCCCCAGGAGGGATGCTGTCGTGAGTAAGTACAGGAGTATGATGCTCAGAGGGCTGAAGCTGAATGTCAGGACTTTGTGGAGGTACAGGTTGCTCGGAATGAACAAGTTGCATCTGCTGCTGAAGCACACTCCAAAATCCAGCTTTACTATTTCCGGCAAGGGTGCTCAGCTCACCCAAGCATCTCTGGGCTAATTCTCGACCAAGCTCCTCCTGACACATCCCCCGAATGGTTTTGACATGCCAAATAACAGCAGGATCGCTTGGACTGGGTAAGTCACCAAGATATTGTTCGATCAGAGGAGTACTGTATAAGAGTTCGCCCTTTTGGATGATCTGGGTCGTCCGGTATTCTCACTATCTTTTGAATGTCACCATTAACTTTGAAAAAATCAACAATATCCCCATCAGTATACGTTTCATCTACGCCTGTCACATAAATACAACTAGGCCCATGCAGATCAAACTGATTACAAAGATCCATTTTCAACTAAATGTGAACTATCAATATTTAAAATATTTTCTCTATACACTGTTTGGGGTGGAACTTGATTTAAATTGCCCAAGCCCCACGTTGGGTGCCACTTTTGTAACCCTCTCTTTGCTCCTACTGCTCCACAGGAGGGGCTGTCCACTGTGGTAGAGGGGAAATCTTTACTCAGGTTGGGTAAAGGCTTGGGTCAAATTTTACCTATCAAGGTTTATACTATCCACCCCAAGAATTTCACACGACACGTACTGAAAATGATAACAAATGTATTAATAAGACAGAATTATACTCAACAGTTTCAAAAAAATTGTTCAGACATAAACCGCATGGATTCTGAAATTCTGACCATTTACAGATATTTTTTCATTTTTTTCCACTTCAGAAGCAAAAAAATAAATAAAATTAACTTTAAAAAAAAACACTGAGATCTCAGGTAAAATTGTAATTTGGAGCTCCAAAAAAAACCCAAAGAAAAAATACCCTCAAAGGAGTGCACTTAACAGTCCTACCGCCCTCTAATGTCCAGGAATGTAGTTCACAGATTCGGTTAGAAAATAAGGGGATGATGGGATGGGACCAACTGTCTTTTCACTCGAGGAGGGAAATGATCCAAGATGGAGGCGTAGGACCGGGAACAGAAGACGGCAGATGAACGAAAACTCCTCTGGAATGTCACATAAATAAAAAAAAAACCAGCCAGGATAGCCGTTGTACAAAGTATAAAAAAATCTTCAGTGGAGTTTCAACAAGCACAGCTCCAGCATTAATCAAAAAGCTTTCTGTGTCTAGGTTTTTTTGTTTTTTTTCCAACTCCAATATCAATTTGGCTACTCGCTCCCACGTTCTGTTTGCGTCTCTGTGACTGCACACGTTGTTGCAAAGAACGCAATCCCACAAAGATCTCAGTAGGAGTAAGATGATCACTCTGAGCTAAAAATCCAAACACAAAACAATGCACTTTCAACAAAGATGGTAGGCAGTTCAGATGACCACTTTTAGTTAACATTTGTTAACATTAATTTTGTTAAACAAAAGAACCAATAACAGCAGGCTACCTCCAAGTGCTATATAAAGAGTGGGGTCACATCACCTGGGTTACAGGTGCACAAGCCTTGATTACCTCTCATTTGATAAAAAAATAAGTTTGCAATTTATTTGTAGAGAATGTTTTGGCACATCTAGAAAGCATTTTTTGACTGAAGAATTTAAAGGCTCACTAGAGAATCAGAGAATGACATCTGTTTCACTCAGTCTCTCTAGAAAAAACTGAGTAAAAAAGTAACACAAGCACTTAGTGCGGGATAAGATGCTATGGCCACATTAGTTTTGTTTTTCTTTTTATTCTGTTTTGTGCGCTTTTGTTCGTTTTTTTTCTTTTGTGTATCTTTCTTTGCTTACTGTTTTCTGTTTTACTGTTGTGGTGCTGGACATGTGTGCCTTTTGGGTGGACCGGAGATGGATGAGGCAGCCTTCATATCATCATGTGGACCTCCAGTCCCTGAGAAGGGAGTCCGCTCCACTCTGTGACACCTGTAACCTGTGCTGTGCTGATTATTATGGTTTATTGTGTAGTGTGGGGTTTCGAGTTCAGGCCTACTCTGTATAGTCTTTTGCTTGGTGTTTATTATGTTTAAAGTTAGGCTGTGGGGTGAACTGCCATGTTCTTTAGTGTGTGTTTTCTCCTGTTTGTTTGTCGGGGAAGTTAGTATTTGTTAGTGATTTCTTTTTTCTTTCACTTTCAGATAAGATTTCTGGATTTAGCTGAGTTTTGATTGTTATTTTGGCCTAGTTCAGTGTTTTTCAACCTTTTTTAATCACAACACACTTTACCCTTAACAAAAATCCCGCAGCACATCTTATGGTGCCTCTGTCAGTCTCCTCCCCTCCCCTCTCTGCTTGGCTCCTGATTCATCTCAGCTGCGACCACTTACCTCATCTCACCGCCTGCCTTCTTAAGGAGCTCCAGGACCAGTATTCATCGCCAGTTCGTTGCCCCTGATGGTGCATATTTGGTTGTCACGGTTTGCTCACGTTTTTCTCTCAAGCCTGAATCTAAAACCTGTTCTCACCTGTCTCCAGGAATCCATAGTCACAAGTGGTCGTCTGAGCCTGCATCATTCTGGAACCCCGCTCTGTCTGCCTCCTCCGGTCACACCACGGGCCCCTGCCGATTCTCCTCTCCTCACGAGCCTCCACCGATCCAGCTGTTCGTTGGACTCTGCGTACGAATTCACCAGTGACGCCACGAGCCTACAGGAACCGTTCATCCTCATTGTGAACCCCTCGGATTCTGCTCCCCTTTATGCTTACCTGAATATTAAATCCATTCTCAATTCATGCCCGTTCTCACCTGTGTCTCCTTCTGGGTTTCAGCGTCTGGGTCTATATTGTGCTGTAGCCATGACAGAACGAACTGGCCATACTCCTGACCCAGAAGGACTCAGATTAGCCGTTACCCAGCAAGGCATTATGCTTGGATGCCAAGCTGACGCTCTCTCACAGATGGCAGCCGCCCAGCAGGATTTATTTCACCGTTTGGACGGTATGACTCAAACCTTATATGAACTAACGGGACAATTCTCCCATGTTTCAGCCGCTACATCCCATGCTACAGTCAACCCGACTCCTTCCGCTTCCGGATCATCCTCTACACCAGAAAACATCCGGCTTCAACCGAAACCATTCCTCAGGGACGTGGAAACCTGCGGAGGGTTTTTGCTACAGTGTCAACTAGTATTCCAGCAAGCACTCAGGTATTACCAGACCGACCACATTAAAATCACGTTGATCATCAATTCGCTAAGAAACAAGGCTCTCCATTGGGCCCAAGCACTCCTATCCGCCAACCCTATTACTCACCTCTCGTATGACCGTTTCTTCAGTGAGTTCCGCCTTATGTTCGATCAACCCCGTAAACAGGAAGAAGCTACTCGGTCTCAAACAGCGTAATTGACTGGTCAGTGACCACGTCATCGATTTCCGGACACTAGCGGTCGAAGCTGGATGGCCCGACGTAGCTCTCAAGGGAGTATTTTACCAGTCACTAAACGAGCACATCAAAGATTACCTCTGCTCGCAACCGAGTTTCGGCGGCCCTTCGGTCTGATATTAGATTACGTGAACGCCAAAAGGAACGCACGCAAATACCCCATTGTTCAACCACTAATGTCTTCAGTATTCCCACCGCTGAACCCACTTCTCGTACCGAAACGCCAGCCTTAAACAAACCTCCGGAAGAACCCATGCAGATCTGTCATTGTAAGTTATCAGAAGAAGAACATCGTAAACGGCGTGAAGAAGGAGCATGTTTCTACTGCGGAACTCAAGGTCATTTGGTCTCATCATGCCCACTCTGTTTAAACTACAGAACCCCCCGCTAAACGACAGGCCGTGGGGGGGAACCGCTACCAATGATTCTGGTAAAGAATTTCTGTTTGTCCCTGTAAAGCTATGTTTTAACATCCATGTTCATGACTTACGTACTCTTGTTGACTCCGAGGCGGAGCAAAGTCTCATTGATCAGCAACTAGTTAATCAACTCTCAATACCCACAGAACCTCTGGATATTCCAATAGAATTTTCCAGCCTGGGTGGTCAACATCTGTCACGTATCACCCATCACACCAAACCCATCCTGCTCGTATCATCAGGTAACCATAGAGAATCTATTCAACTCCTCATCACGCAGTCTCCTCATACCCCCATTGTCTTGGGGTTTTCCTGGCTAAAACTGCATAATCCCCAGTTCAATTGGTTTTAGTGCACCATCACTAATTGGAGTTCGTATTGCCTTGCTAACTGTTTATTATCTGCCATCCCCGCCGTATCTGTTCCCAGCCCCAAAAACACTAGCCAAGTTGATCTGTCCAGAATTCCTCCATGCTACCACGACCTAAAGTCAGTTTTCTGTAAAACCAAAGCCAGCGCTCTTCCACCTCATTGCCCCTACGACTGCGCTATAAATCTACTGCCTGGCGCCTCTCTTCCTAAAGGCCATTTGTTTAACTTATCTGGTCTCGAGAGGGCGGCCATGGAAGAGTACGTTCAGGAAGCCCTTTCTCTGGGTCATATCCGGCCATCCTCCTACCCAGTGGGAGCTGGATTCTTTTTCGTCGAAAAGAATGATAAAACACTTAGGCCGTGGATTGATTACCGGGAACTCGATCAAATCACTATCAAAGACAAATACTCCTTACCGCTTATTTCATCTGTTTTCGACTCCGTACAAAAAGCCCGTATATTCACCAAACTGGATCTAAGAAATGTCTATCATCTCGTCCGTATAAAAGACGGAGATGAATGGAAAACTGCCTTTAACACTCCTTTAGGGCATTATGAATATCTACTCATGCCATTCGGCCTCACCAACGCCCCGGCAGTTTTTCAAAGGATGGTTAATGATATTTTACGTGACTTCCTGAATCGTTTTGGTTTCATCTATTTGGATGACATCCTAATTTATTCCCACAATCAAGCCCAGCATAAACACCACGTCTGTCTAGTTTTAGAGAAACTTTTAGAAAATCAGCTATTTGTGAAGCATGAAAAGTGCGAATTCCACATCACCACTGTGCAGTTCTTCGGCTACATCATTGAGGCTAGTTGCATACGTCCAGACCCCTCCAAAATAGAGGCAGTCACTAACTGGGAACCTCCCGACAATCACAAAAAGTTGCAGCAGTTTCTGGGCTTGGCCAATTTCTACAGACGCTTCATCAGGAACTACAGCAGCATTGCCACCCCTCTCACACGTCTCACCTCCGTTATTCACCCTTCGTTTGGTCCACCAAAGCTCAACGGGCCTTCGACAAACTCGAAGAACCTTTCGTGTCTGCACCCATCCTCATTCAACCAGATCCGTCTCATCAATTTATTGTTGAAGTGGATGCTTCAGACTCTGGTGTGGGAGCCGTCCTTTCCCAGAAGGAAGAAAGCTCAGGCAAGCTGAAACCTTGTGCATTTTTCTCCCGAAAGCTGTCCCCCACAGAACAAAATTATGACGTCGGAAACCGGGAGCTCCTGGCAATCAAGCTGGCTCTGGAAGAGTGGCGTCACTGGTTGGAGGGAGCCGAACTGCCGTTCATCGTGTGGACGGACAATAAAAACCTAGCGTACCTCTGCTCTCCCAAGAGGCTCAATTCCAGGCAAGTTCGTTGGTGTCTCTTTTTTGACCGTTTTCATTACCTACAGACCAGGCCCCCGAAACATCAAACCAGACGCCCTATCCCGGAACTACAGCCCCTCTGAATGCACCACCACCACTAGGGACACCACTTGGGACATTAAACCTAAGGTACTTCAAGCTCAAAATGAAGACAACATACACCCTCCTGATCTTAGAGGTACCCTATTTGTGCCATCCTCTCTCCGTTCTGAAGTCATTTCGTGGGGGCATTCGTCCCGCATGGCGTGCCATGGTTGGGTGCACCGGACCCTTAATCTCTTCACAAGATTTTTCTGGCCATCTGTGGACAAGGATGTTCGTTAATACATCTCGGCATGCACCTCTTGTGCCCGATCCAAAACATCATCCTCTGCTCCTGCGGGGTTACTCCATTCTCTCTCCACCCCCAATCGTCCATGGTCTCCCCTGCCTATGGATTTCGTCACAGGGTTGCCTCCATCTCAAGGTAACACCATTATCCTCACTGTCATTGACCGCTTTTCTAAAATGACTCATTTCATTCGACTCCCCCAACTCCCCACTGCTACTGAGACTGCCAACATCATGGTTAACCATATCTTCTGGCATCATGGAATCCCTGTCGACATCGTCTCCGACCATGGACCTCAGTTCATTTCTCAGGTCTGGAAGGCCTTCTGCACAGCCTTGGGGGCCACAGTCAATCTCACTTCAGGCTATCACCCGCAGTCTAACAGCCAAGCGGAGAGAGCGAACCAGGAACTGGAGGCAGCTTTTTGCTGTCTGGCAGCACAGAATCAACAGGACTGGTCCCAATTCCTCGTCTGGATGGAGTATACCCATAATACTCACCCCTCCTCTGCTACCGGGATCTCGAGGCCGCCCTCGGGTACTCACCACCTCTGTTTCCGTCACAGGAACTGGACTTGGCAGTGCCTTCTGTCCAACATCACCTCCAACGTTGTCAATGCGTATGGACTCAGATGAAGGCTGCTGGATGAAGTGCCTACAAGGAGGACTTCAGTTTTGGAACTGTTGAGTTGTAGAAAATTGGACCAGAAGAGAACCAGGAATGGATTTCTTGCAGACAGAGGGTAAGGGAGGAAGGAGGAAGTGATGAGGAGAGTTTAGTAGAGATGTAGAGCTGGGTGTCGTCCGCATAGCAATGGAAATTAATTTTGTGTTTATGGAAGAGAGAACCAAGAGGGAGGATGTAAATGATGAAGAGAAGGGGACCTTACAATAGAAACATTTGGAAAGACCCAGAGGCAATGAGTAAAGAAAACTGAAGCAAACACTGAACACTGAACTGAAGACGGAGCCCTTAAAGGTCAGAGGAGCAGTAGAAAACACACGCTTGAACCACTAGAGAGACTCCCAGAAGCTGTTCAACTGTAATAAATGTGTGAAGAAGAACAACTTCAGTGTCGGATCCAGCAGCAAGACTCGGGACCTCACCTTAAGTTTATTTAATTAAGTATACTTGGGTAGAAGTGTAGCAATTATACAATTAAATTGTATAGTGATGTTTTGGGGCTGTCGCTGGGCAACAAGGACTTTCAACTCCCTCCTAAGTTTTTTTTTATGGGCCTTAGATCTGAAGACAAACAGCCCCAAAGCATGATGCTTGCACCCCCATGCTTTACAGTAGGTGTGGTGTTCTTTGGATGCAACTCAGCATTCTAACAACTCCAAAAACAATGTGTAGAGTTCTTACAAAAAGTTCGTTTTATGGTTTTATGTGACCAAAGAACATTGTCTCAATCCTCTTCTGGATCATCAAATACTCTCTAGTAGACTGTAGACAGGGCTGCACATGTACTGGCTTTAGCAGGGGGACGCGTCTGGCACTGCAGGGTTTGAGTCCCTGGTGGCGTAGTGTGTTACTGTGTGTTACTAGTGTGTGATGGTAGCCTTTGTTCCTTTAGTCCCAGCTTTTTGCAGGTCATTCACTAGGTCCCCCTGTGTGGTTCTAGGATTTTTCCTCACCGTTCTTGTGATCATTTTTACCCCACGGCGTGAGATCTTGCGGGGAGCCCCAGATCATCAGTGATCATGCATGTCTTCGATTTCCTAATAATTGCTCCTACAGGTGATTTCTTCACACCAAGCTGCTTACTTGTTGCAGATTCAGTCTTCCCAGCTTGGTGCAGGTCAATAATTTGGTTTCTGGTGTCCTTAGACAGCTTTTTGGTCTCCATAGTGGACTTTGGAGTGTGACTGTTTGAGGTTGTGGACAGGTGTCTTTTTTTGATAACGAGTTAAACAGGTGTGATTAATACAGGTAACAGTGAAGGACAGAGGATCCTCTTACAGAAGAAGTTACAGGTCTACTAACTTACTAACTTAACTTATTTCAAAATACTAACTTAATACTTCTTCAATTGGAACAATTTAAGTTTACTATATGTAGATAGTAGGGTTGGGTGGATAAAATGGATTAATCAATCTGAATCAATCCAAGATTAACAAACCAATAATTGATCCATAAATGCAGAGATTCATCTTTTATGCCTTTCCTTAACCGGTGACCTAAAACAAACCGCCAGTAAAGCCAAAGTCCGCTAGCTTGATGCAAACATATAATGGAATTTCCCTTCATTTTTCCCATAATAATGCTAATCCGATGATAATCTCGTTCCACCTAAGCATACATTGCTGACTAAATGAACAGCTTTATATAACAACAGGCAGGAATTTTCCAAACTCTTTTAAGGACACATTTTTTAAGTAACCATTTGTGGTCTAAAGCCCAGTTTTCTTGCTCAAACTTTGTGGAATAAAGTGTAATTCTGAAGCGAGAGCCCCGCCTAGTGGTCAAAAAGAAACACCCTCCAGGAGAGGCAGAACGTAAGGATCTGCACATTTCGGTTGGAGCTTCCCCTTTTGAGAAACCGTTAAACACTGTATGTGTTAAAAAAATCTCATTGTATCAGATTAAGATTAAGAATATCTTCAAAACTTATTTAGATTATTGTTGTATTTCTAAACAAATACCTCTAAATGTGTAAACCATGTACATTCAAAATTGAAGTGAATCAATCCAGGCTCTGGTGAATCAAATTGAATCTGGAAATAATTGGTGATACTCAGCCGTAGTAGATATTCAGGAAAAAAGTAAAAAACAAGTATACTGGCCCGCTTTTGGCCTTTTCTTGTGGCCAGTCTAAGGCACACCTGTGCAATCATCATGCTGTCTAATCAGGATCTTGATATGGCACACCTGTGAGGTGGGATGGATTGTCTTGGCAAAGGATCAATATCACTATCACAGATTTAGACAGATTTGTGTACAATATTTCAGAGAACTGGTTATTTTGTGTATGTGGAAAATGTTTCACATCTTTGAGTTCATACCATAAAAAATGGGAGCAATAACAAAAGTGTTGCATTTATATTTTTGGTCAGTGTAGCTCAACAGATAGACCAGAGGTGGCGAACAAGTTTGACACCAAGAGCCGAATTTTTTCACTGTGAGAGTCAAAGAGCCACACCAGACACTGACCTGCCAAAACGTACACACACAAACACGCAATTAAAGCCGTATTACTTTCCATAACACACTCCTCTCCCTACAACAGAACAGCAAGTATTGTACTTGCGTTTATTTCAAGGAAAGTGTCCACCCTCAATACACACATCAATGCAGCTTAGCCAGAGTTACACAGCGACTACCCTAGAGGTCAGACACCCCCTCAACACACACAGGCACCTCTCTCTCATCTCATACACACACACACACACACACACTCTCTCTCTCTTTCTCTGCCTCTCTCTGACACACAACACTACTCAGTGACGGGCGGTGAGGTTGATGCTGGAGAGGCACTGATTCCTCTGAAGTCAGATTTACGATGATAAAAACGGAATATTTTTACCGTTCATCCATCAGTATTTATCTGTTAATTCTTTGTAACTCAACATTCCTCTTTCAATGACCCTTACACCAACAAATACACAAACTTCTGGACAGAGCATCCTTCTGGTGTCTGAGTGATTCATATTCACAATAAACACATTAAATTCATTACATTTCTGTTGTGAGCAACTTAAATTAATTTTTACCTTCATTAGAATATCTTGCTTTTATATGTTTTTTATTTAAAATTGTATGACTGAATTTTTACATCAAAAGCAAGTAATTCATTTAATGTTAATATATTGGAATGACTCAGCATAGTAACCAAACAAGTGTTAAGTTACCATTAGACTGGCTGCATTATTCACGCGCCCCCCATCCACATTTAGTGCCTATTAACTTTGACACACACACACACACACACACACACACACAGCCAAACGGCATGCAAGTGACCCAGGCCAGTCGTAGCCTCTCTGATTAGTTTTTTTACGTGAGTGTTGGTCAGAACGGACCGAGGTCTTGATTTCATGTGTTTCATGGTCATAAACAGGGACTGGCAGACATTTATTGCGGAGACCATCAACAGCAGCTTAGAGCAGCTCTTTCACACACGGGGATTCCTCCGTTCACCAAAACGTAACAGCGCCGTCTTTCAAAGAGATTTCAGCTCAATCATGTCTGGTTCTCTCGCTGCCTCATCAGTGACCAGCGGGGATCTCATCAGTCAGTCTCTGCATTAAGGATCCATGAGAAAAGTGATCTGCGGTCGTTTCAGTCCTGTTGCGCAAACAGCGTCACGTTCTGCGCTTCATTCATTTGGATTGCAGCTTCTGCTGTGAGCTCCGCAAAGAAAGAACGTGGGACAGATTGTCGTTTTGAATGTGGACTTTGAAAAGCTTCAACTTGTTCATAAAGGAGACAATTTGTGTCAGATGATCAGGAAGTTTTTAATTTTCTCCGGGATACGTTTTGTTCTTTTTTGCCATGACCAATGTTACTGCTTCCAGAAGCTCATAATGAGAAACATCGTGACTTTCCATTCTGTTCAGTAAAAAGTAAGAATCTTCCCGTTCTTCCAGAAACGTCCTGTGTTTATCTTATACTCTGAATTTCTCCATTTTGACCATCAGGGTAACAGTCTGCACGCACAGCTAATCTGTATCTATGTGTTCCGATAGTGGGCGTAACCCGCGCAAATGATTGGCGGTCACCTACGTGTCGGGAGCAGCATCAAACACACACACACACTGCCAAATGACTTTTATTATTATTTATTTTTAGTACCCTCTGATGGTTTGAGTGTGGTTTAAGAGGGAAAAAACTCTGAAATGAGGCAAAGTATATAGAAAATATGATGAGACGCAAAGAGCCGCACGCTCATTGGCCAAGAGCCGCATGCGGCTCGCGAGCCGCGTGTTCGCCACCCCTGAGATAGACAAACTATAAAACAAGTAAATAAGAAAGTGACAAAAATACATAAAAATAAATGAAAAAAAAAAAAAACTAAGCCAAAGAAAAACTTCAACATAAATAAAAGTGACATGAAGTATGTCTTTAATAAATAAATACAATGCTGCTCCTGGGTTCCCTCTAGTTACGAGCCGCAACATTTGCTCACTCACGAGTAAATACATTGATTTAAGAAAATAAAACCTCAACAGGGCGTAGGCCAGTGTCACGTTTGCTCCTGTCCCAAGCCCAGCTAAATGCAAAGGGTAGTGTCAGGAATGGCATCCTACATAAAACCCAGAATAAAGTCAACTGGATCCCAGGAGACAACAGTTATGGCCCAGTTAGCATCGTTTTATTATGCATTTACACCCCCCCCCCCCCCCCGCCCCAATCTGGGCCTGCTGCCAGTGTAGCGAGTTTATTCCTTTTGAATGAACATTCTCAAAACTTCAGTGATTTACTTTGGAAATGATTTTTATTTTGAGTTAACACACGATGTAAATATATATTTGTTCATCTTCCAATTATATTATCAAACAAATTAGCTCCACACTGTTACCTGTTGCGCTGGAAAGGTAATTAGTGAGACACACCCTCCCCTCAGCATGCGGCAACTGCCCCCTCCCTCTTCAGTTGGAATGAGCAGTCTGTGCTGGGGGCTGCACACTCATGCCATGTTGTCTTGTGCTGTTTTGAAGGCATTAAAAACGCAGTGGCCAGATTTGAGTTTCGTCCTCCTGATTGAGCATCGGCGACCATACTGAACCTGTTACAACAGCCTGTCATAGACAAACAATCACACAGACTCAATCCCAACAAAGAACCATTTAAAGTCCCCTGTGATTAAACTGTTGAGCGGTTTTTGTCTGTGGACTGGGAGACACCAAAAAGGCCGAACCGTTGCTCTGAGCAAACACAGCATCTTTGTACAATTCTTAAAAATGTTTGAAATGAAATGAAGCACGGACGGTCATGAGAGTTTTTGTCAGGTAAAAATGTTCAAATACTGATTAGTCTTCAACATTGAGTTAATAAAAAAAACATGCTGGTCACAGGTCATTCTATCATGGGACATCAGTATTTTTTTCTGAATTTGGGGCTTAAACTAAAACCCAACCAGCAAGGCCAAGTGGGCCCCACATGGTTTAAAAGTGGGCAGAAACTGTGGGCCCCAGATGAGTTTGTCTGCAGTTTCCATGCGGGCCCCACCTGTGTTTGCCCACAGTGCCTTATGTGGACACTCAGTGCTGAGTTGTCCACCGGGCAGCGGTGTGTCTGGACGGCCATCTGCCCGGTGGACAACGGAGCCAGGCTAAGTGGGCCTTGCTGGCTGGGAACAAATGGACTTATTTCACCCTCAACATGATGATTGGAACTGTAGAAGTAGCTGAACGGCGCTGATGAACTTATTATGTCTCATAGCAGTAAGCCATGGAATGACTTGTATGTTTTGTTTGTGCAGGACTTGGTTTGCAGTTCTGCTTCCCTCAATGTTCAGCATCTCACTCCATCTAGTGGCAGCTCTTCATCAGGCCTTCCTCCCTGCTGCCCGTTGGTCTGCAGCACCCGTCGCGTGAGTCTGGCCGTGGACGGAGGAGGAACTCTGCATATTTCATTAGAGAACAGAGAACTGAATGCTGCTCTCATCATTTGCTCTCAGCTAAGGAGACTAAAATGACCACGGGGACAGAGTCACGGCGACAGTCTTCATTGGTGAGTCGTTGGTGTTCTTCACTGTGGCTGCGGTTAGTGATGAGGACCAGCAGGAAGTCTGACCCTCAGCTGGGAATTCTGCATTCATTTGCTTCATATGAAGATGCTGAGCTGACTCATTTCATTGGATGTTTTTAGGAAATTGATCTTCAGACTTATTTTCTGCACTTTAACTCACATCTTGGTGAAGTCTCAGTCTAAAAACTCTAACTCCTGCTGGGAAGCTGAGTCTTTTATGAACCAATGTAATGACTGACTCTAGGGATGCCACAACAAGGTTTAAATCCAAACCGTTTGTTACACCATTAAACCAAATCTTGGGGAAAGTTTGTCGTTTTCCAAATTTAAGAAGGATTTCATCTTTTGTTGTTTTATTACATGACATCAGGCTTATTATTAGCCAAAATGTAAAAAGGTTTTTTTTCTCCATTATTACTTGCTTTTAAAATTTAAATAGTATTTTTCTAAAGTTTTCGATTTTAGTCATTGTTTTGTAATATCAAATATCAAAACCTTGACCCAAAAATTGATCTTTTTTTTTTTCTTTCTGCAAAATAGGTTTATTGTCGTTATGATAGACGCCTGAATAAGTCTGCTTGTAGCTTAGAGAATGAACCTTATGGCGCAGAGCTCCAGTATTTTATTTTATTTTTTCAGCTTTATACCCAAAAATTGAACTGAATCCCAGGGAAGGTACATTGTTGCATCACTAGTTCAAGTTTTTTTTTAAACTTTACCCACTGATCAGAGGATCCAAACATTTGTATCCATAGAACATATTCATGTTAAAAAGAAACTCCTGCGTCACTCCTTTCAAATGTCGCAATTCAGTGTGAATAAAGCTGGATGTGCAGAAGCCCTGAAGGTAAAAGCAGGTTGTGACGGCACTTTGGAGCCATCTTTCCTTATGAAGCGCGGTCTGATATAGAAACACATCAGCATAAACGTCATCGTGTGCTGCAGACGTCTGCCTGTTTCTGAGAAAACAACATTTACATCAAATGTCAGCTTTTGGGCCTTGAGCGTGAACGTAGATAATAGAGGTTCATTAATCTGACAATCTCAGTCTCAAACTGACAGAACCTTTGATGTTCTCCTCAAAGGATCTCGGTTTTCGTTCTCAACTAACCTCTGTGAAAGTGGTCCAAACGTTCCTGCTGCTCCTGAACCTCCGCAGCTCTCACTCACATCACTGGCACCAGTGTGTGTACGCCTGAAACAACAGTTGTGTTATTGGTGCACAGTACACTAAAATCTTGTAGGTGCATTTCTGTCCTCTAGATGGCAGCACAGAGCAAAACACAGAACTCCACCAGGAAGTATTGATTTTCAGCCCAGACAAAGAGACCCTAACGGGCTGAATTAGAAGCTCTGTGAGGCGCTGAGGTGACAAATGAAGCCGAACGTGTATACTCCTTCTCTATGAACTCTGTTTTTCATGCAAATGAAGATGTGGAAAGAACTTGGCTGAACTGAAACAAACTGCATGCTGGGATTGCTGTGCTTGGATTTCAGCATAAAGACTGTAAGAAGTTTAAACTGCAGCTGTGAAGCAGACAGAAACGCCATCTGCTCATCCGTCTTGCTTGATTTAATCAAAAACATCTAGTCTTAGACTTTGAGGCTGTATTTTTTTGAGCTTTTACTTCTGAATCATGATCAATACTTGTCACTTTTACAGCTTGTGACCCGCCTAATAAAGTCTGCAGAGAGGGTTCAGCAGCAGGTCGCTGCCTCCTGCTGTGCCCAAACAAAGTTGAGCTCCCCCAACATCTGCCCCTCAGCTCGCCGTGAGCCTCCTTCCACCTCCAGATGCTGCAGGAATGACGCCCACCGCTAAACATCTGTCTGCTCTGTGAGCCGATCAGCCCTTGATCAACAGCATCAGCCTGAACAGAACGACTGACTGAGAGCAACAACTGTATTTGGGAGTTGGAAAGGGATTTATTGCGTCATTTTAGAGGCGTTCATGTGTACTGGAGGATTTTCTGTGTTTATCACTGACATGTCTTTACTGACGGCAGCACGCTGGTCGTTACAATGTGCTTCCGCAGTTTGTGATCTGTCGATTATTTCATTTTGTCTTTATAAATATGAGATCATTTTAGCCTTTATTTGTCAGTAGATAACATTTAATGCACCTGCATGAATCAGCCTGTTTAGAGAAAAAAATACATTGAAATTGGTTTATTTAAGGCAATCAAAAAAACATCATAAGAAATAAATATCTATACATAGCTTTATCAAACTTAACACAATTAGTCATGATTAGATTAGAAAATAAAAATTAAACGCGAAAGAGATCCAGATGTACATCCACATTTAAACAATGTCATTACAGTTACTCTGAGTCATAAATAGACAAATTTGTACTTATACATGCATTACATGACATTGAATCCATTAAATGCGACGTTTGTCAAAAAACAGTTGAATGAAGTGGGAGAAAGCGAATGTATTTTGGTTTATTCAAATATTTTATGATTTTTTTTACGTGTTTGTCATCTTCTGGTTGGTATTAAAAAGCAAGAACTGGATGGAGCTTAGTTATTTAGCTTTAAACCAGATCAGTGTTTGGAATTTTATAAACAAAAACTTCAGCACAAATCTGCTGTAATCTTTAGTATCTTTCTCACAGAAAGAACTCCGTCATTTTTAGCATTTGTTTATTCAAAAAAAGCAGTGTGCAAAATCAGGGACATCTCATATGTATTGACTTATGATTCCAAACAACCCAATGTTCTTTTGAACATTGTTCTCCAGTCAGACTTGTCAGGGTGCACCCCACTTTTGCCCAGTGGTGGCTGGGATAGGCTCCAGCAGCCATGGGACCCCAGAAGTGATTCAGCAGGCTCAAAAACGGGTGGATGAAGGCTCTCCAGGTTTTCTGAAAGTCTGCAGGTTTACCAGTCCCTGTTCTTTTTCCTCTTTAGTTTTTGTGTTAAGCTTGAAGTAAGAAAAGAAAACCTCAGAAGTTTATTGGGCAGAAAGTGGAAGCAGATCAGTTATAAAAATAGAAAAAAACTCTCATTGGTATTTTACAGGATGGCGTAGTCAGCCAGAGGCTGATGGGAAAAACACTGACCTTCATCTGTCGTTTCGCTGAAGTTTCCTGAAGAGTCTGAATGAGTGGGACCATGGCAGAGAGTCCATGCTGACAGCGTTAATGAGGATGAATGTTTGCAGCCTTCATCAGTTCATCTCTGAACACACAAACATCAGCAGCCGCGCACACAAACACACACTTCAGCAGCGGCAGCCAGAAGTCTGCAGCAGCAGCGTTGTGTGTCAGCATTAGCCGCGATTCTTCTCCCCATAGCAGTCAGACAGCAGACTGTTAAAGCCCACCAAGGCTCCCATTCAAACTACACCTGGCCAAGTTTGAAAACATGACTCAGGGGGCTTTAATTAGGCGCAATTAGTTACAGCGACCATGCAAAGACCTGGATGCACCCCCTGCTTTTTAGACCAGAGGAAAAAAGATGGGCTAATTAGGCTGGAGGCCACTTTTATTCATGTGACCTGTGGAGACCCTGAGCAGGCTGTTTAACGCCACTGCTCTGCCAATTAAAACTGGAATCCGTTTTAATGACATAAACAGACACCATTGCGTTCAGCGGGATGAGTTTTCCATAAGCCTTCAATGGATTATGTGAAAGGACAAACAGCAACAGGTGGTCAGCAGGGAGGGAGGTGAGGAAAAACTCCCAAACGCCCGTTTCAGCAGCAGCCTGCAGCCTGCAGCCTGCAGCCTGCAGCCTGCAGCGGCTCGGAGCGACGCCATTTCGGTGCTAAACGTGGCCCTGCACGCGGCGTCCCCCAGGCTCCGGCAGTTCAACATGATGCAGCTTCAGAGATTTTTAAAGAAAATGTCACATTTCATGAAAAGAAAAGATAAGTGAGTCTGAATTGTAACACAACAAAGCGTTTCTGTGGATCCCCGGGACCTCCTCCACCCTCCCAGAGGACCCCCACGAGGCCCCGAGACGCCACAAAAAAGACACTCCGCTTTTTTCAGCAACAAATTAGTTTGAGACACTTTTCATACAGCTCAATTTGATACAGCATTTGTGTCACTTAGACCAAACTGGTCATCACTTGTGAGTCATTTTCTTTGCAGCTGCTCCATTTTTTGTTTCAAAAGCCCACTGGCACCCTGCTGCTGCCAGCCTTCCATCCTCCAGAGGAAAAAAAATCCAATAAAGAAGGAAGATGGCTCCATTATCATGTGATGTTAGAGGAGAGTGTTCTGTCTGCTCGGCTTGGATTTAACACCTGGAATGTGGCCTTTTTGTGTGCAGGGCGGACTCCTTCCTCTTGATGCAGGTCTGCGCTGCTGCCGCCATTCTGCGGCCTTGCTGCTGAACTTCTGATGCAGGAACCTGGAAGCTTTTGCTGCATTTATTCAGCAGAAATCTGGAGAACAGAAGATAGCTGACTATCAAAAACATACTTTTCATACATACCCTTTGACTTGAAATATTTCTTTAAAGTTGTGGGTTTTCTGTTTATTTGTCATTAAACTGAGGCTGAAGTTGATTTTTTTTCACAGCCTAAAACTAATTTATGAGGATTTTTTTAAATAAATCAAAATAGCCAAATGTTACAGTGGTTAAACATCTTTTGAAGGACTTTTATGAGGAAATGCTTATTATTTTTAGTAAAAAAAAAAAAAAAGAATTTATTGATGTTAATTTTTAAGGGGAACACTTTAGGATTTTAAGCAGTTTTAGGGCCTGCTTTGATTTTCCTGTCTTCGCCAGGGCCACGCGCATAACGGACATTCATTCATTCATTCATTCATTCATTCATTCATTCATTTAGTAATTCATGTACAGGACCCATTTTTTTCGCGCCTTGGTGTCTTCTCCTGAAGCCGGAGGCCTCAACCCGCTGGGACGCGCGCGTTTTCCTTTCCTGTCTTCTCCTGAGTCCCATAATTCATATTTTTAAATAATAATATTTTTTTATTATAATCTATATTTATGTGTAATGAATTAAATCATTCCCTGTTTATAAGTTGCTCTATAAAAACGTGTTGTACTGAATAAAATATTCTACATATTTCCTGTTTTAATTGGAACACCTCAGATTTGTTTTGTTTTTTGTTTTTTTTATTAAATGTAGTTTTTGCTGTTGATATTAATAATATTGGAGGAGATTGTTTATCTGCTGTTTACCTCACGCCCACATTAAAATGACAGACGTGGGTTTAAAAAAGGCTGATGGTTTCATTGTCATCGCTTTGCTCATCGGAACATTTCCACAGTGAGGATGAAGCTGCCGTAAACTCCACCGTTACCACGAGACGCTCTGCTGCTCACAACAACAAAGAGCACATTTAAATATCCTATTATATGGTACTTAGATAATTAGATCGAACCCATACTAGTTTGCTCACCCCGCCCTCAAGCGCATTTTTTTAATTTTTCATATTTATTGGGATTTGAATGAAATAAATCCCAATTTCTGTAAATGAATCAGCAGGTGATCCGCCTCCTCAGCGCATCTGCGGGAGTCAGAGAGGCGCCGAAGAAGCGCGGCCGGCCGGGCTGCTGCGCCGTGGCGCGCCTCGACGCGCCACGGCGCAGCACCGCGCGCCAGTCCAAAACCAGCGAAACACAATGCATTATACTCTAACCTGTAAAACACAAGAAAATAAGATTTAAATGTGAAGAACCGATGCTTTCCTCAATCGCTCCTCATTCACAGAAACACGTCTTAACATATTTGGGTAAATCAAATTGATCCACCATCCCAAAATTATAATACCAACATGCACTTCTGTGGGCCTGTCAGTGGGAGACAGCAGGAGAGAAACTGGAAAACAGGAAACACCTGAGGGGTCTTTACTGAGAGGAAGTCCCTGAAGTTCAGTCAGGGTGAAGGTGACAAGGGTCTGGGCTTAAAATTAGGTCAGGGGTTCATCCTCTGCATCCTCTGCTAAAACAACAACAATAATACCAACAGCAACCGTAATAACAATCACAATCACAATAAGAAGAACAGTGGCAGTGGTAGCAAACTCGATATTGTTGTCGTTGTGGTGCGTTCACTTTCAAAATAATCTTCTGGGAGCTCATTTTGAAAATAATAACAGTAAAATTGTGCTCTTGCTCCTTGAATGAGCACAAAGGCTGTGAAATGAGGGAGATTTTCAGGACATTCTTTTGCCTTTGTGAGCTTGTTCTTTCATTTGCTCCTGTGATTGTTGTTGACAGACACTTCTAATCGCAGGAATTCTGTCGACCCGTGTGGCCTTGTGGGTATCAGTGCTTTAGCTGGATGTTTGTGGGTCCTTTCACAGCCTGCTAATAGGTTGACACAACGCACTGTGACAATGTCACATTATGCTGATGTGTGCAAAGCATAGTAAAGAAAATTCTTTTGACATGGTACCGTCAGGAATTTATGTTTTGTATAAAATGTATACAAGTATTCCTGCTGTGGGGAAAAAGGGATGCCTGTTTTTTTTTTCATGTAAATTACTCTGTAAACAGAAAAGAAGCAAAACTAAATAATTGGTGAACTTCGTGGAAAAACTATATAAGGGGGTGATGACGAGACAGCGGGGCCAGCTGACTTCCTCGTAAACGCCGGTGAGGGGTGTGGCGCGAGGATTCCCCCTGTCACCTGCAGGCCGCGAATGACAGCTCCACAGGTGGATGTTGGGAGTCAATTCTCTGACTTTTTCGGATGCTGGAAGCTTTAACGGAAAAAGAACGAAACCCACCGGAGCCGGGTCGTTGGATTAACGGAGGAAGCTTTACCGGGAGGCGCGATTCCCACAGCAGATGTGCTTCGTGATCGGGAGCAGGAGAGTTTGCTGCGAGAGGCCACGTCAGTGATCCCGGAGTAACGCTGGTGAGATCGAACCGCATTTTTTTAGTTACTGGTATACCAGAAAATAGCGATCGCTTTAGGCTATTTTTTCTTTTCTTTTTTGACTCTCCTCCTTTTTTTTTTTGAATTACTGACTTTCCGGAGGAATTGAACTATAACTGACTTAAGGCTGAGCACGCCTCATCATTGAATGTTTGTTTTCCGAACTGAACTATGAATGATCATTTTGTTTGAACTCTGCTTTAATTTAGGGGGTGGATTTATGCACGGGTTGTGTTTGAAATTCTCTGTTGTTATCTGCAAATTATTTCTACGCATTAAGACGCTCTTTTGTGTTTGACCCCTTTTCGTGTGTTTATTTTTTAGTAACAGGACTAGCTATCCTAGTGAATTGTTACAGATGGTGGCCAGTATGGGGACCTCACAAAAGAACATTTTCTTTTAATGTGTTCCTTATTACTATATTAAGAGATATATTTGCAGATTAAGAGAAAATACGGTTGGTGGTTTATGAATCATGGCAAACGCTCAGTCTGAAGAGGAACTTTTGTGTGATGTAAATGAAACTGTAAATGATGGACATGTAACTCATATTTCCACTCCATCTTCTGTTGGTGGTGATCGGGGAGAACTTAATAGGGGGGACTCTTGGGTCACAAGAAGGAATCCTGTGGGAGAAATAACCTCACTCATTAGCTCACTGTACCTGGATGAGGATGAAGATCCTCTAGGGGGTGCTGAACAGACAAATTATATGAACCTACCTGATATGAATTCTTTCTGCAATGACCTAGGGGCGCTGAGTGAAAAACTAACCAGCCTAGAGGTTGATTTCCGGGACTCTGTTAGCAGTGCTTTAAACAGAGAGGAGAACCTCCGGGCCTATATAGACAAATCTGTTGAAAAATTAGAAGATCGCACTGTGACTATGATGAAACAATTTGAGGAACAGTTAGTTGGATGTTTACGGCGGAGAGAGGAAAGATGGAAGTTGGAGCTAGAGAAACTAAAGCGTACCAGCTTTAACCCCTTTATTAAAACATCTTCGATGGGGGAGCCTTCAACTCGTAAGACAACTACCTCTGCAGCTCATGGTTCACTTCCCAAAGTGAAAGCTTTTTCTGTTCCAGACTCCCGAATACATTCTCCTCCCATTTCAGCTAAAGATCAGACTCTCGGCCAATCACTCCATGTTCTAAGTTCAGAAATGCAACCTGGGCCAGAGAATTTCTCAACGCTGGAAATGTCAGGTGCCCGTTTCGGAGGACAAGCCTTGATTTCAGAAGAACATACCCCGGACTATGTGTTCAATCAAAATGCTCCAATGCCCATGCATTATGCAAAACCAGCAATCCATATGGATTTTCCTTCTTTTAGTGGAACAAGAGAAGTGGCAGAAGTGTTAAATTTCATCGACCAGTGTGAATCCTTCTTGGCTGTCAGACCTCTGTCTCATGCAGAACTCATAGGGATTCTATCAGGTGCTCTCAAAGGGCCTGCACATAGTTGGTGGAGTGTAACCAAATCTCAGATACGTGGATGGGCCGAGTTCAAAGAAGCATTTCAATCTGCTTTTCTTCCACCTGATTATATATCAGAAGTAGAAGAAGAATTACGGGACATGGTGCAGGTTCCAGGCCAGTGTTTGAGGGATTTTGCTTTTGATTACCGTGCTCTGTGTTTGAAATGGAGGCCCGACATCAGCGAGGCTGAATTGGTACGGAAAATACTAAACAATTGTAATCCTCGTATCGCCGGGTGTTTACGAGGTACTGTTAACACGGTCGACCAGCTTGTGAAAATAGGAACCCTAGTAGAAAGAGATTGTACATCCTCAAAAGACTATTGGGGGAAAGTAGACTTAAAGAAATCAAAAGAAAGGAACACCAAAAAATCACAAGACAAAAGTTCTTTAAAAAAGAATACTGAATTCATAAATGTGGTTAATCCGAGAAGCCCTCAGAACCTACTATATGTTCCTGTAGAGATAAGAGGAAAACAATGTTGTGGTGTTTTTGATACAGGAAGCACTTTCACTTTAATGAGACACAGTCAGTGGTTGAAATTAACACAAAGAGGCGAGACCCTTTGCCCCAGCAACAACCAAAGCTTTGCTATGGCAGATGGAAAAACCCATGGGGCTATAGGGAAAGTTCAGCTTCTGTATCGCTGGCATGGTGTAACTTACCCCATAGAAACATATATCCTGGCTGACCAAGATCTCATGTTTCCGGTGATTTTGGGACTGGATTTTTTGAAAATAACATCAACGGTTATTGATCTAGGTTCCAACAAATATGGGGTAAAGGGAACAAGAGGCTACATCTACCATACGTTTCTTGAGAATCCTGAAATGAAACGTTTCTGTTTGGGTAATGACCTTTCTATGGCAAACTTGTATTTTGCTGTTCTTGCCCCAAGCACACCTGATCTCTCCGTTACATTAGGAGATGAGGATGCCTTCAAGGAACATCCATCACAGGTCATAGATTTACTCAGGACCTGGCCCTATTTATGCTCAGGGCGTTCAAGGATAACCACTGTAGAAAAACATTGCATTTATACTACAGATGAAGTTCCAATCCGTTGCAAAGCCTACAGAGTGTCACCGCAAAAACAGCAAATCATTGCTGAACATATAGATCAGATGCTTAAGACTGGAATAATCGAGCCATCTCAATCTTCATGGGGAGCTCCAGTGGTGTTGGTTCCCAAACCGGATGGATCACTCAGATTTTGTGTGGATTACCGGAGACTTAACGAGAAAACTCATCCTGATGCTTATCCAATGCCCATTATTCATGAGTTACTTGAATCCATGCATGGTGCATCTGTTTTCAGTACTCTAGATATGAAATCTGGGTATTGGCAAGTTGCAATGAGTGAAGAACACAAAGCCAAAACTGCTGTCATTACACCTATGGGACTTTATCAATTTCGGGTCATGCCATTTGGATTAAAAAATGCTGGCGCAACCTTTCAGCGCTTGATGGAAAAAGTTCTCGGAGAACTGAAAGGCAAGACTTGTTGTGTTTACATAGATGACGTTATTGTTTTTTCTCCCAATCCTCAGCAACATCTAAAAGATCTCAATGAGGTGTTTGAGAGACTTGATCATGCTCAATTAACCCTCAATCTGAAGAAATGTCTTTTCTTCCAGACACAAACAAAGTTTCTTGGACATGTGGTGTCAGGACAAGGGGTTCATGTGGATCCTGAAAAAACAGAGGCAATAACAGCCTATCCTGTACCCACAAATCTTAAAGCTCTTCAGCGTTTTCTTGGAGTGGTGGGATGGTACCACAAATTCATTCCACACTTTGCCGACATAGCAGCTCCCTTACATCGTCTAAAAAGACAAAACGTGAAATGGGAGTGGTCTGAAGAATGTCAATCGGCTTTTACCCGCCTCAAAGAAGCATTAATAAAAGCTCCTGTCCTAATACATCCAGATCATTCACTGCCTTTTGAAGTTCACACTGATGCCAGTGAGGTGGGGCTTGGAGCAGTGTTGGTCCAAAGGACAGAGGAGGGGGAAAAGGTGGTTGCTTATGCATCCCGATGTCTGAAGGGAGCAGAATGTAACTACTCCACTTCAGAGAAAGAATGTCTTGCAGTGGTTTGGGCAGTGGAAAAGTGGAGACATTACTTGGAGGGAGTGGAGTTTGTCATCTTTACTGACCATTCTGCGTTGACCTGGGCATTCAATTGCCCTAAGACATCTTCAAGACTGACCCGATGGACTTTGAGATTGCAACAGTTCCAATTCAAAGTCAAATACAGGAAAGGACTACATAATATTGTGCCGGATGCTTTATCCAGGGCTGTTACTGCACTTGCCCCAAATGAGTCCTTTGTGGCTCTACAGGTTTCTGCTTGTTCAGCTGATTTGCCAACTACTTTGATGGACATCAAAGAAGAACAAGGAAAGATCCAGAAGTTCTGTCTTTGGGGGCGCAAGCCGGACAAAAACGCACCTTAGATGGAATCCAATTCCTGTTTATCCAAGGGCTGTTGTATCGGCATACTCCTGTTAAAGAAGGAGGTGATAAATACCAGCTTGTAATACCAAGGTCTCGTACAGACACATTCCTTGACTATTTTCACAACAACCCACTGAGTGGACATTTGGGACGCCTGAAGACCCTTCTGAAGTTGTTAGAGGTGGCATGGTGGCCTACAGTCAGGAAGGATGTCTGGACTTATGTCAAATGTTGTTCTGTCTGTCAAGCATACAAGCCCGACAACAAGAAGCTGGCCGGTTTGTTGCAATCAACAACAAGCGAGGAACCATGGGAAAAAGTGGGCATAGATTTTATGGGCCCATTCCCTCGAAGTAAGAAAGGCAACATATTTTTGCTGGTGGTCATAGACTATTTCTCAAAATGGGTTGAGCTTTTTCCTTTAAAAGATAGTAAAACCCATCGAGTTATTGCCATTCTCAAGGATGAAATCTTCACACGTTATGGGGTTCCAAAGGAGCTCATTTCTGATAGAGGCCCTCAGTTTACAGGCCGTGAGATGAAAAACTTTTGCGGGTGCTGGGGGGTAAATCACAAGTTTACCACTAGTTATCACCCCCAAGCAAACCTAACAGAACGATCAAACAGAACAATAAAAACTATGATTGCCTCATATGTAGGGAATCAACACAACACTTGGGACCAATGGGTCAAAGAATTCAGATACGCCATAAACTCAGCATATCAAGAAACAACTGGAAAATCTCCTGCTGAGCTAACCTTAGGGAGAGTGCTTAAAGGTCCTTTGGAGCGAATGATATCATCGCCGCCTTTGCCAAATAGCCCAGCCTACACTCTTGTGGAAAGACAACAGACCCTCATAAATCAAGTCAAACAGAGAGTGAATAAGTGTCAGTCTAGACAAGCCCGTTACTACAATACCCGGCGGAGAGATGCGCAGTTCCAGCCGGGCGACGAGGTCTGGATTCGCGCTCATCCTCTTTCTGATGCAGCTACTAGCTTCTCAGCCAAGCTTGCGCCCAAGTGGACGGGACCAGCACAAGTGGTGAGAAGATTAGGGCCCCTTAATTATCAAATACAGTGGGAAGAAACTAAGAAAAGTGACAGTGTTAATGTGGTCAACATGAAACCCTATTTCAAAGGTATACCTTCCATGCCGCTGGCTGGGGGGGGGGGACTGTGACAATGTCACATTATGCTGATGTGTGCAAAGCATAGTAAAGAAAATTCTTTTGACATGGTACCGTCAGGAATTTATGTTTTGTATAAAATGTATACAAGTATTCCTGCTGTGGGGAAAAAGGGATGCCTGTTTTTTTTTCATGTAAATTACTCTGTAACAGAAAAGAAGCAAAACTAAATAATGGTGAACTTCGTGGAAAAACTATATAAGGGGGTGATGACGAGACAGCGGGGCCAGCTGACTTCCTCGTAAACGCCGGTGAGGGGTGTGGCGCGAGGATTCCCCCTGTCACCTGCAGGCCGCGAATGACAGCTCCACAGGTGGATGTTGGGAGTCAATTCTCTGACTTTTCGGATGCTGGAAGCTTTAACGGAAAAAGAACGAAACCCACCGGAGCCGGGTCGTTGGATTAACGGAGGAAGCTTTACCGGGAGGCGCGATTCCCACAGCAGATGTGCTTCGTGATCGGGAGCAGGAGAGTTTGCTGCGAGAGGCCACGTCAGTGATCCCGGAGTAACGCTGGTGAGATCGAACCGCATTTTTTTAGTTACTGGTATACCAGAAAATAGCGATCGCTTTAGGCTATTTTTTCTTTTCTTTTTTGACTCTCCTCCTTTTTTTTTTTGAATTACTGACTTTCCGGAGGAATTGAACTATAACTGACTTAAGGCTGAGCACGCCTCATCATTTGAATGTTTGTTTTCCGAACTGAACTATGAATGATCATTTTGTTTGAACTCTGCTTTAATTTAGGGGGTGGATTTATGCACGGGTTGTGTTTGAAATTCTCTGTTGTTATCTGCAAATTATTTCTACGCATTAAGACGCTCTTTTGTGTTTGACCCCTTTTCGTGTGTTTATTTTTTAGTAACAGGACTAGCTATCCTAGTGAATTGTTACAGCACAATGAAACGCGCCGAGGTTAAGGTCTTCACAAAAAAAAGAAGAAGAAGAAGAAAAAGAGTGCGTGTGAAGGTGTGGATGGTCAATACGGGTTGATTTTTTTTCTTGGCGTTGCTCACAGCTGAGGGCCGGCCCTGCATGTTCAACTGAATCAGAATGATAAAAGATTTAAATGCTTTTTCAGCGTGAGCTGGCCTTTTCAGCTCTGGCATAGGAACAGAGCAGAGTGAAGATGTCTGCAGAGAGATTTCTGTGACAATAGACGAGCCACACACTCACACAAAGTCAGTGAATGCCTGCATTCTCTGAATACACAACAATATTCACAATGACGACAACATTCAAATGTCTTAGGAAACAAGTCATCAGTGTGAACACGCTGTTGCAGTTAGGATTTCATTGTTTGAAAGGAGGTTTCTGGCCCACAACCTACCACAAATGTAGGATTGTTTTCATTCAGTTGTGGTCATAATAAAGACTGAGGAAGGAAGAAGGGGCCTGTTTCACGAGGAAATTGCTTTTATGGACTCTTTCCCTTTTTCTCCTTCCAGCACCTGTCATCTCGGCTGACTTCAGACCTCTGAACTGAAGCAAAACCTTTGAACAAGCGGGTCCATGCAGACCCATTTTTACCTTCATAAAAACCTGCCGACTCCTCAGTCTGAGCATGTGTGCTTGACATGTCATCAGTCGTTTTGACATGGCTGTTAACCTCCTCTGGACATCACATTTTGGATTATATTACAACATACTGTTCAACCCCTTGACACCCATTGATGCAAATATGCATCAGACGATTCTCAAATTAAAAATATAAATCATTTAGCTAGAAATACATTCTGGCATCAAATGACTTCTGTCAAAGAGAACCAAAAAAGGCTCATCAAACAAGAGGCTACATTAAAAAAAAAAAAGTACCAGCCGTTGACGATTTTTCTTTTTCTTTTCTTGTTTTTGTCTCTGAAGAATTTGATCTTCAGATTTCCTGCGGCCTGGACGTTCCTTAAACACTCCGCTGCCATGACAACGGACAACAGCAGCAGTTTTTTTTTTTTTTTTTTTTTTTTTTTTTTTTTTTTTTTTTTTTTTTTTTTTTTTTAAAATAAACTTTATTAACAAATATTGCACATACAAAATACTAAAGGACAAAACTCCACACTGTGCAAAATACAATCTTCACGTTTGCCCAGGAGAATGAACAAAAAACAAAAACCATAATAATAACTATGTAAAACATGGTTATGCAAAAATAAAACAAAAATAATAAAGGCAAAGGAATCTGTTAAAGTTTCAGGAGAGACCATGTTTCAACATGTTCTGACAGCTTTTTTGTTAGTGGAGGATTTTATACTGTTCACATACAGTAACCATTTCTTTCTGAAAAACATAAAACACTGGTTTTTTGTTGGAATATTTACACTTATGTATAAAGTGTTTAGCCATATTATGAGTAAATTAACTACAATGTATTTTATCTGCATTAAGTTTCTCTTGTGTAAAATAATCCAAAAATAATATGCTCATAAAATAATCTATAATCTACACATAGATGAGTTCTTATAAAATGTATCACATCTTTCCAAAATAGTTGAGTGAAGGAGCAATACCAAAAGAGATGAGGCACAGTTTCTGGTGAGGAATGACAGAATGAACAGTTATGTCCAGATCTTTTTTGAACTTTGGTAAAGAAGTGTTTCACTGGATAAAATTTATGAAGAATTTTGAAAGAAATTTCTCTGATTTTATTGGTGATGAAATACTTTTGGGGCAGGGACCAAACCTCTTCCCACTGAATTCGACATCCAAAACTGTTCCAGTATGAGATAACATACGGTTTTGTGGCAATCTCATTTTGAAACAAAGAACGAATACTCTGATTATTCCTGCTAGTTGAAAAACATATCTTTCCACATCACAAATCTGTTAATTTGGGAGGAAAACACGGAGTATTTGAAGGAGAACTGCTACACAGAAGTCTAACACCACCTGGGATGGCCCCAGTAACCAATGCAAACTCTGCAGGTGAGACATACAGACTATAGGTGGACAGAAACTCAACGTATGACATCAGGTTACTATGTGGATTAATCAGCTGTGTTACAAGAGAAATGTTCTTTTCAAACCAATTTTCAAGAAAAATACTCTTGTTCTTGTGTAGAATATCTGCGTTATTCCAAATATAGTAGCGATGAGGAGAAAAATTATGCTTGTAGATCAAAGTCCATGTTAATAAAACCTGCCTATGAAAATTAGACAGTTTTAAGGGAATTTTCTCTATTTTGAAATTACATAATAGAAGAAATGGCAGACCTCCAAGCTTATCAAATATATACTTTGGTATGAAATTTCAAAATGAGGTTTCACTTTTTAAGAAGTTTTTTAACCATTTAATTTTGAGGACATTGTTTAGAGTGGAAAAGTCAAGAAAGTCAAGTCCTCCATTTTTAGATGAATTAATTACTACTGATTCTCGTACATAGTGGATTCTGTTTCTCCAAAGAAAATTAAAAAGTATCTGATCAATCCTTTTTGCAGTTTTACTGTCCAAAGATAGTGAGGAAGCAATGTAAACTAGTCTGGAAATACCTTCTGCTTTTGCTAAGAGGGCACAACCTTTTAGTGAAAGATCTCTTTGTAGCCAACGATTAAACCTATTTTGTGCTTTTGCAATCATAGGATTATAGTTCATTCAGTTCTCTTTGTTTTTGATCTTTAGTTATCTGCAATCCCAAATATGTGACTTTTTCTTTGACTACTATACTATTTATGGATGTTAGAGCACAATGTTTAAGAGGAAATAACTCACATTTCTTAAGATTTAGATAAAGTCCAGATGCTTTTGAAAATGTATCTATAACTTGAAGAACCCTGGGAACCTGTGAGGAGTTTTTTAAGCGTAATGTGGTGTCATCTGCCAGTTGACTTATAAGAATATTTTTACCAGCAATGGAAATACCATCAATATTACTTGATTTTATATATCTGCAGAAAACTTGTGCAACCAGAAGAAACAGGTACACAGAGACAGGGCACCCCTGTCTTATTCCTCTCTGGAGACAGAATCTGCGAGTGGTGCCAGCGCTCAACTTAACAGAACTATTTCCATTTGCATAGAGTGTTTAACAGCACTACACAAATAATCCCAAAACCCATCTTTTCCAAACAGTAGAATAGAAA